>JAOQMS010000006.1:26655610-26678219 GCA_027563885.1 Erythroxylum longipes
TAATCCATCTTTACAAAGAAAGGAAGAGATTAAAATGATAGAAAGTGAATAAGAAAACTCCTTCTCTTCTTTGCCAATATCTGGAATTTTGGTGTTGATGTGCTATTTTGCCCAATCTTGATGATGATCCTCATTTTCAATCCTTTCTTGATGCTCCAAACATGTGTTATTCACCCAAGGATGGTCTTTCTATAGGTGGGTGTCGTCTCCCCTTGAAGATGGAGGCTTAATTGTCTTTATATAGTCCAAAAAAATAGGTTTAATGAAGCCTCGCAGATTGCCTTGGATTTCAATTCCCACACCCGTGGGAATCTGCATGATTCCCACGAGCGTGGGAATTATAAGCAGAAACCTTCTGTTGTGATTTCCCATGTCTATGGGAATTTGCATGATTCCTATGAACGTGGGAATTAGTCCTAGGTATAATCCTCTTGTCTTCTCATCTATACTCTCTTGTTCATCCTCCAACTTGCTTCCTCTCATTTCTTACACAAAAATAAGCAATTCTCACCCCCAATTAGCGTCCAACACACAAGAACACAATGGAAATCAAACTTAATGAAAACATGTAAACTAAATCTTAAACTAGAGCAATAAGCAACAATTATGCAAGAAAAACACATGCCAATTACCTTTAAAAACATATCCTAATGCACACTTATTAGTATCTCCATAAAAGTTATAGTCAGATATACAACTTAAAACATGAGTATGTTAAAGTCTGTGCCCCTCTCTAGAAAAGAAAAAGATAAACAACTTGAGACACGATCATATCACAAACCATATTTGTAGGGAAAACTCTAGTTTAGGGGGTCTTTCTTTACTTTCTTTATTGAGAAACTTAAGGTTAGCTACTGGGAAAGAGAATGACACTTTAGGGATAAATTTAATCATTACTAGTAAGAATAGAGATAATCTTGAAATATTAGAATTGATTGGAATATAAGGATTTCATCTAGAACTCTTTCTAATTTGATGTCTTTAGTTTATCATTTATGTTTCTTGGTGTAAATATGATGTATGGCTAGTGTGTTTATATGTTTATGAAAGGATAACCCTAGTTATTTGCTAAGGATTGATTCAATTTTATTTATGATTTTAATTTTTATTTCTATAGAACAACTTTGAATTTGTTTAAAGTGGATTTGGTTCAAGCTAGAATTAGATCTAATATTAATTTATATATGAATGGTTTGAGATAACCTAAATGTGAGTGAGTAGTAATTTAGATATTAGGAGTTACATGGATTGTTATAGTTAGCTTGTATAAATCCTTTGCTAAGGTCAAATCTTTAACGAAAATTTAAAGAACTTAATATATTATTTGGGATTTTAATTAGATAGAGATATTAGTTAATTAACTTAATAAATAACAATTATAGAACTCGAAAGAGAGCGATTTCATAATCTAAGAATTTTTGTTGATCTAGATGTTTACGACTTTCTAAAGTTATTAAATCTTGGCTGCAAAGATGATGTTAAGAGAGTCCTTATCTAGACGTTATTCATATCTAAATTCTCTACATGATTATTTATTTTGTTTTATTCTTAGTTTTTTATTCCTTTATTTATATTTTTTTTCATTTGTTATTCGATTTTATCAACGGTCAATTTATTTTTATTCTTTGACTAGTTAGTAGTAAAAGAGTGTATTAGATTGTTCTAGCTACCTTATGAGATCAACACTTTATTCACTATTATATTACTTCTTAATAATAGGTGTACTTGCCTTAATTTATGAGTTTTTTTGTGAAAGAAAAAACTTAAGATTAGAAAAATAAACATTATAACCATCTTTTCATTCGTTAAGCAAGTCAAGGATCCCTATTAACTTCTATTCATTTAGGTATGTCTTGAATTCCTTTACCCTTATAATAGGATCTTTTAATATTATTAAGACAAGCACTTTAGTGCCAAAGGCTAGGTTGAAGGGTGATTCTCCTATGAAAGTACTCTAGGTCATGTGGTAGGTTATGAAGTGTAGTGTATTTCATTCACCTGTATTCTTTTAGCTTACTCTACAATAGTTCTTAGGCTTTCAAGGATTTAACTATTAGTTTCTTCAACCAATACAATAACTTATGAATGCACTACTTGATCTCTCTTCCTCTGTGAAGCTCTAGCTATTAAAATGAAATATATTATTAGTGAAATCGGTAAAGGGAATCCTATATCTTTTTATGACATTGAATTTTAAGAATTGTTCCATAAATCTTTTGGTAACTAGTAAATACAATATCGAAGAATGTTAATTGAGATCTTGATCTAATTTCAAGACCTGCATAACCTTTATATAATAATAAGAACCAATTATATAAGGAAAGTAACGGTTACATAAGAAAATTTGATCTTAGGAATAAATATGAAATCATATAGTTCTAACTTTTCCTAACAATCCTCCTCAAGCTGGAGCACACATATCATAAGCGTTAAGATTACTGCATATAGATTTCACATGATGCCACCCCCTCAAGCCTTGGTGAATAAATCAACAAGTTGGTAATCTAACTTGAAATATGGTATCTCAGTCAATCCTTCTTAAAGCTTTTCATGAATAAAGTGACAATATACCTCAATATGATTGTTTCTCTCTTGGAAGATTAGAATAGAAGTAATATGAAAGGTTGGTTGATTATCATACATAAATTTCAGTGGAGACAAGTGGTCAAAACCAAATTCCCTGAGAAGATTTCTTAACTAAATTAACTAATATATAGTGTACGTCATGGTCCTATACTCAAACTCAACACTAAAATGTGTAACAACTGATTGCTTCTTGCTTTTCCATAAAACCATGTTTCTATCGATAAATACACAGTAGCTAAAAGTAAACCGTTAATTAGAAAAGCTTGCCCAATTTGAATTTGTATGTAGTTAAATTTAAGTATGGCCATGGATCTAACATAGAAATCCTTTCCATGGTGGACCTTTCAAATGTCACAAAATCTTGATAACTACATCATAATTGCTAGTTCGTGAAGACTCCATAAACTGACTTACTATACTTATAATAAACAAGATATCTAAATGAATAACAATAAAATGATTTGGCTTACTAATATGTCTTTTATTCCAACCTAGATCTTCTAAATACTCTCCTTTATCAGCATCAAGTTTAAAATTTGGCTTCATTAACTAGCTTAGTTCTTAACAGGCTCATTTTGTTCAGAAGGTTAAAGACATACTTTCTTTGAGATAGACAAATCCCCATCTTCGACCTTGCTACCTTAATACCTATAAAATATTTTAGTGAACCAAGGTCCTTTGTTTGAAACTTGATCTGCAGGAATGATTTTAAATACTGGATTCATACTTTATCATCTTTAATAATAACAATGTTATCAATATAAATGATCAAAAGAATTCTACCAACTTTAGAGGATGATAAAACATAAAATGATCCACACCATGTTAATGCAGACCAAACTATATAACCACTATACTAAAGCACCTAAACCAATCTCTCTGTGATTGTTATAGACATATATAGAGACTTACTAAGGTGGCAAACCAAATTAGTCTCCCTTAGGTAACAAATCCTAGTGGTTGCTCTATAAAAATATTTTCTTCAAAATCACCATGAAGGAAAGAATTTTTTTATAATGAGTTGATCAAGAAACTAATTATATGTGGCTGTCAATTTGGTTACAGGAGAAAAGGTCTTAGTATAATCCTTACCATACACTTATGTATATCCCTTAACTACTAATCGAGCTTTTAAATAATTAACTGTGCCATCAGGATTGACCTTAATGTTGAACACTCAATGACAACCCACCATTATTTGAAAATGTGGAAGAGTAACTAAGTACCATATGCAATTAACCCATAAAGCCAACATCTCTATCTCAGATTATCCAAAGCTTCTTAAATAAACTTAGGTATTGGTATAGAAGACAAGTGAACACAAAAGCATGATGGTGATAACGAGTCATAAAAGACAAAATTTGAGATAAGGTGAGGTTTACAAGACCATTTTCCTTTACAAAAAGCAATTGACCAATTAAGATAATCATATGATGAAGTCAAAGATGAAGAAGACAATGATGATGAGTGTGAATCTTTTGGTCATACTGTATGATGAGTGCATCAAGTATAAACATGCAAATCAAGATGAGATAGATGTTCCAAAAGAGTAGGATTGGTGTCATGAGCATGCTCAAAATTAAGATCTAGGGTAGCATGATTGGGAGCTATTTGAGATCGAAAAAAGGGAATTGGCAAACTCATCAGTGTTAGCAAAGGCATACTGAGAATAAAAAAAATCATGGAGTATCTTGAAAGAATGTAACATTAGCAGACACTAAAAAAAAAGATTTAAAGGAAAGTTCAAACATTTGTGTCCTTTTTGCAGTCAAGAGTACTAGAGAAAATATATCTTTTAGGTTTAATTTATCTATGCCAAGTTGAAGTTGATGAATAAACAAACATAACCAAATACTAGTGATTAAATGAAAAAGGATTTTGATAGGGAAATAGGGTATATAATGGAGTTTTATCTGTCAACACAGAAGATGACAATTAATTGATAAGAAAACATGTAGTAAGTACACATCACCTTAAAAAATTTTAGGTACATTCATGTAGATTAACAAGGTATGAATTGTTTTGACAAGGAGTTATATTTATATGTCATCTACCCACCCTATTGACAAGTGTGTGGGTAAAAAGATTGATGTTTAGTACCATGCTATTGCAAATTGCTAGAGAATGGACTAAAAAAAATATTTTGTAGCATTATCACTATAAAGAATATTTATTTGTGTGTTAAAATGATTTAAATTTTAACATATAAACATTATAAAATAACAAGTAATTACAAACAATCTTTCATAAGATATAGTATTTATTTGAGAGAAATCATCAAAAAAATCATAAAATACTAAAATCTCAACTTAGACTTGACACAAATTAGACTTTCACAAGATATAACCAGTTATTTGAGAGAAATCATCAACAAAAATCATGAAATATTGAAATCTCAACTTAGACTTGACACAAGTCAGACCCCAACTAATATAAAAGGTTATTGACTTGAAGGAAAACCAAAGTACGATAATGTTTTTCTGGTTAACATGACTCAAAATTTAAGCTAGAAATAAATGTAATCATGACACTAATTTCTAGAGATTTTTCGATGATGGATAACCCAATTAGATATGAGTATCAATGGGAGAGACTGAATTTGGACATTCAACAAATGATTGTAACTTGCCACAGTAGTTCATCCCATTTTATGCACGCATTCTCTAATCATCATCTTATTCTTCAAATCATGGATAATGACATTATCAAGGTAGAATATACAAAACAATATTTAGTTAGTCAATTTTCTCACAAATATAAGGTTGAAAGGAAAGTTCGATACAATAATGTAGAGGGTAAAGTAAGATAAGGACAAGGATCAGAGGATCTATCATATTTAATGGTGGCAGTAGATCCATTAGCAATGATAAGCTTATTATTATGAAAAGAGGGGAATGGAAAGATAATGATCAAAATTAGTTATTTTATTTAAGATATGATCAGCGGAACCACAATCCAATACCCATGACCATTTTTTAGGGATAGATGAATAACAAGTTCCACAGATGCCATAGAAGAAGACGATGCATGTTAAGTTGGCTGTTATTATAAGTAATTTGTTTTCTCATCTTGAGATAAAGTAATATATACTTATGAAGTTGTAGGTAAAGAATGTTCTTCAAGTAATTCCATATAAGCCACTTGCAAGTTTAGATACTTATTCCAATATGTCTTCTTATCATATCCGCCTTTATTACGATATGTGTAACATATTCTTGAGCCTCTGCCACTTCCTCCTCTACCTTTATAACTACCATGTCCTCTTTGGCTACCCTTATGGCCTCCTTTAGCTTATAAACTAGATTGTGCTATAAGTGTTAACCTGTAAAATTTATTCTAAAGTGGAATCTCCTTAACTATAGAATGAGAAAGTCTAGAATATGCTTCAGCTAAGGATGGAAGGTATACTCCTCCAAGAATTTGTGCTCATATATACTCAAACTTAAGTTTCAATCCTTGCAGAAACATCATAGTCACTAAGTGCTCTTTTCGGATTTGCATCTCCTTAACATTATATGTAATCTGCAACAAACATTTTAACTCCTTAAATGCACAGTTCACTTTCTTAAAGTATTCAATCAAATTTCCTTCTTGTCTGGACTGAAACTACTCAATAGAGATATCATATATATGAAGCACATTACTAGGATAAAGAAGCTTCACATATTCCTAAGCTTGATTACAAGTACTAACATGAGAGAATATGATTGAGATTTCCGATTCCATCGAATCAAAAAGGATATATAGTAATTATGCATCATTAACTTGCCAAATTTGTAATACTTTCTAATAAGTTGGAGGATTAGATGTGAGAAGGGACAAGTTTCTTTAACCTTTGAAGAACACTTCTACATTCTTAAATTAGAAAGAATATGGTTATTGTTAAAACATTGTTTATTGATTCGTAAATTGGAAGAACCTATTATTGACATAGTTGTTAGGACACTAATCAATAACTTATTACTAGAGTCTTACAAAAGTTGACAATAAATTTCTATGTGTTTGGTTCTTTCATAAAATACGAGATTAGACACAATATAGAGGGAAACTTAGTTATTATACCTCAAATTTACAAGTACTAAAGGGTTAAGACCAACTTTAATCAACCATTGATATATCTATATTATTTCAAAATAGATTGCATCATAACTTGATATTATGACTCTACATTTGATCATGAGATAACATTTTGCTTCTTTCTCTTCCATGAAACCAGATTTCCTTCAACAAAAGCACAATATCCTGAAGTGGATCTCCTGTTAACTTTAGACCCTGCTTAATTTCCATTTAAATAGAATTCAATACAAGTATCTCCATTATTTATAGGTAATTCCACATCCAAATGATCCTTTCAAATAACATATAATTTATTCTAAGGTTGCCTAATGGTTAACCATTTCAAAAGATATAAGCTAGTTCATGCAATATCTGGACATGTTATTATAAGGTAATTCAATTTTCTAAAACCACTTATATTTTGTAGGATCTTCAAATGTCTCACCATATTATGTAATTTGTAAATTTAAGAGTCACTGAGGTACTATATAGTTTAGTTTCCAATTTTCCTATCTCAGATAGTAAGTCAAATACATATTTCCTTTAAGAGGAAAATTTCTCTCTTACTTTGAATACCTCAACTCTTAAGAAATATATTAGTGCTCCAAATCTTTTGTTTAAAAGTAAGAGTGAGGAAAGGGTTTAAGAGATAAGATCTTGGTAGTATCATTTCTAGTAATAACAATGTCAACTTCTATGCTAATAATAGAAGCATGCCAGCTCCAAACTATCTATAAAATACAAAGTGATCAGACTTACTTTTTTTTTCAATCCAAATGCTTTAATTGCTTTAATATAATATTCAAACCAAGCTTGATGACTTTGTTTCAAAATAAACAGAGATTTTAGAAGCCAATAAACTTTTCCATTCTCCCCCTAAGCTACAAACCCTAAAGATTGCTTCATATAGACTTTTTCCTATAGTTCACCATGCAGAAAAGCATTTTTTGTATCCAACCAATGCAAAGGCCAATTTTAAGTAGCTGTTATAGAGATAAATAGTCTGAGAGATGCAAGCTTAGCAATAGGAGAAAAAGTATCGAAGTTATAAGTATAATATGTCTGTATATCACTTTAGCAATGAAGCAAGCTTTTAGACGAGCAATTGATCCATCATAATTTACTTTGGCTATAAAATTTACATCTGATAGCCTTTTTTCTTGGAGGTAAATGTACTAAGTTTCAAATCTTTCTCAGAGGTAAATGTAATAAGTTCCAAGTACCGTTGTTTTATATATAAAGCATTCATTTTCTTTATTATAGCATTATGTCAACTAAAATAAGGTAAAGCTTAATTAATGATCTTAGGAAAGAAGATGGAATCAAGTGATTCATCGAGGTATAGGAGGCTATGAAGGTAAGAGTTTTGGACAGGTTAGAAGGCTCTAGAGTTTTATGGTAAGGGAGGTAAGAGTTTTAGGGTTTTATAGGTAGAAAAGGGGTTTTAATGATCTGGACTTGCTCTGATACCATGTTAAAGATAATATTAAAGAATGTCAATTGAGGGTTTAATCCAATCTCAAGACCCTTGTACATTTTATATAACAGTAAGAATCAATTTCTTTAGGAAAGTACCAATTATATAAGGAAAATTGATCTTAGGAATAAATAATAAATTATATAGATCTAACTTTATTTCTAATATGGTTATGCATTTTCCTAATAGTAACTATTGTGATGACCTCACTTTCACCCATTTAGTGCAGTCAATTACAGTAAATAAGGATATCATTTATCTTATAGTTGAGGGGAAAGGACTAAGTATATCGATTCTCAACTAAGCAAAGGGAATCAGTTGCAAAAATGGTGAATAAGGAACAACAAATTCTTTGACACCTATCGTATGTTCTCTCAAAGTCTTGAGCATCTTTTTACAATGTTGGTTAATAATATCATTATTTATCTTGTGAACCAGATTGTGCACCACTTGAACTAGTATGGCATTCTTCTAAAGGTTAATTACAAAAAAAATTTCAAACATTCGTCAATTTTTCAATTATCGCCCGAACTTTAAAAAGTAGTAATAAAATGCATAAACTTTCAATTTTTTCAATTCTAGCCCGACATTGGTGCTTCTGTTATCTTTGCTGACATGGCAATGTCATGTGTCCAGGGACTCTCATTAATTAGACATGTCAGTGAAATTAGCATAAGTGAGTTAGATTATTGAAATGATGTCATTTTATGATGATATTAAAACGTCGTCATTTCAATAAGCGACTGGTGATTGTATTCGTCATCTTTTTTGGCAAGAGGAGTGTATCATAACCCGACCTTTACTCACAAATACTCGACAATCGTGGCTTCCACCAGTGTCGTCCTGCCTATATGTGGTTCCTCTTCTTTTTCTTGATTCCTCGTATCGCTTTTTGAAGGACATTACGCAATGGTTTGATGTTTTGTGGTAATTATAAAGGGAATAATCGATTTTTCTTAGTTGCGTGTGTGAAGTCTAACTCCTTGGTAGGTGTTTGTGGATATTGTGAGTGGGTGAGTTGCTGTCATTGCCCATATCTCATCCAATTTCTAGCAATTGACTAATCCAATTGAATTGGTGAGTTTGTCAAAAAATGGTTATTAATTGAATTGGAATTTATGCTTGAATTGGCGGGTGAGTTGTTGTCATTACCCATGAACTTCTTTATACATTTTCCCACAAGTTTCTCATAAAACAAACAAAACCAAACAACCTGGGTTTGTCAAAAAATGGTTATTAATTGAATTTGAATTTATGCTTAAATTGGTGGGTGAGTTACTGCCATTGCTCATATCTTCCCTTTACGGTTTTCCAGAAATTTCTTGCAAAACAAATAGAGCCGAACAACCTATATCGATTCAGACCATAAACGATAATACCCAAGTTACAAAAGTTAATCAAGCCTGCAATATAGCATTCAAAAGCAATTATTGCTAAGATTCTGCAACGCAGGAACAAACAACAACTTTTCCAAGCGACTATCTTTTTTATCCAACCAAGGTAAACCATTGAGACTCCTAAAATTCTAGTCTCTTAAAGTCAAAATCAAGTCGGTGATACTCAATAGTCAGGCAACCGATAAATGAAACCCAGAAGAGAACTTTAAAGCACATCGAACATTATGGACTATAAAGCACAAAGCTTTATCTCCTTTGATTTTCATTCTTAAATAATAAGTTTTAGGCCGCGTGAAAAGAGATGATTTAGTCTTCTTGAAACGAGATTGTTGTAGTGTCATTATGAAACAATGTCGTTTCAATAATCCAACTCACTTCTGCTAGTTACGCTGATGTGTCCAATTAATGAGGGTCCCTGGACACATGACACTGCCACATCAACAAAAATAATGGAGGCACTAACAGTGGGCTAAAATTGAAAAAAAATGAAAATTTGGGTATTTTATTGCTAATTTTTAAACTTCGGGCTATAACTGAAAATTTGATGAAAGTTTGGGATTTTTTTCTAATTAATCGTTCTTCTAATATATAGAAGGGTTTACCTTTTTGTGTAGTACAAATATGACAATTTATAAGAATTACAATATAACTACTTGTCAATTATATTTTTTTTAGCAGGTTGGCTTCCTTTAGGTTACTTAGAAACACTTCTCTTTGGTTGTATCGATGTAGCGATAACATCTATTCTTCCTTTTTCCCCTCAATATGGAGTTATTGCATCTCTTCATAAACTTGTTCACATTTTCTCCTAATAGACATTTAGCAGATACTCCTCCTAGGACTTATTTTTATAAAAGAAGGTCTACAACTATGATGTGTTCCTAAATATGAGTTCAATATTTGCATTCATTCCCTGCATCAATTGTTTATGTGCGGTATGATATTTTTGTATGGATTCCTTGTTTACTTTATAGGTCCCTTTGAACGGACTTACCACTAACTGGTAGTTAGAATGAATCATGAAGGTTTCAAAATAGAGGTGAGCTGCTAGTCTTATATGTAAAATAATGCTTCATAGTTTGCTTCGTTATTTGAAATTGTATGGGCCTTGACATACCTAATCTCTAGCCTGTACAACCACTAAATTAGCAACCATGTGCCACTACTCACTTCTTCTTATCAACATTTGTATCTTTTTTTACGAACTAAGGTGTTGGGTTATCACGAAACCCAAAAATTTTCATATAGAAACATTAAACATTCACTTTTTAGTTTTTAGGATTATAAAAAGTGCACAAATTTAATCTAATCTTAATTTTTTTAACAAAATACAAGTAAGGCTATACTATTTCACAATATCCAAAATAAACTCTAAATTTACAAAATATTTAAAATAAATTTTAAGTTGATAAAAATTTAAATAGAATTAAGTCTTTGTCTATTATATGTTCTGCTAATTTTGATCTAATATAAGTTTACTATTTTTATTAAATAAATATGTATCATTGTGTGAGGTAAGTAGTAGTGACAAAATAAGACCTACATGTACTCCAATTAAACTTAACATAATATAAGTTACTTATCTTTAATTTTCAATAATCTTTATTAAGAATTAAATAAGCTTATAATCTTCTCCCATTTGAAGTAATTGAGAACTGTTGACATCGCAAATAGATAACAAGAAGAGAGAAGAAACTTAGCCTCTGTCTCGCTGTCTTCATATATACTGTAATATCTCTGTTTAACAAAAGACAACTAAGCAGATGGTAGTAATACAAGGTTGTCTATTAGTGGCTGCGTCTTTGGTCGTCATTGTTGGGTTTGGCTCCTTAATTTGTCCCACATTGGTTGGGAGCACATTTGGGGCAAGAATCTTGCCTATATAAGGACGGTGTTATCTCTTTGATTAGGTGCACCAATACAAAGTCAAAGATTTGTATAACAAATTTTGACTATAGTTAAATTCCTCTTTTGAGGTGAGAGTTGGAGAGTTTATTTTGGGTATTTCTTTATAGGTGTATTGGGGTATTGGGTGAGAGGAAAAATTTTGTGATTGTAAGAAATTTTTACATAGTAGATTTTCTTCTCGGTGGCCATGGTTTTTTTCTCTGGTTTGGGAGTTTCCACGTAAATTCTCTTGTTTTGTTATTATTTCTCTATTTTATGATATTTTTGTCTATTAAATATCCTTGGGTGTAGGTTTGGGAGATCTAGAATTCTCAACAGTCATGAGTGGTGGAGTGGCTATTACGACCAAGAAATCGCCACCTCTTTACACCGCCAAAGTGGTGACTTCTAGAACACTGAATTGGAGTTATTGCCAGCAGTCGATGGAGCAATGCGTACCCTATCTTATCTGCTTTATTTCTTTGTTCATCACTTTTTGCATCTTTTTGCATAGAACTTTGGATATTACTATATAAAAAGATATATCTGCATAGGAATGATAAAGACATAAGCTGACATTTATAGTTAGTTTTGAGCCTCTTTTCTTTACCTCTTTTTGGTCTGATGTCGATTGATGAGTGCATTTCAGGTGATTTTGGAGAACTGGAAGTTACTGTCTCATATCAATTAAAATTCTTTGCACATTTATTTTGGTTGGAGAAATCTGAATGCTTATGTTGTTTCTCTTTCTTCAGGTATCAATGGATGCTATAAATATCCAAACAAGAAAAATGTCTCATACGTTTTCTCATATTTGAACCAAAAAATATGGTATGAAACTAGCATATGCAGCAAACAAGGAGAAATTAGTCAACAAGCTCCTCATTACTGAGATTTTAAGTTCACTAGTTCGTGTATGCAAATTTTTGTAATTCACCCAAAAATTTTCCGCAACTTCACCAAGACTCGAGCAGATGCTTCAATACCACAAAGTCTACTCTACATATTTTGATAAAGATGTTTCAAAACCATGGATCAAAAATAAAATAGATGCTGCAAACCCCAAACTATAACTTGTCAATCGACATGATATTCCTGGTATCATCATTCACCAATGTCAGGATGAAAAGACTCTTCTATGTAGAGGATCTCCTTAACTTCCTAAGTTATATGTCCTAGCTTACAAACAGAGAGATGCAGAGGCATTTGAGCATATGGTGGTATCATCTCTAGTTGGAGAAGTACTAACCATTTCTACCCTTAGGAAACAAAATTGTTACATCAATTTTTCAAAACTTAATTAAGTTCTAATGGTCTGTTACAGCAACAACGCACATCCCATAATTTCTCCTCTTATCAATTCAACCATAACAATATTGGTTATGAAAACTTGTCATAAAGCTAGACTAGTGTTAGAACCCTAAGTCGTGATATTGGAATCGTACAGGCATTGGCGAGCCTTGACCAATGTTCAACACGCAAAAGAATGGAACAAGGAAAAAGGAATTGCGAGGAGGCAAGGACAAAATGGGGCAATGTCAAGATTTGGCATGCATTGGTGCACATTAGCAAAAATCTTTAACGAGATGCAAGATTCAGATGCAAAACCAAAAGAAGGCTTGAGATAAACCTCGAGTAGAAGGTTAGCTAGATCACACGCATAACAAAAATATGCGAGAGTTCCCAAGTTATTTAGTAAGTAGATCAAGCATAGTGCAAGTTTTGGGAGAGTTTTGGACCTTGTACAAGCTGACTTGACTAAGGTTGAGTTGTTGATGGACTAAGGACTTAGGGTGTGCTCAAGTGGACAGACCATGGCTAATGGAGTTGGCATGGGTAAGCATTAGATCAGACCAGTGTGTTATTGGCTTGTATAACTCATCATCAATGGATAGAGATGAGGAGATCTTGGATGATGTAGAGATAAGATCACAGTAGATGAACATCAACTTTAAGAGATAAAGATCATGTGGAAGAATCATCTGAAGATAGAGGATATCTTCGTAGATATGGATAATCATTCCTAAATAATGTAATCTTTTATCTTGTTAGTATGATGTAGCTTAATACTATTAAATAGAGTCCTAAGTAGATGGGGATATCATCTATTGGTTAGTTTGATGTAATTTAATAAGGATAAGATTGTGATCTTAGCTAGTATAGTTCTGGTAGGATTTTAACTTAGTTATCGAGAGATGCCTATAAATAGATGATTTGAGCCTTGCTCTCATAATCAAGAGGAGAATGTTGTGAGACACAGAGATTGAGAGAGTATTCCTTTGTATACTTTTAAGGAAGTAATGAAGGTTGACTTTTAGCTTTATCTCTTTCTCTTGTTCTTGTTGTTGCCTTTTCTTGCGAGTGTGAGAGTTAAACACTACAAGGGTCGTAAGGCATTCGAGAACCATATTGTTGGTCGACGATCACGTAGGAAGGCTGAGTCTTGCTTAGAAGAACCTAAGTAAGATTGTCGTGCAAGGCGTGTCTTACGAATAAGTTTGGTGTTGAAGGAAAACCTTTGTAACAGCTAGTATCAGAGCCAAATGCCAATATGGCAGGAGGCAGCAATTTGACAAAACGTGTCAATCGAGTGGAGGCACTCATTGTGTTGATTCCTCAAGGGGAGGAATAGGTGACTTCTTACAACACTCGATTCAAGATGTTGAAGGCGTGAATCCAATGGTTGCAACATCAAATCGCAGAGATGATGAAGGCACAGGAAAATTCTAGATTCGAGATCACCATCCTAAGGCGTGCCGTTGCAACGTAGGATGTTTGGCATACTGAAAGAACTTTGGTGAAGGTGCGAGAGCCACAAGTTTCGATGGCAAGCGGAGTGCCAAGGAGCTCGAAAATTTCTTATGGGATATGGAGCAATACTTTATGGTGGCAAAGATTTCCAACTTAGAGAAGGTGTTGATCACAACTATGTATTTGGTGGAGGTTGCAAAGTTGTGGAGGAGAACGAGAGCCTCTAATGACATCAGTGCGGGTAGACCTCCCATCGACACTGGGGAGAAGATGAAAAAGGAGCTAACAATAAGTAAAAAGGACTTGCGAGGAGGCAAGGATAAAATGGGGCAATGTCAAGTGTTGGCCTGCATTGGTACTCATTGGCAGAAATCTTCGACGAGATGCAAGATTCGGATGCAAGACCAAAAGAAGGCTTGAGACAGACCTTGAGTGGAAGGTTAGCTGAATCACACGCATTATGGGAATATGCGATAGTTCTAAGGTTGCTTAACAAGTAGATCAAGCATGGTGTGAGTTTTGAGATTCGGACCTTGTGCAAGCTGACTTGGCTAATGCTAAGTTCTTGCTGGACTAAGGATTTAGGGTGTGCTCAAGTGGACGGACCATGGCTAATGGAGTTAGCATGGGTAAGCATTGAATCGGAATAGTGTGCTATTGACTTGGATGACTTATTATCAACAGATAGAGATGAGGAGATCTTGGATGATGTGACGGATAAGATCACAGTAGATGAACATCAACTTTAAGAGATAAAGATCATGTGGAAAGATGATCTGAAGATAGATGAGATCTTCGTAGATATGGATAATTATTCCTAAATAATGTAATCTTTTATCTTGTTATTGTGATGTAGCTTAATCCTGTTAGATAGAATCCTAATTGGATGGGGATGTCATTTATTGGTTAGTTTGATGTAATCTGATAAGGATAAGATAGAATAAGATTGTGATTTTAGTTAGTAGAGTTGTAGTAGAATCATAGCTTAGTCATCTAGAAATGCTTATAAATAGCTCATTTGAGCCTTGCTCTCATAATTAAGAGGAGAATGTTGTGAGACACAGAGATTGAGAGAGTATTTCTTTGTATACTTTGAAGGAAATAATGAAGGTTAACTTTTAGCTATATCTCTTTCTCTTGTTCTTGTTGTTGCTTTTACTATTCTATTGCTTCCGTAATTTCCTTGCGAGTGTAAGAGTTAAATACTGCCAAGTTGTGAGGCGATCAAGAACTAGATTATTAGTTGACAATCACGTGGGAAGGCTGAGTCTTGATTAAAAGGACCTAAGTAAGATTGCCGTACAAAAGAGTAGGTGCGTTAAAGGAAAACCTTTGTAACAACTAGCATAGTAGATTACGGCTATAGCTAGAGCAAAGGGAAAGAGAAGCAAAGGAGAGAGGTTGCTTCTTTGTGTGCTGCCCCGGTCGTGAAGCTAGAGGAAATTTTTTCAAACATTTTAACCATTGCCAAAGTTGAATTAATTTAACTTCGGTGTCTTTTTTGTTATTTGATCAACTTCGTTTTGTTAATAAAGTAAAATGATCTTGATTTGGTAATTAATAGAGAAAAGACCTAAAATACCATACCCTATAGCCTCTGCCTATCCATATCTCGACTCTTGCTCGACTCTCTCTCCCCGACTCCGTCACTCCGTGCATCTGCGCCCCTTGGTCGTCGCTTGGCCGTGTGTCACTGGCTGCTTTCTTCGTTAGAGGAAAATTTTACTGGTTTGAGTTTAGTAGAAGGTAAGGTTGCTTGAAGTACGCTAATTCCTTCTCTTGTATGTTAAAATGGTGGAAGAAGATGAAGGGAAATCGATATTAAACTCTCAACTTAATTTGGTCTTCCATTTAACTTTCATATATATATAGAGAGAGAGAGAGATCATTAGCTTAAGTTTATCGGACAGGCGCCATTTATGGAATTTATGATCTTTAGCAAAAGTGGCGATTAAACTAATTGCATGTATTTTACGAGTAGAGGACAGGTATAGAGAAGTAGGAAGCAAGAACCCAAAACTCAAAATTGATAATTGCACATCAGTTGTTCAATATAAATGATCCATATTGAGAAATTGGCAATATAATAAGTTCTTTTGAAACTTTTATGCCAGGAAACTTCGCCTAGTTAAGGTTGATGGTAAATTTTACATAGTTGTGCTGTATGGGTACCAAACTCCAATTGACTTCAGGCAAGCTACTCGTAAAGAGGATGACTACAACTTAGTGAGAATCCATCTTAAAGTTTTCTATTTGAAAGATTCAAAGAATGGTGTTCTGTATATACAAACTAAAAGACCAATTTTTGGTCCAACAAACTGTTGTATGAGTAAATTTTTGTCTACCCATATCATCAGTTTTGAGAACAAAAGGCACCGCCTACCATCGATTCTCTATTTTACAGTCTTTTGCTGTTTGGAAGGCAATTGAATCTTCACCAATTCCTCTAAAGCTTGTTGCATCCACTGCTGTTGACATACTTCCCTTGCTTCATTAACAGTAACCTGAAGAACATCCCATGTTCGAGTACAAATTAGAATCCCATCAAGCCCAACAAAGAAAACAACATAGGTAAAATCTCACATACCCATTGTCGCTTCCTGAAATTTTTCTCAGGCCAATCATTTAATTGCTCTTGTACTAGCAAAGGAAACATGTGGCCGTCGTGCATTTTGCCACCTCTTTTGCTTGAATACGACCACTTCCCCAATTTTCTCTGCAAGAGTAAATTAAGTTTAGAAAATAATTTCTATGAGAGTGCTCTGTGAACAAAAAGCTTTTATAGATACTCACTTCAACAATGCCAACAACTCCTGCTTCCTCTCTCGTCTCTCTCAAAGCCGCTTCTTCCATCGACTCGTCTTCTTCCCAACCGCCCTGAAAGTTAAATTTGCAACGAAACGCTTTGTTAGTTGAGGCTTAAAAAGAAACAATTCTATACACTGTCTAAAAAACTAGAGATCAAGAAATGCAATATTGACAAGTGTTTAGTACCTTAGGGAATAGCATCCCTGGACCCTTCTGTGGACTGATCACAAGAACTTCCAATTCTTGAACGCAAGTCCCATCGGTTAATTCGTTAATCTTTCTGTATCTATACGGAATGCACCTGCATAGAGCAAAAAAGAAAAAAGAATTTCAGTACAGTTTCAACCAAACATGAAAATCCCTAGCAAGATAACCCAGGGATTGAAACACTAGAAAATTTTGGTTAAAAAACAAATGAAAAAGGGAAAAAAGAAAAGCCTACCCAACAACTTGGCGGTAACCTTTGTCATAGCGATGTAACTGCCTGCCACTGCGAGAACCAAACGATTCGATCCTCTCAAGTGGCAAAGACAGCAACTTTTTTTGTGGGAAAACGAAGAAAGCGGAGAGAATAGAAAGCAGAGGCCTTAAAATTGAAAGGAAGAAAGTGAGTTGTTCCATATCTGCAGAGAAATGGATATTTGGACGAGATGGGCTTGGTTAAGAATCGGCATAAATTTGAGAACTAAAAGCAAGCACTATTAACTGACGTCAACTGGGTTCTTGCAAGTGGAAGAGGGGAAGATTATTCACAGAGAGAGATGATGATAAAAGAAAGGTAGCTAACATATAAAGGCGGGCAAAGTAGAAGACGACAACATCGAAGAAAGCGGGAAGTGATCGGGTTGTAACAATCGACGCGGGTGGGTGTATTACCCAGTTTTTTTAAACCTAAAATACCACATCAAAATAACGTGTTAATTGATTTTCTTAACTAACTATAAATTTTTATATATATTTACTTTTACATTTATAATTAAAACATTTAATAATTATAGGTAATTTAGTACTTATTTTCTAAAATAACATAAAACAACAGCAGTTCTATTAATAAATACAGTGCAAAAATGCATCCTGAAGGGTTCTTTACAATTACAAAAATTTTAAAGATTTATCAAAATAAAGCAATGTTTCTAACTTTAAAAATTTTCACCTGATTAAGGTGTCGTAAAAATCTCATTAAGTAATAAAGATAATAAAGTTTCAAGACTTGTTTTTTGTATATAAAAAATTGAAATTCAAAGCATATAATATTTATATAAAATAAAACATTAAGAAAAGGCTTTGATGACTTGAATTGAGTGGATTTGCATCTGGTTATGGGAATTTCGTCGTGATGTGCTGGCACTGGCAGCAGGAGTTGATTTAGTCATACGGTATAAGTGTAATGATGTAGTTTATATTGCGTTGCAGGGACAGGGAAAGGGAAAGGGAAAGGGGGAGGCGTGTACGGGGGGTTGGCATATACTAGTCTCGAAGGTGGGTGTAACGCGTGGCCTAAATATCTTTGAATTTGACTACTCGGTTTCAGATGATATCCAACTCAGGGCAGGAGATGAAGTAAAAAGGTCAAGAAATATCCAGATTAATTTCATGCCTGTTGTTATGTGCTTTTCTTTCTAGATTCTTATTACGATAGTAGATCGCGTCATAAAATTTTTAAAAATCTATTTGTTCCATAAATAGTTTATAAGTTCCATTTTTAGTTAGGATTATAGAGTCAGATTTTGATATACTGTGGTATTTGAGTTGACTTGCGTATGTTTTATAAACAAACAGGTCGACATCATTGTATTGATATAAGATGGAAATAAAGATATTTACGTATTAAAATTTAAAAAAACTCATCAACTTACAGTTTTAATATGTATGATTGATAAGAACATGTAATCCAAGTGATAACTTTCGTTACAATTATTATGTTATAAATGAAATGCTTGCAAGTTTTTTTTTTTTTGAGAAATAAATGCTTGCAAGTTGATGCCTTAAAAATTAATTAAGGTCACATCAGCATTTAACTATAAATTGTGAACGAAAAGATTAGGAAAGAAAGGACAACCTCGCTGAATAAGTTAAGCGGTACCACCCTCAGGTCACCTTCAAGTATTGTACATTTACATGTTGCTTGTTGCTGTCTATTCTATTGTGTTTCATCGTCACACTCAACTCATTTAAGTCCTCGTTAACTACAACTAGAACAAGGTTGTGGTCACGGGAACTTTTTTTTCCCCTCTAAATTTTGGGCTTCAGAGAATTTTTTCTTTTTATTGGAATTCTTCTTCTTTTTAATAAATAGAAGAAAACCGTAATTGTAAAGCCCGTGTAATATCGAAGTTATGAGTGTTATTGATTATGATTACATTATTCCATATAACAGTACGTAAGGAGTTTCCTTCAACCATGAATAACTTTTTACTTAGTGACCATGCTCATCTTTCTTCATCTCTCTTTATAGCGAACCTCTCTTCTAATGTTAAACATACTCTTTCCAATCAAATTGAATAGCTTATAGTAATTACTCATCTCCCCACTAAGAGCCATATTTATGATATTTCATTTCTTTTACTCAATCCCTACAGTATATGCTCCCGTGACCGTCCTTGAATACGAAGGATAAGAATTATTCTTTTTATCAAACGTCCAAAGGTTAAAGAAATTATCAAAAGTTCTCATATGGAGCAATGTGGTTTGAAAGCTGCTACAACAGAACAATATGTGAAGTCAGAAATTCTTGGAGAGAGTATAATCATACACATCTGCTTGTTAGAACTATTCATCATGTTCTCGCTCTCTATGATAGAAAAGGAATTCAAGCTACAGTCTAGATCTCTTTTCTTGACACAACATATACCACATACCTAAATACCTTAATTAGTACTTTATTGACGACCCTCAATAATGGAAGTGTCATTCTTACAATTGCTCCTGACTTCAATATCTGGTTGGATAATCCCACCTTGTCTGAGTGACTCCAAGTTTAGACCAAATCATTGGAGCAGAATAAGAGTCTTCAACCATTATGGCTACTCTTCACCATCAAATGATATATCATTTCCAAAATCATAAAGTAGATCTGAATTTTTCAAATTCCACTTCAGTGCTTTGTACATGGTAGTTGACAGAGCTCATGATCAAACCACAATCTTACAAATTTTGAAGTAGTTCCCACTAATGGAACTTGAGAAATTGATTCCAATTGAATGAATCATTAATTACTAAAGAGTTCCATGCTCCTCATAGGCATTCTTTCCATACCACCACTCCTCCTATTCTCAGGACTTTACAAGATGGATCATTAAAATGCATCTATACCAGGCCCAATAAAGATCAACATGGACCCTCAAATACATCTAGTCTTATTTTGATGCTTCAATCAGCGTTCTCATATAGAGAAGGAAAAAGATAGACCTACTATCCGTTACTTTAAACATGATGGAGAACTTGTATATGTTTGCTATCATTGTGGAAATTTGGTCTGGGATGTAGATTCATCTATTTGCGAATCAGATTGTGAAATATGTTTGAATGCTAAATCAGACAGTGATGATGATGAGCTCTATAATTGCCAGAAGAAGAAGAAAAAACAAATGAGGAAGACAACAAAAAGAGATCTATCATAGTTAACCTGCTCAACAATTCCACTATCAAAATGATGATCATGATCCTGATTTTAGGATATAGATTGGGATTAAATATCAAATACTAAGACCTTGAAATCTTCGAGAATTACTCAAAGTTGTTGACAAAGAACATTTATTTCATCCAAAGTTAATCTCCAACAAACCTCAGTCAATTATTGCTTCCATTCCTATTATTCCTACTCCCACTTCGATTCCTTATATGACGGTCAAACCATATGAGGAAGAATTTCCTCTATTGGAGAGACATATTGATGAACATAATAGGGTTATTTCTAGCCCTTATATGTGTGTTATAGGAATTAGTTCTTAAGGAACTATTCTATCAAATCCTGCTGATGAGGTGCTCAATTGGCATACTGACAATGCAATAGGTCAAAACAGAGTCCTTCGAAGAATTGATTCCAAACTTGATGGGCTTAATTAGCAAACTCAAGCCACTCGAAGCTAAGTTAAAACTGTCTTTTCTTAGGTCCAAAAACTATACAAATATTTAAAAGATCATATGGTCCAACTTGATACTGATCTTTGAAGATATATTTTGGACTTGACTTCACAAATAAGGAACAAGAACTTCAAAAAGTAAAGGAGGTACTCTGAAGAATGGAGGCTGATATGCAGATAGAAAAGTCCAAGACTGCTTATGGAGCTTATCCCATAACTTTTCCAGTCATTCAACCCATCTATTCTTCTCCAACTATCTAGAACTTGTTGATTACGAGAAAGTATTTAAGATGAATTATCCTTTGATCAGACAGCATATCCATCCTATCACTACCGCTGCTAAACCCAAGATAACCAAATCCCCAAAATCCAAATCTACAAACACTTCTGATCCATTACCTTTATATAGTAAATTAGTTGATTCTTGGAAAAATCCTTTACAAATTAAAACTCCACCTTATTCTTCATATAAAACTCAACTATCTCTATCTATTGGAAAAGACAAAGCTCCTCAATTAGAGTTCATAGTAACTGTAGCACTCGTATCTATTCTATATAAAGAACGCCCATATGAGCATTCTATCATATCTGAGCAATATTTTGAGATATCTGAATCATCTTTAAAAGAGTTTGAACAATTTGTTGATTTATCTTATCTTACTCAGATTGTGAGATGACTATGCCTGAACTAATTGAAGTTGAAGTAGATATTAATGAAGCTAAATCAATAGGAACTAAACCATTCAAAACCTCACCATCACTAGCACAAGCACCACCAAACAGGCCTACTTCAGGTCCATGGTTTATCTTTGATGATGTTCCACCAAAAAAGTGAAGAGAACGTCTCTATAAATTCAGAGCATGAATTGATTCGCAAATGAATTGACCAAATAATTCATTAAGGGATATTTTGTCTGAGTTTTCTTCTCGATTTACTAACACTTTAAGAGAATGGTAGCAACATTTAGATTGTTGAGCCCCGTTTTTGGAGTCCAACTCAGAGGTCATATCACAACTGTTAGCCCCCGCTTTCCGGAGTCTAACTCCTACTTGCTCTGATACCACACATGTTGGACCCTGTTTCCAGAGTCCAACTATCCAGAATATCATAACACGTGAGCTTATTACCCTGTAGGGTTATTTCAAAGAACCCTTATTAGCCAACTATCCGGAGTCATATAATGCGGGCATAATCTAATGAAAAACACCTTAACCATTATTAATTCATCATCATGATTTTATCCCATAACGCATCTTACTTATATGTAACCATAATTCCTATTCAAAATTTATCATCTCTAATCGACAGGTTTTTCAAGTATACCTAATTTCAACTCAATCTTATCCATACGTAAATTTATATGTCCACTCAAATTCATCCACACATAATTCATAATTCATTAACATCAAAATATAAGAGTTTTCGCAAAGCCATAAAGGCATTTCAACCCACAATACATCCATATCTCATAATCCCGAAATACATATGGTACTTGAACTAATAATACTCAAATGTAACTAAAATCCTCATCGTTACAAAATCTAGCTTAAAATACAAAATATGT
>JAOQMS010000006.1:26678319-26698461 GCA_027563885.1 Erythroxylum longipes
TATAATTAATACCTAGTCACAACAAATTAATCAAAAATAACCCTCAAAAAGAATTTAGCACAATCTTGTTAGTAAGAAAAGAATTGGGGTCCAACAACAATTTCATTGTTTATGATTTTTTTGTTTTCGTCCTTATACCCAGCTTCCGAGATCCTTCCTAACTTCTTTTTAGCCCTATCACCTCATTATACCTTCCTTCCTGATCATCTTTATCAAGATTAATGTCGTACTCTTCCACAATATTTATTTGGAACCAAAACATCCTCATTACGAAGTTCAAACTATCTAATATCAAAGAAATAATCGATAATTTTAAACTATATGTTGTCTCCCATGTAACGCTACTTTTAACGTCATTAGCTTGACCTTGTATCATTAGAAACTCAGTCAGGATCAATTATAAGAGGCTTGCTTCCACCTTTTTCATTCAACATCAGTTTTGTAGCCTGTAAGTAAGCTACAAATTACGAAATAATCACAAGGACGATGTTGATAACATTATGAAAAACAATTAAGCTTAGTAATGTCCTTTTTTGAGTAAACTATTAACAAAATAGGGAATAACATAACTTCTTGAATCTTCTATAGAATTCAATAGCTTTCTCGGTAAAAGGGTGAGTTGTTTGCTTCTTGGTTCTTAGTCATTCGTCCTCATCTTCTCTTCTTCTCTAGCTTCTTGAACAGAGACTTCCATAGCTTCTTTAAACTTGATGTTTGTTGTCAACTGTTCTTCATCCTCTCATTCCTTCAAAGATTCAAACACATCAATTTTTCTTAATGAGTCGCCCTCCTCTGAATTCTATAATACATCATTCATGTTGAATGTCACTTGGTCATCACTAATCCGAATGATAAGGTTCTCTTTATGGACATTTACCCAATTTTTTTTAAATGTTCAAGCATGGTATACTAAGATCTAAGGAATAATAGGGATGGTTGTTATTATTTTCTTCATCTCTTGGTCTTTTATAAGATAGGGCTTAGCTTGATCTTCTACTAGTTCTTCTTGTTCTTCCCCATTTCTAAGTATGATAGGCTCATGTTGCTCTTGTGGATGTAATTCCATATTGCTCAAAGAGTCTTCCATACTTCTCTGAAAAATTCACAAGAAAGTTATCTCACTTGAATCTCCAGGTTGTAAATAGAAGAGGCATGATTTTCCGTTACTCGATCAAATTGCTCTTCCAGTCTCTTCTGGGTCTCTTCCATGTCTGTTAGCTTATCCATGATTTTGTCCAATTTGGAATCCCATGAACTAGACTCATCTTGTTGAATTCCTAATAGGTCTTGACGTCCGTACTTATATTGTTAAACCAATAGAAATCTAGGTGGTTTTGCCACCCCAAATTATACGTATTCATATAAGGATAATGATTTTCCCAACTAAATTGGGGCTCATTAAAATATGCAAGAGTCCTTTGCTCCCTATAATAGACATCCTTCATGATCGTTCTTTTTATCTCTTCTCAGTATTTAACTCTTGAGATTCCTTATTATTGTCCGGTGATATCCAAGTTGATGTGTCGTCTACTTTATGCCCAACTTTTTTTTAACATAAAAGAAGGTGAAAAAGCCTTAGACTACAAGAATTAAACTAATCACTTCCCGACAACGGCGTCAAAAACATGATCGTGGTTTAGTTTTATGTAAGTTTTAATTATTAACCCTTGATAATCTACAAGCGCATGGTTCGTTAGTGTAGTACCAAAGGTGTCGATCTCACAAGGAGAGAACTAATCTAATCCTAAAATCTAAGGCCAGAAACAAATAACAAAAATTCAAGTTGTAACGAAACTAATACGAGAATTTAATTCAATCAATCAAACTAATAATAAAACATGAAACTAAGCAATTGCAACACACCCAAGAATCAGTAGAAAGAAATTACCAATGGAAAGAAAGGGAATTTTACCTATCCTTAATACTAACCTAACTGATTATGAATTATTAGATTGTTGGTTCTAGACTATCCTAGGGTTGATTACTCTCTCTCGAGTTATAACCATTAACACTAAATCATAAACCCTAATAAGATTATGTAGGTTGCAATCTCTCAATTCACAACCTATCCAAAACTCTAATTAGTTCTGAAGTTCTCTATTAAACTATCGGTACCCTATGTAAGATCTCTCTTCACATACATTCTCGATATGATTCAGTTCTTGTTTCTATTAAATCATCTAACTCTCGTTAATCCAATTTAATCATTTTCATTTGATTCACCCTCTTAGTTTATTATCAAATTATGCAATCGCAGAATCAAACCACGATAATATCCAATAAATATATAACAATCAGATTCTCATTAACTCAAGAATAAAATTTCGAAGGTGAGTTTAAAACATCCTTAACATTCTAGATCTTATCATCAATTGTTTAATCCAATTCTATACAATAATAAAATTGAAAGAAAGAAGAAATAAATTATAAAATGGATACAAAGACATCGGGAAAACCTTTGATTTGGGAAGTACGTTGAGTCAGCTTCTTCTCCTCTTCTCTCTTCCTTCTTCTCTTCTTCTATCTCTTGATGATCTCTCTCTAGAGTTTCTCAAGGTGGCTTATGAAAAATCTCTTTTCTGTGCATCTTTTTGTTTTTTTATATCCTCCTATGTTTTGGGGTTTTTTTGCTTCCGAAAGGTCCAAAAAATCCCCCAAAACTTTACGTTCGTGAGTGTTTGTATGTCTGCCTGACACAGGCCACAATCGTGGCTCACATCTAAGCCTTCTGTCATAATCGTGGCATGCAGGCCACAATTGTGGGCCATTCCCTGGGCTTCTGTCACGATCGTTGCTTGATATGCCACGATTATGGATCATTTTTTCGACCCAAATGTCTCCGAAACTCGTCTGCTCTTTGATGTTTACCCTGAAACACTAGCAAACACATTAAGGTACCTCAAAAACATAATATTTAAGCTCAAAGACTTGTACTACCATAAAACACTTAAAACATAAATAATTAACAAACTTGCACAAATTTTTAACCTAAACACATGCTAAATGATTGACTTAACGGCTAAACACATATCAAATTATGCCCTAAAACACAATGCAATTTACACTTGTCATTCATCCTCAGCAAAGAAAAATAAAAGAAGATGGATAGGTGGTAAGAATCTTAGTAGATTGGATCTTCCAGCCAGGTATCCTTTGGGTCACCCACTAAGTCCAAAGACTCTTGTGACACTAAGACCCCAGTGCCAGAGTGTACTACTTGCGGAAAGAGACATATGGCTAAGTGTCGAATGAATATGACAGATTGTTTCTACTGTGGTCAGGAGGGCCACTTTATCAGAGATTATCTGTAGTTATCACCACAGAGAGGTCGATGGTTGGTTACAGACAGGGCGACTGGGGTTCTCAGACCAAAAGATCAAGTTTTACTACATCTAGCAGAGGTTCAAAGGGTAAGGGAGCACCCCTTACAGGACAAGCAAATAGACCCCGTGCATGGGCCTAAGTTTTCACAATCACTTAGTAAGAGGTCGATGCCACACCAGATGTAGTCACCTGTATGATTTTTTTTTTATCATGATGCATATGCTTTAGTAGATCCTAATGCTACATATTCATTTTTGTCTAGGTTTTTATGCAAAATTGAGTTTTGAGCCTCAGTTATTAGATGTTAGGATAGTAGTTTCCATCCCAGTTAGAAATTCACTCTTTGTTGAAAGAGTGTTTGTAGATAGTCGAATATAAATTAAGGGTAAGGAGTTTTTGGCAAACCTGATCATATTGGATAACCAGGATTTTGATGTTATTCTTAGAATGGATTGGTTATCCACACATCAAGATATGGTGGATTGTTTTAGAAATGAGGTTAGGCTGAATCGATTAGGAAAACTATAGGTGATATTTTGTGGGATGCAAAAAGTTCTTCCCACTATTATAGTGACTGCCATGATAGCTAATAGAATGCTTCGTAAAGGACGCTAGGGAAATTTAGCTTACATGATTGAATAGAGTAATTGTAAGGTTCAATTAGGGTATATTCCAGTGGTTAGAAAGTTCCCTGATGTGTTTCCGATGGATCATCCAGGATTCCCCCCCAGATAAGGTAATAGAGTTTGAGATAGATTTACCTCCAAAAACCCAACTAATTTCGATTGCTCCATACATAATGGCTTCAGCAGAGTTAAAGAAATTGAAAGTGCAAATAGAGGAGTTGTTAGATAAGGGTTTCATGATGCCCAACACTTCTCCATTAGGTGCTTTAGTCCTATTTGTTAAAAAGAAGGATGGAAGTTTAAGGTTGTGTATCGACTACAAACAACTGAATAGAGTAACAGTTCGCAACCAATATTTGCTCCTGAGGGTTGACGATTTATTTGATCAACTACAAGGATCTAAGGTGTATTCGAAGATTGATCTAAGATCAGGTTATCATCAGTTGAAAGTTCGCATCAAGGATATTCTGAAAACTGCATTTAGGACTAGATACAGACATTATGAATTCTTAGTTATGCTTTTCAGATTAACGACTTCTCCAACAAAATTTATAGATTTAATGAATAGGGTGCTTCGAGAGTACATAGATAAGTTGGTGATTGTTTTTATTGGCAACATATTGGTGTACTTAGGCAGATATGAGGAGCATACAAAACACCTTCGAATAGTATTACAAACCCTATGAGAGCGCTAGTTATACGCTAAGTTTAGAAAGTGCCAGTTTTGGCTAGACAAGGTTGCTTTCTTGGATCATGTCATCTCAAATGAGGGACTCAGTATGGATCCCTAAAAAATTGAAGCTATTACTAAATGGAGACCACCTACCATTATCTCCCTTTTCTAGGCAATCATTCAAGAAATGTAATTGTACTCTAACTATCCTTAATAGAAGTGCATCTAAACTCTACTAGATAGCTTAGTTAGTCTTTAATTAAAACTATACTTTCTCATATGGATAAATTATATCTTGACTATTATAATAATTGAACAGTTTATGGGACCTAAAGAAGAACGATGGTTTGTATCAAATAACTTAGGCATGTGCCTATATAATTATTAAAGGTGTATCATATGTGAATACTATAGGGAACAAAGAACAATTGTCATAATGTGTAACATCCCATTTTCATATTAAAGGTTAGAACCCTAAATTTCTATAAATGAGAAATAGTAATGAGAGATTAGAAAAATACATTTCATACTCATGCATAACGTTAGCATACACACAGATGAATTTGAATTTTTCACACATTATAATGATTCTTCATACACTTATTTGACATTTTTTTGGTATAAATGATTTTTATTAAAGTGATTATGATGTGGATAGTGAATACCTTGGCTTGAAAATTGATCTACTAAATTAAATTATTTATTGAGAATTTGTTTTGAAATTTGAGAATTTTCTGAGATTTTGGGTGTTTATGGACTAGGAAAAATGTCAAGTGCCAAAACAATTGATAAATGGTAGTACAATAAGGGGCAAATGGTAGTGGAAAATTTTGATAAGTGACACTAAGATTTAATGACATATGTCATTGAAAATTAGGAGTCAATTGGATTAGAAATTGGAGCCAAATAGACTAGTTATTAAAAAGGATCCAAATGAGACCACAAGAAGGTGACAAGTGTCACTACCACTCACCACTCATCCTACACTATTCTTACATATGAAAGATTAACTTTTTTATTGTCTTTCATTGTTGTTTCACGACACATGCTTCTTTTCTTCATCTTCTTCACTCTTCTTCTTCTCCATTCACGATACCCATCTCACCTCACGACCTTGAAGCTTGCTCTCACCCTTTTTCTTGCTATTTCCATCTTATTGTCTTCTTCATTTGTCACTAAAAGACCTAACCCTACTACCTCATGATGATGATTGATTGATGCTTGAAAACTAGGGGTTAAGTGTGATTTGAAGATCTTGAAGCTAAAACAAGTAAGTAACATATTATTCTCTATGATTTGTTAAATGAATCACGTATGATGATGGTTAGTGATAGATTGATGAGTTAAATGAAGTTGACCATATGCTATAATGTGAATTAAGAAATTGATGTATAATGTGAACTAAGAAATCGATGTATAAATGTCTTTCTTTTGTATATATACATGATGATTAATGATTCATAAGATGGTGTAGTGATGATTTGAGTTAGAATGATTCCTATAATGGTGAAGAAAAAGTGAAAAAAATTGAATAAATGAATGGATGTTTTTATGCTCTGTTTTCTTTGTATTAATGTGGATTGCTTTGGTTGTTATAGAGATGAGTTAAAATGAGTTTGAAGTTATTAAAAAAGAGTACTATGGTGTCTTGAAATGAGATGAATTAAGTGATAGTTTAGAAATGGAATGAAGGTGATAATGGAGTAAAAAATATGTGCAGAAAATTGATCATAAATGTATATGTATAAATGTTATGTTTTGGTGTCTATAATCAATCATAGAGTATGATTTGTTGTGAATGATATTGAGCTGAAATGGAGGTAAGAATGAAGGGGAAATGAAGAGGAAAAACTTAGGTTTAAGAGATGTGTTTAATAATACTCTTGAAAGGGGAAGAAGTAAGGATTTAGTAAACCAGAAAAAGATGGTGATATGTCTTTTTATATATATGATTGATGAATCAAATGAGTAGAGTTTTGTGTATTTTAATGCAACTAATATGGTAGTTGAATTAGAATGTAATGAAGTTGCATAAATGAATATGAATACTGGATAATTTGGTGTGTAATGATGTTAGCATATATATGGAAATTGTGGGAACGGTTGTTAAGTGGGATATGCTTCTTACATATCAGTTAGGTAGACTTCATGTTTGTTGGGCTGACATTCTCAAGTTTTCCAGCTTTCTAGCTCCATTCATGTCCGTTTCCAAGGACACATTTCCGCTAGGTGGACATATACTGGACATTTACATAAATGTATGATTTTGACGCTTTAGACGGCAAAATCTCTCTTCGGAGTCTTCACGGAAGTTGTAAAACTTAGTGTCCTCTTCTCAAGCGTACTTGAATGACTTTAATCTGACATCCATAGAAAAAGTTATGTCTCTTGTCCCAGAATTATATATATAAATTATTAACTTATCAATGCATTCCTTCGATGCATTTATGGTTGAATGGAGCTTGAAATGTACTTAGTTTGATGAGAAAATAAGAGATTAAATAAGTGATATGTTTAGGGTAATGATAGAGGTTATAACTTAAGAAAAGATTGTTAAACATCAAGTGTTCAAATATAAACTTTAGAGATGTTATAAGAATGGAAGTGAAGCTATAAAGGTTAATGTGATTCAAAGAAGATGAATAATGTTTATTAAGTAAAAGTGAATGATAAATTGGATATTTATTGTTAGACCCCGTATCCAGAGTCTAACTCGCGCTCTAATACCATAAGATGTTATACCCCATTTGTGGAGTCCAACTCCCAATAGTGCCATAAGAAGTGAACGCATTACCCTATAGGGTTATTTCCATGAACTTTCATTAGACATCATGGGTTCATCATCATTCTCATAACATCCCAAAGATTCCATATTGGATCACTTGATATACGACAATCCATTATTATGTTTATGTCCTTAATCATCACCCTAAACATCTCACTCATTTTTGTATCTCTACTAAGTACATTTCAAGTTCCATTTAAGCCTAAATTTATGATAGAGAACCACTGATAAGCCCACAAATTATAAATGCACATGGTTTGGGACAAAAAGCATAACCTTCACTATGGATGTCAGATCAAGGTCATTCAAGGATGATTTCAAAAAGGACTTTGAATTCTACAACTTTCGTGAAGACCCCGAAGAGATATTTTGCCCTCTAAAAATTTGCACATTTATAAAATTGTCCCGAAAAGGTCCTCTTAGCGGACATACGTCCTTTAAAGCGGACATGAATTGAGCTAGGACACAGACAGACCCGAGAGGGTACGCTTAGTAGACATACGTCCCTTTAAATGGACATAAACTAAGTTGGGACACAAACAAACCCGAGAAGGTCCGCCTAGTAGACATAAAGTCTGCCCAGCAGACATTTACGGGTCAAATTCTAGATTTCTAAGCCTTCAATCACATCTAACACCTCTCATGTGTATCCTATCATTCCTACTTCAATTTCCTCATCATTTTCACCTCCATTACAATTCAAAACATCCATAAAAACACATTATACAAGATCATTGATCATAACCAACAAACATCATTCATACTTAAACACATTCATCCTCAATTGACGATCATAATCACATAAACATAACATCAACCATGTCAATACATTCTTTAATAATTCAACACACATTCAACTCCCTTTACCACTTCATTTCATCTCTAACTTATCAAACTAATTCTTCCCCTTTCAAAACATCATAATACTCATTTTTATGTGAACTCAAGTAAAGGAAAAAGACTATAAAATTTTCAGTATATATCCTGTGCAACATCACTAACTTCTAAAGAACATATCTCTCAACTCCGATATCCAAAAATTACAAACTCTATATTGTTAAAAAGCTAAAAGGATAAACTACAACTTCCAAACAGACAACTTTGTCTAAATCAGCCTGGATTAATATAGTTTTTCCCCTGAAGTTAGAACACAAATTTTACTCCTATGAATGCTGGAAAATGCAATGCGAAAACTTGGAAAGTCATAAACACAAACACAATCATATTTCATTATCATCAAATGAAAAGAGTTTTACAAAGCTTTAACGGGCATTTCAAGACCCCATATACATCATTGGTCTCAATCCAAAAATACGGAGAAAAAAAATTACACATGATTGATACTTAAAATGCAGCTAAAGCCTTAAATATTCCTACACTAACTTAAAAACAAAAATATACAGATTTGGAGTGATGCCTTGACTCTCGATCTCTTGCTCTTCACCTGGAGATGGGGAGGAATGGAGGTGAGCTTAAAAGCTCGTAGGTAACAAGTTTATAACAGAGAAACGAGCAAAACCATTGAAAATATTCATGATCATAGTAAAATGCTTTACAACCATAAAATATGTATTTCCCAAATTTTCAAACTTGTCAAACACATCATAAACAACAAAAGACATGTATTACTCAAATTCTCAAACTTGTCAACAAATTCATACATAACATAAGCACATCAAAATGGTTTGGGAGGTCTATAAACAGAACGAGCTAACACATTCCCATGAAATGGTCCTGTGTAGTCGTGAACAGAGTGAACTAACACAATCCCACATAGTGGTTTTTGGTAGTCGTAAACATGAGGGAGTCCTTGAAGGAGCTTCACGCCACTTGCAGGCAGGTACGAGAAGCCTTAAGTCAAAGTGCACTTGACATACAGAATGGACCAGACCAAACCCACATAACATGTATTTCGTAACTTGTAAACTTGTTGCCCAAAATGGCACTTTTCGGAAACATGATTTTTCATAAGCATGATATATTTCAAAACAATTTCTATCATCATTTCATAATTCATCAACAAGATTCATGTACCAAACATGTAGCAAATACTTCAGTCATTCAAGAAGCAATAAATGCAACATTTATAAAGCAATTGAAATCATTTTAAATCCATTGATTTGAAAAATTGCTCATGGCTCATTAACTCAAATTATAAACACGAAACCTACCTTGATTCCTTGCTTAAGAAACTTGCTTAAAAATGGCTCTCCTCTTGCTCCTCTTGCCTCTCTTGATTTCCTTCAACATTGGCAAAATTTCAATTCAATAGGAATCTAAGTTGAGAACCCAACAAGCATATTCACTAAAATTGATTCTAGAATACTTAAACACATGCATTTTTTAAGCTCCATGAACTAAAACTCTTCCAAAAATCCAAAAGTTTAAAATGGGCTTACCTTGAATCTTCACCAAACAAAGAGATTTTTGGCTCCAAAAGAAAGCTCTTCTCTTTCTCTTTCTTTTTCTTTTTCTCTTCTTGAACACTTCAAAATCACTCTTGAATACTAAGAAAAGATGAAACCTAGCTTTTTCTTCTTCTTTCTTCTCTAATGGATGACTCTCTCTCCCTTGTCTTTTCTTTCTTATGTTTTTCTCTTCTTTCTCTCCCTTATTCACGTTTTTCTCCTTCTTAAGAGCAAGACAACACTTTCTTCTTCCCATTTTACCCTTAATAAGTGCTAAAAGTCATCCTTGCCCTTCCTTTCATGCTTCATGACTTTTAAACATAAGTGACATGCCAAAAATGCCCTTATACATTCTTACTACTTTAATCTAATTTACCAATGTAATAAAATGCTACTAAAATTGGAATAAATAATTAAACTTCAATAATTATTCTATCATAACCTCATAATTTATTTAAATCATGCTTAACTCAACAAAAAAATTAAAGGGCCAACATTTCTCCCCCTCTTAAAAGAATTTTGTCCTTGAAATTCTTACCTGAGTCATTGAAGACGTGTGGATACTTCTCCTTCAAGGCTTCCAAGGCTCCCACGTAGCCTCTTCCTTAGAATGATGTCTCCACAGGACTTTAAATAGTTGAACTGTCTTGTTCCTGAGGACCTTTTCCTTAGTGTCCAGAATCTCCATTGAAGTCTCCTCATAAGTCAAATCATCTCTCAACTGAACCTCAGTGGTCTAAATGATGTGAGAGGGATCCGATCTATACCTCCTCAACATGGAAACATGGAAGACATCATGTATCTGTGATAATTCCGGTGGCAGTGCCAACCTATAGGCTAACGGTCCAATTCTCTCAAGAATCTCATAAAGACCCACATATCTTGGACTCAACTTGCCCTTCTTGCCAAACCTCATGACTCTTTTCCAAGGAGATGTCTTAAGGAAAACTTTATCACCCACTTCATACTCCATTTCCTTCCGGTGTGCATCAACATAACTTTTCATTCTATCTTGAGCTTCTTTGAGCCTTTGTTTAATTAGATTGACCTTGTCAACTGTCATCTGGAGTAACTCTGGTCTTATTAATTTTCTTTCTCCTTCTTCATCCTAGCATATAGGAGTTCTACATCTTCTTCCATACAGTGCTTCATAAGGAGCCATCTGAATGCTCGAGTGGTACGAATTATTGTAAGCAAATTCGACCAATAGCAAATGCTCATCCTAAGCTCCTTTGAAATCCATCACACATGACCTGAGCATTCCCTTAAGGGTTTGAACCTCTCAGATTGACCATCTGTCTGAGGGTGAAAAGCAGTGCTAAAATTTAACTTAGTTACCAGAGCCTCCTGTAAGCTTCCCCAAAATCTCGAAGTAAATCAAGGATCTATGTCAGAAACTATAGAATCTGGAATCCCATGCACTCTCACTATCTCATCAATATACCTCTTTGCTAGTACATGCAGAGAATTAGTCTGTTTAATTACCAGAAAATGGGCTGACTTCGTCAAACAATCAACAATAACCCATATGGCATCATGCTTCCTATTGGTCTTGGGCAAACCTATCAAAAAATCCATGGTTATCCTTTGGCACTTCCACTTGGGAATGGACATGGCCTTAACTTGCCTAAAGGTGCCAGGTGTTCACCCTTGACTTGCTGACACACTAGACACTTGCTTGCATATTTTGCTACATCCTTCTTCATGCCTTTCCACCAGAAATGCTCTTTGGTTGGATTAAAGAGGAAATTGTAATCAAATAATGGACTATGGATGAATGGACTAGACCATGGGTGCGCATTAGTCAGACTGTATGTCAATTGACTCAAAACTTGGCTAACCTTTACCATTGGATGAAGAACACAGATGTGGCAAAGTTAGTGGGATGAATCATCAAAGAAGTGGGAGGACATGACAAAGAACATAGGTGAGGTGTCTCGTTTTCATCTTACATATGTTGCTTTTACTTAGAAGTGGATAGTGGTGGGTTATGTAAACCAACCACTAAAATAGAGCCTAAAAGTGGTTAGGGATGTCAACCACTAACTAAGTTAGTAATTTAGTAGTCTTGGGATCACTTTTTTGTATTCTTTCCTAACAAGTCTCCAAAAGACTATAAATAGCTCATTTGAGCAAAGGCTTCATTCAATTAGAGAGAGTTGGAGCTTTGTATCCTTTGTATCAATTATAAGTAATATAAAGGGTTGCAATTTTTCTGTAAAGCTTTTTGCATCTTTCTCTTTTTATTATTGTCCATTCCATTTGTGTTGGCTTAATGAATTTCGTGGGATTTGCCTTTGTGGGAAACACCTCAAACATGAGGGATTTGGTAAGATTGAGTTCAATTGTGAGAGTTCAACTACTGTACTTAGACTTTGGCTCATTTTGTATGAGAACTTGGAGGTCCTTGCAGAATCTTTGTAACAATTTGTATCATAGCTGTGTTGGTGATTTGATGGTGGGAGATAGTAATCTTAACGAGTGTGTTACACAAGTAGAAGTGCACATCGGTTCTTAACCTAAGGGTGAAGAAGAAGTCCTTTCTTATGCATTATGTTTTGAAGTCTCAGAGAGACAAGAGGATGTGAATTTTAAGATGATCATCCTCAAATGTGCCATTGCAACCGTGTATGCAATACATGCTGAAAGCACCATACACATCTTTATGTTGGAGTTATTCATCTTATTCTCACCCTTTATGGAAGGAAAGGAATTCCAGTTCCAACCTGAATCTTTTTTATTGACATTGCCTATACTATGTACCAAAATGCCTTAATTGGTACTCTGTTGACGACCCTCAATAATGGAAGTGTCATCCTTACAATTGCCCCCGCTTTCAATATCGGGTTGGATGATCCCACCTTGTCTGAGAGGCTCCAAGTCCAAATCCAAATCACTAGAGCATAACAAAATCCTAAAGCCATTATGTCCACTTTTCACCACTAAATGATATACCATTTGCAAAATCATGCAGTAGCCCTAAATTTTCTGAATTCCACTTATGATGTTTTGTATAGGGTGGCAAACAGAGCTTATGATCATAATACTATCATACAAAATCTGAAGCAACAACCACCAATGAAGCTTGAAAAATTGATGCCAACTGAATGAATCACTAGCTAATAAAAAGTGTTCCATGCTCCTCATAGGCATCCTTTCCATACCACCACTCCTCCTATTCTCAAGTATCTATGAGATGGATCAGTAAAATCCATCTATTCAAGGCCCAATGAAGATAAGCCTAGACCCTCAAATACATCTGGTCTTATTTGGATGCTTCAACCAGTGTTTTTAGATAAAGAAGGCAAAGATGGACCTCCAATCCATTACTTTAAACATGAAAGAGAACTTGTATATGTTAGCCATCATTGTGGACATTTTGTTTGGGATATAGATCCTTCCATGTGGGAACCAGATTATGAAATATGTCTAAACTATGAACTAGACAGTGATGATGAGCTCTAAATCGACGAAGGAAAAAGAAGAACAAAAGGAAACAAAAACCTAAAGAAATCCATTATTGTTAACCTACCCAACAATTATAATATCAACAAGATGATCATGATTCTAGACCATGGATTGGGATTAAAAATTCCAACACCAAGACCTCAAAATCTTTGAGAAATACTCAAAGTTGTTGACAAAGAACATTTGTTACATCTAGAGTTAATCTCTAACAAAACTCAGTCAGTTATTTCTTCCATTCTTGTTTTTCATACTCCCGCTCCAATTCCTTATATGATGGTCAAACTATGTGAGGACAAATTTCCTCCTTTACAGAGGAATTCTGATGAACATAATAGGGTTATTTCTAGCCCTTATGTGTGTGCTACAGGAATTACTTCTCAAGGAACTATTGTCTCCAATCCTTTTAGATGAAGTACTCAACTGGCATACTAACAATGTTGTAGCCCAAACAAAGTTCTTCACCGTATTAATTATAGACTTGATGGGCTTAGTTAACAAACTCAAGCCACTCAAAACCAAGTTGATATAGTCTCTTATCAGGTCTAAAAATTATACAAATCTTTAAAAGATCAGATGGCCTAACTTGATACTAATCTTCGACAATACATTAACACCCAGTATTTTGGTCCCGACTTCACAAATAAGAAACAAGAACTCCGAAAGGTAAAGGAGGTAATCCAAAGAATAAAGGTTGATATGTAGACAGAACAGTCCAAGACTATTTATGGAGCGTGTCCCACAACTTTTCTAGTCATTCAACCCATCTATTCCTCTCTAACTTATCCAAAAGCTACTAATTATGAGAAAGTATTCAAAATGAATTATCCCTTAATTAGGTAGTATATCCATCCTGCTCCCGCTAAACCCAAGTCAACTAACTCTCTAAAGTCTAAACTTCAAAGTCTTCTGACCTATCTTCATCATATACTAAACCTGTTGAACCTACTGGCTCATAGACAAAACCTTTACAAATCACAACTCCATCTTCTTCACCACTAAAACCTCAACATTCTTCATCTACTAGGAAAGACAAAGCTCTTTAACCAGAGTTCGTATCAACTCTAGCACCCACATTTTTCTATATGAAAAATGCCCATCTGAGCATTCTAACATATCTGAGCAATCTTTTGAGATATTTGAACCATCTTTAGAAGAGTCTGAACAAGTTGTTGATTTATCTAATCTTCCTCAGATTATGATGACTATGCCTGAACCAACTGAAGTTGAACTTGACATTAGTGAAGCTCCAGAACTGAACCATTCAAAACCTCCCCACCAACAGCCTAAGTGCTACTAGCTAAACCTACTTCAAGTCCATAGTTTACCTTTGATGATCTTCTATCAAAAAAATGGTATGAAAGTCTCCATGAATTTGGAGCGTGGATTGATTTGTAAATGATTTGAACAAATAATCCATTAAGGGACATTTTGTCTAAGTTTCCTTTTTGATTCACTGGCACTTTAAGAGAACGGTGGCAAAGTTTAAATGATTATAACATACTTTAATACATACAAGTAACAACAGCTAGACTACTTCTTGGGGTGATTCATAAAGAATTTATTGGTGATTTCCAACTCATTGATAAACAAATCAGGCAAGAATATTTTGAGATGAAATGTTGTTCTCTGGATAGACGAGATTTACAAAAGCATTTCCAATGTATGATGGAAAATTATTATCTTCCTATTGGCTTCAATGATGTCAATCTCTATTATACATTCATCTCCTCCTTACCAGATGAACTATAACTTGAATTACGACGAACCATTATCGTACTTCGAAGAGACATGGGGGATATATCTTTTGGGGAAATATATCAACTCACCTTAGCTTCACTTAATAAACTTTGTGACTACCAATGTTTTTCAAAAACATGATTAAAGTTGGTCCTCTATTGAAAAAGGCTTGCAAAAAGCCTTATTTGAAAATCAAGTGCAAAGAAAAAAAGATTGTGAATGTCACACAAAAAGAAGCATCATCATAGAGAGTTCTCTTATAAGAAGTCCTACAAATCCCATATTTCTCATAAAGGAAACTAGAAGTCCTTCAGAAGAAAGAAATGGAGTTAATTTCTCATATTCTTTTAAAAAAATCCTCAAGTGAAGAAGATAGACCGATGTTTCATCTGTTGCAAGTCAAGACATTAGGCTCGTTAATGTCCTAATAAGACAAAAAGGGATGTCAAACTATTGGATTCCATTGAAGCTATCATGCCCATCTAAGATAATGGAAATATTGAAGATTTCATAGAAGAACAATCCAGTGAGGATGAAGAGACACAATTTGCTCCTCCACTTAACTTTTCTGTAAATGAGTATGAATCTTCTGATTCCTCAATGTCTAACGATACTGAAGATTGTATGCTATACATGGTACAACGAAACTGTTTGAAGGTAGACTCTATGTCCATATCCAATTGCTACAATAGGATAAATATGATAAGCCAATCAAGGCTATTGGATATATGGATATTACATCATGCCGAAGTATTATAAAGCTTAATAAATTACCACCTGAAGCATGGATATCTCATGAAAAATATTTCACTACTGCTGATGGAAATTCTTTTAAGATTTGTCTTATCATAATAAATAAAATAGGGTTTCGTTTCTTTCCTGATTGTGTGGTTTGGATTAAAGTTCTTAAAAGTCATCTACTTGGCGCAGATATTCTGAAAATGGATGTCTATTATAAGACATCTCCCTTATAAATCCTACCCACAGGGATTAAATGTCGTGTCAATCTTAGTGCTTATATTGATATCAAAAATGTGTTTGGACTCACACAAGTACCACCTCCATACGAAGCCCTACAAGATCAATTTTTGAAATAATGTCCTTAAAACCATGCGCATTTCTCACACCCCCATCCTTTATGGAAAAAAATCCTCACTTCTTCATTATGTTACCATTTTAAAAAAATTAAGGATATCAATCTAACCAAAGCTACTCATCTGGGTATGAACCCTGATGATCTCAAGTTAGCCAAAAAAGAACGTGTGATTCTCCTCTAACAAGGATTGATCGAGCCCACAAAATATGACTGGGCTTATCAAGCTTTTTATTTGAATAAGAGATCTAAACAGAAGAGCAGGAATTTTGCAATTGGGAATTAACCCCCAGGAAAGATACAAGACAACCTTCTATATTCCTAATGCCTAATATCAATGGATAGTAATGCCATTTAGACTCAAGGTTGCCTTTTCACTATTTCAACGGGCTATGACAAATATTTATAAGCTCATTCTCTCTAATACCTTGGTCTATATTGATGACATACTTCTCTACTCCCAAACACATAAAGAACATCAAGCCTAACTCCAATCTTTTTTGGATCTTACAAAACATCATGGGATTATGCTCTCAACCAAAAAGAGTCATATTGGGATTTTTGGGTATGAAGTTTCATGATAGATTTTATCTGCCCAGTTCACACATAGCCAATGAATTATTACAATTCCCAGATGAAAATCTCAACATTAAACAAATTCAAAAGTTTCTTAGAATTGTTAACTACATCAGAGATTTTATTCCCTAAGTGGCTGATTATACATCTCCTTTATCAAAGTTTCTAAGGAAGAATCCACCACCAAGGAGTAAAGGACAAACCAAAGCTATTCAACACTTAAAGCATATCTGTCAAAATCCACCTGCTTTAAAGATTTTTGACAAAGGCCAGTGCATTTTACAGATAGATGCTAGTGACCATTATTAGGGTGTTGTCCTAATTGAAAAGATTGATGGGAAAAAGACTATTGTGGCTATACCAGTAGCCAATTCAAAGAATTAGAAAAGCATTACCATGCTATCTACAAAGAGATTTTTATAGTAAGAAAAGGACATCGAAAATTTTAACTTTCATCTCAGCCCTTATCACTTTCTAGTTGAAATGGACAACACAACTTTTCTTAAGATTCTTGAGCCTAAAAAGAAGACACTACCAGACAATTAGTTGCTTTGATAGCAAGAATGATTTTTCCACTGTAAATTTACTATTCACCATGTCAAAGGTCACCACTACATCCTTGCAAACTTCCTTTCTCAACCTCGTGAACCAAGAAAACAATCCCTTTCCTCCTTCCTATCATGGAGTATATCCTTTATATGCAAAAATCAACAAGTCCTTTCCTCCCATCATAAAAACTCCTCCCAAAACCTTGGATTACATTGCTCTTATTCTCCAAAAAAGCTTATTCTACCTCCATATTGTCCTCACCACTCTGAATATCCCTCCATATCCTCATTATTTTGATACTGACACTCCTTATCGGATTGTCTACCATCTCTATGATTCTTTTTCTGAAGCCAACATATGGCATCTCTAAGCTTTATCTGCCCTTTATGGTTACCCAATTTCTATTTCACCACTCCATGTTTATCAGCGCCTTTCAAATCCAACCAATGTCGGCTCACTTCTCTGGAAATTTTTAGAATGGTTCCAATCATTACAAAAATGGCGTCTCCAACTTGGGTAGATCCTGAACAAGCATCAATTATGGCTATTTCGCTTTCTTAACAGAAGGCTCATTCTATTTTCATCATTCATCGTCCTTATAGTCTTACTAGTTATAGTTATATTTGCACTATCAATCATTTTTAGCAATGACGTACCATTATAGATTGGTCCAAGCAACATAAAGATATACTGCGAGATCTTTACTTCTTTCTGGACCATCTGAACCATTACCCAAAGACCACCAAGCCTACAACATGTACCTTTCTGGGACCATACCTAGATGATTTTATCCTATCAGAACCCATTTCTCCTACTGATGAATATTGGGCCTCTATGGACTAATTTTCTACTGTGGGTTTCAATATCATGGTTGGTGAAGTTTTATGTCCTCCTGGCTTTAAGCCTAAAAGGCCTCTTGGATTTAAGTCCAAAAGAATGTTTGAAAGAGGAGAAAGTTCTACAAATCTAAAGCTTAACACTAGCACAGGACCCCATCTTCCTGATTATTTCCAAGACACCCAGGACCCATGGCCTCTTGTTTGGACTTATACAAAAATTGACAATTTTATCCAAGCCATGGAAAAGTATGGCAAAGACAGACTCCAATGATGATAGTGGTGGCCCATGCTTTCTCTCTGCATCTCCTTGCTAGAAAGATTCCTTCTTATTTTTTTAGCATATTCTTATCCTTTAGAAATATTATTAGATCCAGTGTTTTCCAATAATTCTTCTTTTTACTTTTCTTTTGTGTATTAGTGTATTATTATACTATGAGAATCTTTTCCTTAAGGTTATATTTGGTAGGGTGATTAGTAATCGAATGGAATAGAATGTAATAGTATTTCATCGTTTGAGAGGAGAGTTTATAATGGAATAAGATGGAATATGATGAAAGGCGAGGATTTCACATTACATCTTATTCTATCTTAAATAGTAAAAATGAGTTACCTTCAATTTGAAGGTTTAGGATGGAATGTAAAATGATAAATATGTACTATCTAATATACTCAATAATTTTTTATAATACCAATTATACTATAATACCAATTATACCCTTAACCCTATGTTTTATATCTATTAACATATGTTTTGTTCTATCAAGGGTAGAATAGTCATTCATTATTATTATACATACATTACATTTCATTTCATCCACTTCTAAACAATATTTCACTATATTACTTATGAACTCTTTCATCCCTCCCAAACAACAATTTTCTAATATTACATCCATTTATATTTCATTCTATTATAAATCACTCAATTTCATTCTATTTCATTAAAAATCTTACGTCTAACCAAACATAGCATAAAATTTGTTTGTCTTTGTCCCCCTTGCTTAGTCTATAAAAGCAAGGATTCTCCTTTATTGTAAACAGAGAAGAAAATCAACAAAAATATTGTGTTTTTTTCATCATATGGCTTCTTTATAAGTTCTCTCTCTCTTAAAAATTTGATTCTTGAACAATGTATGCCACAATCATATAGAAAGATAAGTATGCTTTACACTAGTCTCTTCATGAGGACCCTGTGTACCAGAAAGTCTTAGATTGTAGTTCTTGCTTAAGGTATTTGTTAAATAGGGAAAGATTAGACATTGTAGATTCCTAAATGGCAATCCTTAAGAATTGACGCTCAAATAGAGATTAAACGCTTATGTTTTGGCTAGCATACTTGGAATTTATACTACAATTAATTTTTTTTAATCTTTAATCTCTAATGGATGATCTGTTCTATAAACTATTTGAATGATAGATAGGCTGGAAACTCGTGATGCAACTATGTTGAGTCTCATTGGTAAAATATTCCAGAAGCCTATGAATCAAAGCAAGAAGAACTTTTTTTAATTTACTTGTGTAAATAATGCCACGTACCTCAATGATTTTATCCTAATGTGCGCTCTCATATGAGAAGAGCACAACATAAGTATGTTTGTAATTGCTACTTGGATAATGAACTAGGGAATGGTAATGATACGAAGAAATTGAAACAACACTGGTATAGAATTTGTTATGGTTTTTCGTCGTCTTTTTGTTGGTTTGTTTTTCTCTTAGGCCTTGTTTGGCAAACAGCTGATTGCATTAGTTGTTAGCTGATAGCTGATTCTATCAGCTGATTTGACCATCGGATTGTATTAACTGCTTGTTAGAGATGTTTGGTAAAATTATCTGTTTAGTATTAGCTGTTTATATGTAAAATGACTTATAAGGACATGACTTTAAAAAAAAAATAAGGGTATGAATATTATATAGCTTAGTATTTCGTTGAATATTCTTATAGGAATTTAAATTTAAGATATTTAATTTACGTTGAATATTCTTATAAGAATTTAAATTTGAGATATTTAATTCTACAAAAATTAAATTTATAACTTTAATAAAAATATAGAACATTTAATTTAA
>JAOQMS010000006.1:26706762-26735820 GCA_027563885.1 Erythroxylum longipes
CAAGAATCAACCTAAGGAACTACCAATTGAGAGAAAGGGGAATTTTATCTATCTTTAATGCTAACCTAATTGATTATGACTTATTAGATTATTGGTTCTAAATAGTCCTAGGGTTGATTACTCTCTCTCAAGTTATAATCGTTAACCCTAATTTATAAACCCTAATCAGATAATGGGAATTGCAATCTTTCGATTAACAATCTACCCAAAACCCTAATTAGATTTGAAGTTGTCCAAAAACTATCAGGAACCTATGCAAGATCTCTCTTCTTACAATTTACTGATTTGATTTAATTATTGTTCTATTAAATTATTGTCCTGAATGAGCTACTCTCCTTCGGATTATTTAATACATTATTCATGTTGAATGTCACTTGGTCGTCATTAATCCAAAAGATAAGGTTCTTTTCATGGACATCTACCAAAGATTTTTTATTGTTCACACATGGTATATCAAGATTGGTGAATAAAAGAGAGGGTTGGCATTCTTTTCTTCAATCTCTTTCTTCGTCTCTTGGTCTTCAATAAGGTGGAGTTCAGTTTGGTTTTCCACTGGTCCTTTTGGCTCTCCCCATTTATAGGTGCGATAACCTCATATTTCTATCTTTTATGTATTTCCATATTACTTAAAGAGTCTTCCACACTTCTTTTACAAAATTTATGGGAAAGCTATTTCACACAAATCCCTAGGTTGTGAATGGACGAGGCATGATTTTCTGTTACTTGCTTAATTTGCTCTTCTGGTCTCTTCTGGCCCTCTTCCATGTCCGTGAGCTTATTTAGGATCTTGTCCAATTTAGAATCCCATGAGCTGGACTAATCTTGCTAAATTCCTAAAAGGTCTTGACATCCTAAATGAGTCCTTACATTATTGGACCAATAGAAATCAGGGTTGTTCTGTCACCCCGGAGTGTACCTGTTCCAATAAGGATCATTACTTCCCCAACCATATTATGCCTCATTGTAATTCACAAAAGTTCCTTGCTCCCTATAATATCTATCTTCGATTATTGTTCTTTCCATTTTTTCTTGACATCTAGCTCTTCAGATGTCTCATTTCTCATTCTAATATATGTTGTTGTGTCTCTACTTTACGCCCTAAACTTCTTTCTCTTTTTTTAAAAACAAAAGATAGTGAAAAAGCCTTATACTAAAGAACTAAACTAATTGCTTCCTTGGCAACATTGTCAAAAAATTGATCACGATTTACCGATATGTGTAAGTTTTAATACTTTAACCTCGATATTTCGCAAATTGATCACGATTTACCGATATGTGTAAGTTTTAATACTTTAACCTCGATATTTCGCAAGTGCACAGTTTGTTCGTATAGTAACTAAGGTGTTGATCCCATAAGGAAGGTTAATCTAATCCTAAAATCTAAAGCCAAAACAATGAGCAATAATTCAAATTTAACAAAACTAAGCAAGAATTTACTTTAATCACGCAAATCAATTCCAAGAATCAATTACGAAAATATTAACAAAATAGCAGTTACAATGCGCACATTCAAGAATTGACCTAAAGAAACTATCAATTGAGAGAAAGGAGAATTTTATCTATCTTCAATGCTAACCTAATCGATTATGAATTTAATAGATTATTAGTTTTAGATGATCCTAAGGTTGCTTAGTCTCTCTTGAGTTATAACCATTAACCCTAATTTATAAACCCTAATCATATTATGGGAATTGCAATCTCTCGATTAACAATCTATCCAAAACCGTAATTAGATCTGAAGTTGTCTAAAAACTATTGGGAACTTATGTAAGATCTCTCTTTACAAAGTTTGTCGACTAGATTTAATTCTCGTTCTATGAAATTACCTAACTCTCGTTAGCCTAATTTAATAAATTTTCACTCGGTTCACCCTCTTAGTTTATCACCGAATTATACAAGTGCAGAAATTAAATCATAATAAATCCAATAAAAACGCAAACAATCAAAATTCATTAAATCAAAGATAACAAAACCCGAAGGTGAGTTTAGACATCCTCAACATTCATACAATCCTATCATCAACGACTATCCCAATTCTATACAATAATAAAATCAAAAATTAACCAAAAACAAGATCAGAATGGATGACGGAGGCAGCAATGGTGGGAAACCTCTTGTTCTGGGAAGTACTTCGCGTAAGCTTCTTTTCCACGTCTCTCTTCCTTCTTCTCTTTCTAAATCTCTTGATGAACTCTCTCTAGGGTTTCTCTATGGAGGCTGATGCAAAAGCTCTATTCTCCTTTGTCTTCTTCTTTAAATACTTTTTGTGTTCTGAGCAGCCCTATGGTTTTTTTGGGGTAAAAAAGGTTTAAAAAATCTCTCAAAACTTGACATTTTTCCTTGTTTGTGTATCTGCCTGACGTAAGCCACGATCGTGGATCGTGGCTGTCTCCACTGCTTCTGCCATGATCGTGGCCTCGTTGTTTCGACCCAAGTGTCTCCAAACTTTCTCCATTCTTCAATATTGACCTTGAAACACTAACAAACACATCACGGTACCTTAAAGAAATGATAATTAAGCTCACAGACTTGATTAACCTATAAAAACACTCAAACAAAATTAATTAACAAACTAACACAATTTTAGAATAAACACATACTAAATGATTAAATTAACACTTAAATACATAACAAACAAAGCCCTAAAAGATGATGCAATTCACACTTATCATGGGTTAATAATTAACCCGAGTTTTCCCTTAGGTATTGTTTAATTAAGATACGATCGTTAATTAAACCTAACTACTGAATAACCTAGGATATGATCTCTAGATTCAATTGGGTGATAGCATTACGAATTAGGAAAAGTGGTTAACCAAGGCAATAACCATATACGATGCTTCATTTAACCTAGGTTATGTTATCCTTAATGATTACGGGCCATTAGTTGCTACAAATGAATTTCAACATAATAATTATGGATTATATTGAATATTCTAGCATTGGGTTTGTAATAAAACAATCCAATAAACGCATTAAAATCATCTTTTTACAATATCAAATCCATACAAATAGGATAACACAATCAATTTATAAAGAGAGAAAGAAACAACAAAAAATGAAGGAATGCTTAATCGGGTCATCGACGTCGATGTCGCCTTCAAATCGGCGTCAGAACATCTACCCCTTCATGGGTCTCTACCAATCGAGAGCTTTACCCCTCATCTTCATTAAAACCAAGAGCTCCCAAAATTACTTCAGCCCCCAACTGAAAATCCCTCATGAAGAACACCTTATACTCTTTTAAAAAACCCAAAAATGTTAAAACCCTCTATCTCTTTTATTTTTAAAACCAAAACACGCAAAAACCTCCTTTACTCCTCTCTATGTCTATGTTTTAACATCCGCCCAATGTCTGCATTTTAGTTGGCTGTGCGCCATCGTTTGCTCCTTTCTTATCCACCTGCTAAATTGCTGTTTTGCTGCTCCTTGCTTCCAAAGTCTGCACTGTATTTTGGGCGTGCTTCCCGTCTGCTACACTGGCATTTTAGTCTTCCTTGCTCCCCATCTGCGCTGCATTTTGGGCTGTTGGTTTCCTCCTTATGTGATGTCGTCTCTATCTTGGCTACTGTGTTGCTTGTTCATCTGCTGCTGCTTTATCATTCTTAAGCTTCCAACAAGTGCTGCCATTTTGCTCACCTATGGCATTGCTTTTTATGCGTTTTGCTCTCACTTTTGTTGTTTCACTGCTCCTCCCAGCAGCTTCTTGGTTGTCTTCTTTTGGACTAAATTTGTTTTCTTCATGCTCTAATTTTCTTATTCTTACTCCATGAAGATAAGTGAATATTAATTTCAGAAAATGACCCAGTAATCATGCTTTTGACTAACTTTAACTTCTTTGCTTCCGATTTGTACCTAAAATCATATATGAGTCAAAGTGAGTATCTTAAACAATTTCATGTCATTAATCTCTAAATGTTATGGAATTATTATACAATCAATTAAACACATGTTAACAAATTGAATTAACTTGTGCAATTTTTTTACACACAATTCACCCCCTCTTGCATGTGTTTACTTTATCATTTGGTATTAGAGCAAGGTTTCATATTTATTGTAACATCCTGTTCCCATACTAAAGGTTATGAATGATCGAATGCTCTAGCATGCCACCCTCGTGGAGCTCGGACTCGGACATCACACAGGATGTCGGGTACGGGTCCCTAGAGGGTGGGGTGTTACATTTATTGTATTTTACAACACATGATAGATCATGGAAAACAACTTAAGAAGCCTTGAAGGACAATCTATCTTAAAGCCTCCTTACTTCAATGGAAACAAATATTCCTATTTGAAAGAGAGAATGACAATCTATCTCCAATTTGTTTGGCATGTCACCAAAGTTGGAGCTACGTTTCATGATTCAGATAATATAGAAGTATGGACTGATGTTGATAGAAGAAATGCACAAATAAACGCCAAAACAAAACATCATATGATCTGTGCATTATCTCTAGAAGAATATGAGAAAATATCTTACTGTTTTATAGCAAAGGAAATGTAGGACAAATTACAAGTCACGTTTGAAGGAACAAATGAGGGGAAAGAAGCATAGAATAATTATTTTAGTGCATTAATATGAAAATATTGGCATGAAATAAGGAGAAACTATATACGAATTCTTTAGAAGCTTCAACAATATCATTACAGCCTTAAAAAACTTGGGAAAGATATATTCTAATGACGAGCTTATAACGAAGATTTTGAGGTCAGTACCAAAGGATGGAGACCTAAGGTGGCAGCCCTAGAAACGTTAAAGGATCTAAACACTATTTCACTCAACTGGATACAACAAAATATGATGATTTATGAAATTGAGCTTAGGTAAGATGAAAGATCCTCCTACAGAAAAGGAATGACATTAAAAGCAATTGACAAATCAAACAGTGATGAAAGTGACGCTGAGTTGCAAATAGACGGAGATGACGAGTTCAACTTTAAGGATAGAAAATACGCTTGCTTTTATAAAAAGAAGGATGATGAAGAAAAGAGAAGGAAACAAGAAAGTTGGAAGCAACAGGTTCCCATCAAAAGGCAACAGCAGCAATCACAATACACAAAACAATCAAATCATATGCTATCACTACAAGAAGCTTAGACACACAAGACTAGAATGTCCTCTTCTTTAAAAGTATAAGTTAGAGAATAAAAAAATTCAGAAAGCAAGCGATGACTACAGCTTAGTAAGATGAGGATTATGAAAACTCTGAAGAAGAAGAGCGATAAGAAGTCAGCAATGTTTGCTTTATCGATGAATCTTGAGACGATGAGGTATATTATTCTGAATCTAATATTGAAGTTAAAGAATTGAAAAATACATATCATGAATTGTATGATCAGTGCAAAAGGTTGACAATGAAGTATTTTAAAGAAGTTGAGAAGGTTAAGAACAATGACGAATCTTTGAAGGGTAAGATTAAATAATTAGAATCTGCGAATGAGAATTTGGTGACCATGAATATGTCTATTGAGGTTGAATATAAGCAAAAGGTTTCTGAAAAGGAAGTTCTGAAAGAAAGAGTAGCTAAATTGTAAAATACGTTACTACAAAATGATTCTGACAAGGTAAGGCAGTTAGAAGAAAAAGTCACCACCTTAGAACTTAAAAAGAAGAAATGTGCTGGAAAGATTTTATCTCTAGAAAAAGATTTGGAAAATTTCGTTGATAGAAGGAAGAATCTTGATGCATTGCTTAGTAGTGGTAAATGCATTTTTGGTAAGGCTAGAATATGATACAATGAAAATAACAATATCAAGCCATACAAAAGCTTCTTTGTTAAATCCAGCAGCAGCTATAATCAACACAACAGGAACTTGCTAAGTGGAAAAAATCATAACAACTATTATTTATTTGTTCTGTTTGATTACTATAGTAAACATGGTCACATTAGTCATTCTTGTGATTTTTCGTAAAAAGAAATTATCTTAGATTATGTTTGGAGACTGAAAGGTCAAACTACTAAACTGAAAGGACCCAAGAAAATTTGGGTATCTAAAATGAGATAATGCTTTGTGCAGATATGTTTTAAAATGGAAACAAGAGAGAATCAATGGATAGTTGATAGTGACTATTCGAGACACATAACAGGTGCAATATCCCTCTTCAACTATATTGAAAGAAAGGACGAAGGTAATGTTATCTTTGTAGACAAAAATAAAGCAAAGGTCACTAGAATTGGTAAAATTGATTATACTAACTCTACCTTTATTGATAACGTCCTCTTTATTGGTGGTTTGAAACATAACATGTTGAGTGTGAGCCAGCTATGTGACAAAGGTTACAAAGTCATTTTTTATGCATCTCATTATGAAATTGTCGATATTCCTAATGATAATATTGTATTTTTTGGTCTTAGAAATCAGAATATTATTGTGCTCAACTGGAAGGCATGTCCTCACAAAGTTTCAAGTGTTTTGTTTCTCTAGAAAAGGATTAATTTATCTAGCACAGAAGATTTGGACATGCCAATATGAGCATTCTATCAAAATTGTCCAAAAATGAGTTAGTAAGAGGACTACTGACCTTAAATTCAAAAGCAATCAAGTTTGTAAGGCTTATTTAAAAGGTAAATAAGTCAGAAGCAACTTTACTCCTAAAAATATTGTGTCTACTAGCCAACCTCTTAAACTTATGCATATGGATTTATTCGGTCCCACTAGGAATTAAAGTTTCGATGTTAAACATTACAATTTTCTTCTAGTAGATGATTACTTTATATTTACATGAGTTTATTTCTTATTAAATAAGGATGATCCTTTTTAGGTGTTTGAGAAGTTTTACAGAAAAATTCAAATAGAAAAAGGGTACTACATCACTTCAATTCAGATTGATCATAAAGGATAATTTGATAACAGAAAGTTTAAAGAATTTTGTGACAATAATCGTATAACTCACAACTTCTCTTGTCCAAGGACGCATCGGCAAAATGAAGTTATAGAGAGAAAGAACAAAACTTTGGTTAATATGACCATGACCATGCTTTGTGAAAGTGGACTACCTCATGGATACTGGGCAGAAGCAGTATCCATGACATGTTATGTACTTAATAGATGTCTCATATGACCTATTTTGAAAATACCCCCCTATGAGTTGTGAAAAGGAAGAAAACTAAATGTTGCTTATTTTCAAGCATTTGGTTACAAGTGTTTCGGTCTAAACAATGGGAAAGACAACCTTGGAAAGTTTGATGTGAGATCAGACGAAGCTATCTTTTTGAGCGATAATACCGCTAGTAAAGGATTCAGAGTACATAATAAAAGAACAAAGAATATAGAAGAATTGACGCATGTGGTATTTGATGAAGCACTACCTTCAACAACAATAACTAACTCAGATGATAAAGAGCATCCGTTGGTACCTAAAAATACATCAGACAATCAAACTACACGTAAAATACCTTCAGAATTAAAAAATTAAGAAGGCCCCTCTGACGTTTTAGAGCAGGCTTCTTCATCTCAACAGGAGCCTATGTAACAAAAAACACCAAAAGAATAGAGAGGTCTTGATACACATCAATAAATTCTGGGAGATCCTTCTGAAAGTTTAACAATAAGATCATTGTTCAACAACAACTTTATTACTCTCATCTCACAAACAGATCCAAAGACTGTTGAAGAGGCCCTTATTAACGAAAACTAAGTTTCAGTCATGAAAGACGAACTGAATCAACTTGAAAAAAACAAAGTCTAGAATCTAGTACCTCATCCTCAAAATAAGTCAATCATTGGGATTCGGTGGGCATTTCGAAATAAACTTGACAAAAATGGTAAGGTGGTAAGAAACAAAGCTAGACTTGTAGCTCAAGGTTACAATCAACATGAAGGTATTGATTTTGATGAAACTTATGCACTTGTTGCTAGATTGGAATCAATTAGAATCTTACTTTCCTTTGCATGTTGTAGAAACTTCAGGTTGTTCCAAATGGATGTTAAAAATGCATTTTTAAATGGTCACATTAATGAAGAAGTATTTGTTAAGCAACCCCCAAGGTATTGAAGATGAAAACCATCTGGATTACTTGATGAAGTTAACCAAAGCTCAGTACGGTTTAAAGCAGGCTCCTCGAGCATAGTATGAGAGGTTAAGTAACTTTATGCTTGAGAATAACTCTGAAAGAGGAAAGGTTGATAAAACCTTATTTATTAAGAGAAAGGAGAATGATTTACTCATAGTGCAAATATATGTTGATGATATAATATTTGGTGCTACTAATCCTTCCTTCTATGAAGAATTCTTAGTATTAATGCAAGGGGAGTTTGAAATGAGCATGATGGGAGAATTATCATTCTTTCTCAGATTACAAATCAGACAAATAGAAAAAGAAAGCTTCATTAGCCAAGACAAATACATAAAGGAACTCATCAAGAAATATTATTTTGAGAATACCAAACCAATGGGTACTCCCATATACACTGGAACTAAACTTGTTAAAGAAGAGTAAGGCAAAGCTACGGATGATACAAGGTATAGAGGAATGATTGGATCACTACTATATCTTATAAGCTCAAGACTAGACAATATGCTTAGTATGTGTCTTTGTGCATGTTTTCAATCAAATCCAAAAGAAAGACACCTTCAAGCTATCAAAAAAGTCTTTTGATATCTCCACAGAACTATGGATTTTGGACTATGATATCCAAGAATTGATTCATTTAACATAGTGGGCTATTGTGATGCAAATTATGCAAGTGATAAAGTCGATCAAAAAAACATAAGTGGTCACTGTTAGTTTGTTAGGGGATGTCTAGTATCTTGGTCTTGCAAGAAGCAAAATTGCATAGTGCTTTCAACGACTAAAGCAAAATACATAGTAGCTGCCAACTGTTATGCTCAAATCTTATGGATGAAGCATCAACTACAAGATTTTTCCCTAAAATTTTCTTATATTCCTATATTATATGCTAACACTAGCCTGTAAATCTTTTTAAAAATCTTATACATCATTCTAAGACTAAGCATATAGAAATCAAACATCATTTTCTTAGAGATCATGTTTTAGAAGGAACCATCGATCTTTTTCATGTTAATATTGAGAATCAAGCAGCTAATATTTTCATCAAGCTACTCTCTGAAGATAGATTTTGCGTGTTAAGAAAAGAACTTGGTATGTGCAAACTCTCTGATATTATTTTTATATGGATATTCTCTGCTAATTGTCTTTGCATTTCGCTTAGCAAGCTCCTTTTATTCTGATTCCCTAGAAACTCTCTCTTAGTTTAGTAGGCTCCTTAGAGTTTAGAAGGCCTCTCTTAGTTTAGAAGCCTCCTCTTAGGATAGTAGGTTTCTTATAAACTAGAAGGCTCCTCTTCTTTGTAGAAGGCTTCTCTTGTGTTGAAATTTGACACTATCATAAAATAGGGAGTCATTAATGGCGTCATTTAAGCTTTTTCAAAAACGCGCATGCAGTCTGACAACTAGACGTATGTGTCTGTCAAAAAATATGCAACTGATTATGCTGCCTCTTCTGGCCTGTATGTCTACTCATCCTTTCACGAAATCAACGCTCAGGAATCACTTAGTATACCCTAAGCAAACTTCTATCATCTTTGTAATTCTCATTTGCACCACTTATTCTCTTTATACCCTAATTCTCTTCATTCTTATTGCCTCTTGTTTTTCTCTCTTAAACTTCACCCAGCTCTCCTATAATGAAAAGAACAAAATCAAAAGGAAATATGAACTCTCTCTTTTAATCCTCAAGAGAAGAAACTGCTTGAAGTGCACTGGATTACAAATGAAAATGATTTAGATTAAGAATCTACTTCGTTGATTAAACGACTATAGACTAGAGGAAATCTTACAAAATAAACCGAGAAAAGTTCTGAACAAAAGGAAATCATGGATGCTGGAAAGAAAGAGGAAGAAGAAGCCGAAAAAAGGGGAAGAAATAAATAAAGAGATATTTCCCAAAGAAAAAGGGCAAAGAAAATAAAGATAGCTGCACACAAACATGGAAAGACATCAATACCACTAAAAATGTTTAAATCAGTGGAAGCTAAAGACTTCTATAAAACATAGTACAAGAAAAGAAAGGTGGTTGCTAGGTAGATCTTGCCTCTTATGATGTTTGATGACATAGGTATACCTATCTCTCCTTACTTTATTGCCATTGGTTGGGAATTTTTTTTTTCTGAAATTAGATGAGACAATATACGATGAGCTAGTTAGGATATTCTACGCACACATAAAGAAGGAAGAAATTAATGGAAAGCTAGCTACTGTCTTATGGGTGCATGAATGTGAAATTTTAATTTTTAAAGAAATCTTAGGAGATATACTAGAAGTAGCTCCTATATGGAAAACTAATTTTCCCTGTCATAAGTGGGATGTTGATGATTTGGAGTTAATCGAAGTTGTCAAATCCATCTACCTTCATGCTGAGAACAACCAAGAAGAGAAACCTGAAATAGGCAATTAGACTTAATACCACGATGCCTTGCATTGCTTTTAACTACAATTTTTCATAGGAGTAGCTCAGTTGAAAGGTGCAGCCTATTGGACACTTATGCGGTGTATAATTTGCTAAAAGGAAACAAAATGAATCTTCCATCTATGATCTTGAGATTCATAGTGGACAAGGGAAATCATAAGAATAGCATTTGTTGCCTACTTTATGGGATCTTGCTCATCAAGATTTTCAACCATTATGGAGTCCGTTTTGCAAATCTGAATTGGTATGCTCCGGCTAAGTTTCACTTTTCCATTACATATCAATTCGGATACAAATTGCAAAACAATGTCTGGGTAGATAAAAGATCTGAAAGAGTTGTAGAAAACTTAGATCCTACTCTAGACCAATAAACTCATGTTCCTCCTCAGGATGAAAATAATACAAAACTCCATCAACAACTGCAAAACATTCAAGCCAATCAAGCACAGATACGAGAACAAATAGATAGCATGCAAAATTAGTTTCTTAACATGCAAATCTTGTTGAGAAAAATCTTTGAATCCCTTCGTTAACTTTGTTGGTTTCCTTCTCTGCCTGGCTTATTCGAACTTGTTTTATTTCACTTCCTCCCTATACTCTTTTATTATTTTTGATAATGACAAAGGGGGAGAGGTTATGTTGATATATTATTTTGCATATTTATTCACATATGATGATATATTTCTCAATGCTGCCTCGATTATATATGTGATTAATTCTATTGTTGAACTTGTGAAAATCTGTGATATATAAACAATAAGTTCCTTTTTTAAGAGACAGACTCCTTGTAATTATGTCTGAACATTTAAAAGTCATATATATCTTTCAAAATCATCTTTATTTCTTTAAATTTTGAAAAATATATCTATTATTGCTTGTCATCATCAAAAAAAGGAGAGATTGTTAGCTTAAGGCTTATATTTAACAATTTTGATGATAACTATATAATATTTCAAAATTCAAATTGGATTTATTTCCTTTTATAGATAGCTGTATTTCTTTTTAAAAAATCATAAGAAAATTAGTTCCTTTTTTGTAGGAACCTTCTTAGTAAACTTTCCTTATTAACATTTGGGAAGATCTTACATTTTCAAACAATTAGCTCCAAAATCTTTTGTTCCAGCAGAGATGATATTAAAAATCCAAAGTCAACTCAGAATTAAGATGAAGCAACAGCTAGTTGAAGAAATTAACTATTTATAAAAGAGCAATAGCACTTATGAAACAACGAGCAAACACAGACTTTCGAAACATTTAAGCAGCATCCATCTTTTTGAGTCATATCATTCTTATTATGGCTTAGAAAGTGAAATCACTCTATCAAGAGAGAAATTATTATTTGAGAACTTACTTTTGATTTTACATTTTGTTCTTTTGTAAGTTTTTAGAAGCTTGTTATACACTGTGGAAGGTTGGAAAATCTTGAAAAATATGTACTCGTGAGCTTGAAGAGGCTTGTCAAATTACTACTTGATTTTTATAGTGAAACACTTAAGTATGATACTTGTGGACTAAACATGGGCTTGGGTTGTAAGCTGAACCAGTACAATTCAACTGCATCTTTTTCTCGCTTCTCTTAACTTTTAAATTTCTGTATTATATTGTTTGTGTGTTTTTTTTTAGTAAGAAGCTCCTTTTGTTTTCAACTTGCAAGAGGTTCCTTTAAGTTTTAGCATGCGCCTTCTATTTTAAATTATTTTAACAGGAGTTAACATTCAATAGGCTCATTTCGTTTAAGCAGGATCCTATCCCACAAAAGACTCCGATCGTCTAACAGGCTCCTATCGTTTAAAGGGCTTTATCGTCTGACAAGCTCCTACTATTTTTATTTGTTAATTAGGATCTATTTATTATACAAATTAAATTAACTTGTGAAATTCTTTTTTACACACAATTGTCCCCCCTCTTGTGTGTGTTTGCTTTGTTAGTAATAATGTCTAGTACCTTGGTAATGTTATCTTTGTGTGCCCTCTGACTAAGGGTAGCCCTTGTAATATCTGGCCAACAAATAAAAAATTGGTAATTGGTTGATTGCTGTTGCAAAAGTTTTTGGTTCCGAGTGACTAGAAAAGGAATCGAAATAATCAGTAGTTGAACGGTGCAAATCTTGGATAACAGACCATCTGTGACTGTCGGAACTCGGACGATAACAAGTGAAGTAACATACACTTGTGCAGTTGTGCACATGACACTGCCTTTTCAGGAGTGTCACAGGACTAAAAAGGTCTACTTAGCACGTGAACCTGGGACATAAACTACGCAACTATGCCCTTATTTTCGGTGCTGTGCATGAGAAAATGGGACTGCCTATTATTCCATTTTTTTATGTTCTGCCGAGTGGCCTAAACCCGAATCAAATTGATATGCCATCATATACGAACACAAAGAAACTAACAATCCCTCAACAACACCGAGAAAGAAAACAAACTAGCATGTGATGTTGGGGAAATCCAAAAGTAAGTAACTGAGTACAAATCACGTTACAATACAGAAATCCTAAACAAAGTTGGAAAAGCCCGGCGCAGGATACATAGACCCTCGCAAAGGGCTACATAACAATTGAATTAATTGTGCTCAAATTCCCATCTTCCTACAACTCTTTAGCATCTACATATTCTAATTAAATTTCCAAATGAGTCCCGATCCATTACCATATCTTCCTTTTATAGAAATTAAATCACACATGCATAAATTTTTACATGTATGGTGGTTATAGAATCCCATGAAGAGTGTCATCAGAAATGAAATTAGTCATTCAAGTTAGACGGTGTGATGGCCTGCGTTAAAAATAGTTGGTCTTGGAAAGGCTTTTGCAACTTTAAGCCTTATCATGTTCCAAGTTCATGAAAAAATTATAAGCCAACGTATTCAAACTAAACATGATCCAATAAAACACTAATATGCTCATGTCAAATTTGATCAAACCTAACTTTGATACAAGTTTTATGATTTAGTTTTAAACCGCTAAAGGTTTAAAAACAGATAGGATTAGGTTTGGGTATGTATATTTTAGATTTGGGATTTAACAAGACCCGACTAAAACCTCACGTGGATCACGTCTAGTTCACGTCGAAGGATTTGGTAGATACACACAGCATAAGCCAATAACCTTTGGGAATTTTATCATTTATGGACAGCAAACACATACATGTATACACCTACGTATGACAACCCTCATCTACCGGCTAAACACTTTTGACAGAGTAAATGATCACGTATCTTGGAACAAGTCACGAAACCATCTCTCTAAAATGTTTGTAGTTGGAAACAGAACGCTGCTAAAAGGATGAGTACGATAAAGGCTGTTTTAAGGTGATATTTCTGATAAAAGGAAAATGATCGGTCATGGATACTGTGGATTTTCGGAATTCCATCGCTACATTGCTCTTCTGGTACAGAGCGCGGACAAGTTGACTGACTTCGCAAGCATAGCGTTTTCTTTGGGACATCAACAAGTGATCGTTATCCTCCCTACTTCCGTATCAACATGTTCCTTTTTGACATTTTCAAAGTTTTGGATTGAAAAGGAAAGGGAAGTATTAGCAAACAAAGGCACTTAAAACTAACAAATAGAACAGTTCCCGTTTAGTATTTTATCTTATCCGGATGATGATGAGATACTGCAAGCAACAGGTTACGCCATTACTGTAAGGGATAACAGTACAAAAGGAGTAACTCTTCGTAGACTTGTAGTACTTCGTAATTAATAGTTTTTGCCAAGGATTTAATTGCAGACTTGCAGTACTTCGTAATTAATAGTTTATGAAAATGTGTAAACTGGGAATGAATTTTTGCTTGTATTTTTTATGAAGTAGGAGAGTAGTTTTGTACACGATTGTCAGAAAAGAAGAATTATGTACAAGATAAGGAAAAATCAAAACAAAACTACAATTAGCTGAGATGTTTATCACTAAAGTACTACTACAACAAAGTTGATATTTGGTTATAAACAAAATCATAGCTAAGGTACAAAAATTGTCGCTAATAAGGATGGGCAATGATTTAGTTTCGTTGACCAAATTGTCGCAAATCTCTGTAACTGAAAACTATAGGTAGCATTTTGGGCTAATCGTTAAAGGTTCTGGCAAAGCTTTGCTTTCGTAGCAAAAAACTTTTAACGACGATTAAGAATTTGGCTACGTTTATTTTTCATAGCTAAAAGTTATTAACGTAACCAAAAGCTTTTAGCTGCGTTTTTAGAAATAGAGCCAAATATTTTTTAAATTTTAGTTATGTTTTTTAAAATGTAGGCAAAAGTTTTTAACCATGTTTTTGAAAACGTAGCCAAATGTTTTTAGTTACATTTTGTAAAATGTAGTTAAATTTTTTATCTATGCTTTAACGAAATGTTATGTCAAGTTAGAATAAATTATTTGTTACATTTTTAATCTATAGTATTGCATATAATGTTTCAATATATTTTTATTATTAATTTAATATAAAATTATACAAAAATAATCGATAATTTGAAGCATTATATATTAAAAAAATAAAATACCATTAAATTTCAACGTACACAAGATTTTAAGTACAACTTCAACAATTCTTATATACAAAACAAACAAATATAGAGACTAGTTTACAAATTATAATACAAATCACTCAGCTGTTGCATCTTCTTCAAATTTGTAATCCAAGAAAAAAGTATTAAATTTAAATTATAATACAAATAGGAATTAAGAGAAAAAAAGTATAAGAGATGTAATTAATACCATTCACTTCCATCTTTAATGCTTTAGTAATCTGGGCCAAGTATATTTTTAAGGTACTTATCATGCTTGGCTAACTTTTTTCGAGTATGTTGTAATTCAGCCTTAAGTGACTTGTTTTACTCTTCAAGACAGTGAACATATGTGGATCTTCATGAGATTGAAACATTTGTCTTAGGCCAAAGCTAAGACCTTTGATATAATTAGAATGTGCACTAAGCATAGTATTGTAAATGTCTTCTACATTAACCTTATTGCCCTCAAACATCGATTTTCGTAATAATTACTACATCTTATTCTAAAGTTAAAAAACAAAATCAATATTCAATGCAAATATTATTAGTTAGTACCATATAAATAAATAAACTTAAAATTTTCTAAAAAATTTATACTTAGTTCTTTTATGTTTCTTTTGACATCCACCCTTGACCTTCCTTATAGTGAGTGACTTTGTACAGTGTGATTCTATCACACTCTTGTCTATGTAGTTCCTTATCACTTTGTTTAATGAAAGAAAATTACAAGGAATAATAAATGATGAAGTGTTTATTGATATAATTATAACTTGTAAACAAAGATCTCACATATCCATTTCGGACGACTACACCCTTGATTGTGATGTGTTTACATTTCCCTTTGTTGACTTTTGCCTTCTCACATTTTTCCTAAATAAAGAAAAAAAGATTAGGTAGTCATTAAATCATTTAACAAGATTAATAGAAGCAAATGTGAAGCGAAAGAACACAAATCTAAACTTTAAGAGAGGCCTAGTAATCACACAAATTAGTTCAATTTTCTTGAGATATTCATTCTGGAGCACGTCTCCTTGCCTTCGCATCAGAAGGAAAAGATTTATAAAACTGATGCAACCTATAACGACAATCCTGGTCCTTTTTTCAACAATGAAATCACACAATTTGAAACATCAAGGTTCTTGATATCGACAACATTCAGTTTCATCTGTGAATAATAAGTAAAAGTGTAATTAATCTTAAAATAAATGAAATAATATTGCATATAGTTAAATAAATTGAAAATTTATTGCAACTTTATCCAAAACATTTTCAAGCAAGTTCTCTTTTATCAAGCCCTTAACATACATAAGGTAAGTGTTGGTGATAGTGAGCTTACCTCGAAGTTAATGAAATGTAGACGAAGATAAGCCTTTAGTCAGAAAATTAGCAAGTTGATTAGATTAAAGGATATATTGGATGTAAAGATCTTTAATGGCGATCAAGTCTCGAAAAAATGGATGTCAATCTCAATATTCTTAGTATGAGCATAAGAGATCAAATATGCAGCAAAGAAGGGCAGGTGTGATAGGTGTTTTAACGGGTTTAGAGATATTGATTCTTGTTTATGTATTGAGTTTAGGTAAGTAAATGTTCATTTAATGTATTAGTGGCTTCAATATCAAGAAAATGGTGAAAAGGACTAGATCCTTAATGGAAAATGTGATGTTAAGATCATGAATGAGTGAGTTGATGAAAGGGAGGGAAAAACCAATGATCAGGATGTCATCCACAAAAACTGAGAGACAAGTTATATGAGTTGGAGTGGAGTGAACAAAAAGGGATAAGTGGGATTTGGTATAAGTAAAATAACATTCATGAAGTTTCTAACCTAAACAATGAAACTAAAAACATGAAGCCCGTTTAAGACTATATAGAACATTTTAAAGACAACAAACATAAGAGGGATGTTGAGGATCAATAAAGTTAAAAGGTTAGAACATAAACACTAGTTCTTGAAGAAGATCATGAAGAAAGGCATTATTTATATCAAGCTAACAAACATGCTAATTATTATTAAGATAAAGAGTAATGATAATGTGAATAGTGGTAGGTTTAATAACATTACTAAAAGTGCTAGTATAATCAATAACTAAAACCTATTGATATCTTTTGTAACTAGACAAGCTTTCTAACATTCAATAATAACATAAGGTTTCTATTTAGTGCAAAAAAACCTATTTACAATTGAGAATATTGGCTTTAAAGTGTGAAGGAATAAGAGTTAAACTTTGATTGCAATGAAGAGAATTGAACTTATCAAGTATGGCTTGGTGTCAACTAGGAAATTTATTAGCCTAGTTGAAGGAAGTGGGATTAGGAATAAATGGATTATGGGTGATGTTCAAATAAGTGATGAAATCAAAGAAGGTATGAGGAATAAGAGGTGTTATCATACGTGTGACTGATTATAGGATATGACCAAGAGGATGAGAAGGAAGAGGTGGCTTTAAAAGAGAGGTTAAAAGAAGAAGAAGAATGGGGAGAAGAAAGGTTACATAGTAGAGGTAATATGACAAAAGAAGAAGAGAGTGAGGAAGAAAATGGAAGGGAGGTGGCATAGAAAGTCATGCTTAGGAAAGAAAATATGATAAGAGATATAGAGTTTATAAGTATGAGAATTAAAACAATAATAGCTTTATAGTGAGAAGAATATCCAGTTAAGAAATATGATGTAGACTTTGGTAAAATTTTTCCAAATGAGAGTAAAAAATGAAAAAAATGCATAAGCAAAAGTACAAAGATGAGATAAATTTGGTTTAATGACAAAAAAAGGCTCATGAGGGGACTTATGGTGAGGAATAGGGGTATGTAACAAATTAATGAGGTAAACAACAGTAGAAGATGCTTCATACCAAAATATTCAAGGAAAGAGGCACAGATAAGGAGGATAAGACAATTATTAATAATGTGATGTCTTAGTATTGAGGTCCTTTATAATATATCCAAAAGTTAAATTTAGTAAAGTAATAAGTAGTTAAATGGGGAAAAGCTAAAAAATCATTGAGATGAGGGGGACAACTTGGGGTAGGAAAAGTAAAATTATTAATAGAGGAAATAAGAAGTGTTTAAACATCACCAATAATAACTTGATTTGGAACATTATATAACATTTCAAAGTCTAGAGTTTGGTGTCATCTAAGTGGTAGCACCAATGTTAAGTAACCATTCAGCAACAACACAAGAGGTAAACTATGAATTGTTAGGAGGAGCATGAATGTCTAAGGCAGTGAAGGTGATATGGAGAGTTTAGGAATAAATTGAAGATCCAAATGGACCACTTTAATATTTATAATACATAAAGTGATAATGGATAGTAATATGGCCCATTTTTAACAAATTTGATATTAAGTAAGAGGTTTATTATGGAATCTATATCGAGTAAAAGGATTGGATGGAATATGAGCTTGATTAAAATTGTGGGGTGGTTGTTAGCTAGAAGCATTAGAAGGGTTAAGTTAGGTGACATAAGAGGATCGTAACATAAAAGAGTGTAGGTCCATATAAGCCATTTAAGGGTATTGGTGGCACTTGAGTTGGTGGCCAAAAAGGAAAACAAGAGATAAGGTTAAGATGATAAGGGTTGTCTTCCTTTTCATCCTCTAGAGTTGTTGCAATCACAAGGTGTATGAGAGGGATGCCTACTGGTATAAGAGATCATGAGAGCTGTGTGAAGTGACACTAGACTAGAAGACATTATTCATGAATAAGAAATTTTACTTAATGCTCTGTGAAGGTGATAGAGGATTCTCATTGTTTAATAGATGTGATGAATGATTCATAGTCCAAAGGTAGATCATTCAAGGTGAAGAGGATAAGATCCTCTTCAGAAAGTCTCTAATGGCTAGAAGTTCATCAGTAGTATTAGAAATAATAGAGAGATAGTCAGTGATTAAACTGGATTGTTTCTTCAACGTATGGATTTTTACCTGAAGCATTGATCATTTGAAACTAATTTTCTGTACTTAAACCTAACCCAAAGGTCTCGAGTGATGTGATAATTAGAGCAAGATAAATAGTGGAGTTGGATAACAAAGTAGTTATATAGTAGTAAACGAGTATTTCAAATTTCTACCATTTAATATAGTATGGAGATAAAGAATCAGCATTTAAAGAGAGACTAGTGCTACTGATCTATCCAATAAGATCAAAGCTAATGAGAATTTCTTAAAGCTGATTGCACCATATGAGGTAATTGAAAGAGTTTAGCTGTGTAGTTAAGAAATTTGTAATCTAATTGAATGGTAAAGTACGTGAATTATGGTCAGCCATCGAGTCTGTCTATATGTGTGTGGTTTATGGAGATAATGTAAAAAATTATTTGTTATGTGTTTGTGAAGAATGATTGTCTTTTATGTTTGTGTAAAAGAGTGATGGTGTGAAAATTTGCAATATACCAATTTAGATGTGAGCTCTAATATTATCAAAATATATGAACTGGGAATTGATTTTTTATTGTATTTCTTGTGAAGTAGTACATTAGTTTTATACATGATTGTGAGTATACAAGATAACAAGAATTGTGTACAAGATAAGGGAAAGTTAAAATAAAATAATTACTTGAGATTTTTATCACTGAAGCATAGGAAACATTTTGTATATGTTATGAGTTTAATTGTTACTGAAAAATAATGTTAATGTATTTATATTTTGCCATATAGTTTTTGCCTATAGTTTAGCCTCTCTACTAGGTAGGAGTAAGGTTGTATACTATCAGACCTCCTCAAACCTTACGTACCTGCAAGACTTCCACTGGATGTTGTTGTTGTTTTTGTTTACAACTTAATTACAGATTTGCAGTACTTCGTAGTTAATAGTTTAAGCATTAAGGTAAAATAATATTAGACATAGTTTTAGTGTAGACTGTTGAAGGTAGTTTTAATGTAGACACTCTTATGGTAAACTCCTTTTCTAATAAATTTTTTAATAGATCATAATTGTATATATTCATTTACTTAGAAAAAAAGGGGTTTTCATCATTTACATTAAATAAGTGGTGATCAGTGATCTTAAATAAATCCTATTATGTGTCTAGGTCTCAGATGCATGTCCACAAGTATAAAAGATATTAAATGACAGGGATACAATAATGAGAGAAAATATGTATTAAAAATTGAATTATGAGATGGTATGCTAGTTGAGATTTAAGTGCAGGTTATTAGAAGACTTGGGACATGACTAAGAGAAGTAGTGTATCTTAGTTGTTCCATAACTTTTATCGACATGCCCAATTGATGGAATTTTACAAATCTGAAGATTTACATCGTTAATATTTAATGTTATTTACTTAGGTTACATGAAAAATATTTTAGTAGTAAAAAATGTTACATGCTAGATAAATTTTCATATCCTATACTAATTATTGCTTTAATAAACATTGAAGTCTAAGAAAAAAAAAGAGAATTTTGAGTAACAAAAAATTGGTTAGACATTTTTGGGGAGTGGGAAGGTCTCTCAATTCGATTGTTCAAATATAATGAATCTAAGACATTAAAAAAGTGATTATAATTATTCCTCTTTCACCTATTTATATAAATTTATCTATTTTGAGAAACTATTGAAATCCTCTTGAACTTTTCGTAACTCCAAAGTCAAGTTTTCTATCTTGGTACATTCCTTTTTGAGGTATTGTATTCTTTTTACATTAAAATGTTCCATTCCAACATATTAAGTCCTAGAGCTAATATCTTCAGGCAAGAGTTTGATGGTTATATGGCTTATAGTAGAGTTGATGGGAAAGATAAAAGAGAGGTAATGTTTATCAAAATGATAATAAAGGTAGGAATGACCTTAATCCTTATTTGAAGTAGGAGACAAAGATATAATTGATCTTTTCTATTATAATTACTCTGAGGAGAAGAAAGTAAATCTGAAAATAGTAGAGCTTACTAATTATTCCATAATTTAGTGGAATTAAATGGATAATAATAGAAGAAGAAATGATGAGTGATTTATTAAGACATAAAATGAATTAAAGGTTTTTATGAGGAAGAGATTTTTGCTAAGTTATTATTATAAGGATGTGTATAAGATGTTACAAAGTCTTATCGAAGGATTAAGTATGGAACACTATCATAAGATGGAAATACTTATGATTTGAGTCAATTTAGAAGAGAATAGAGAAGCAACTAATAAAGGTTCTAGAATGCATTAAATAAAGATATAACTAATATAGTGGAGTTACAACACTATGTTGAGTTAAAAGAGATGGTGCATACGACTATGAAGGTGGAGAGATAACTAAAGCGCGAAAGAATATTTGAGTACTCCATTAGTACTAGTGATTCTCTAATGTCCAACTTAAAACAAGATGAAAAGGGTCCTTCTAAAGTAAAAACTTTGCCACCTAAAGCTAAATATAACATTTATAATCCAGGAATAGGTAAAATTAATTTTCAACCATTGTAAAATAGAGACATTAAATGTTTTTGTTATTTAGGATAGGGGATATCACATGTTAATGTCTAAATAAAAAGGTTATGATTATATTAAATGATGGACAAGTGAAGAATGCAAGTGACTCATAAGAAAAAGAAGCTATATCACCATATAAAAATATAATGATGAGGGTTTTGAGTATGTTATTGAGAGAAAGATGCTTGTTATTAAGAGATGATTAAGTCTTCAAATCACGAAGGATGAGCTAGATGTTATATTCATCAGAAGGTATGAGTATAGTTATTAATGGTAGGAGTTGCGCTAATGTAGCTAATACTATTCTTACAAATAAATTAAGTTTTACGACTCATCTAAAGCTATAAAAATTTTAATGGCTGAATGAATATAATGATGTGAATGTCACTAAATAAGTGTTGGTTTCATTCTCGATTGGTGGATATTATGATGAGGCATTATGTATGTAATGCTTATGTATATTACTTATATCCTCTCAAGGAGATCTTGGGAATTTGATGGAAGGGACATAAAAGATATTTTTACAAATAGGTATTCTTTTATCATAAATAATAAAGTCATTGCTCTTGTACATTTAACTCCTAAGAAGGTCTAAAAATAATAATTGACATTGAAAGAGCTATTGAAGAGAAGAAGAGTAAGAGCTCATATTCTTTATGCTAATCGACTCATGTTTATACCCTTGCATAAAGACGCTTTTTTCCCTTTTAATACAAGTGAATATTTGAAAATAAATCCTCTGAAGGATAAGGTTATGCAACCACTACAGGCTTAAAATAGGGGATCTATTGTATGTAGGCTTAGAGAGATTATAAAAAACTTGGAAACATGGCTTAAACCTAACTTGATTTAGTCTAAAATCAATATGCTCTATGAATTAACTAGGTTTAGGTTAAACTTAACCTTTTTCTAATTTTTAAACTTTAGATTAGGCTCAATCTTAAGTATAATGACTAGAACCTGGTTTGAAGCCCAAACTCATTTATATTTGAAATGACAATATTTTGTTACATAAACAAAATAATGTCATTTCATTCTTAATTGAGTCATAATAAAGTCTTTAGGCTCATGCTTATTTAGTGTAAGGAGAAAAAAGACTATGATTATCACAAGCAAAAGAGAATCATCGCAGAAGTTCTCTTATAAATAGTCTCACAGATCACACATTTCCCATAAAGGAAATCACAAGCTCTTCAGACCAAAGAAATGATGCCGATTTTCAGATTCTTTAAATGAATAAATCTTTAAGCAAAGAATGCAGATCAATGTTTTATCTGTGGAAAAATCAAGACACTATGGAGTAAAGATCAAACCAGAGCCATACAACATATAAAGCAAGCCTATTAAAATCCACATGCTTTAAAGATTCCTGGCAAAGCTCGACGTATTCTACAGATAGATGCTATTAACCATTATTGAGGTGCTATCCTAATTTAAGAGATTAATGAGAAAAGACATTACTGTGGTCATGCCAGTGGCCAATTTAAAGAATCAAAAAAGTGTTATCATACAATCTATAAAAATATTTTGGCAGTAAAAAAGGGTATTGACAAATTTAACTTTCATCTCAGCCTTTACCCCGTTTCTGATTGAAATGGACAATATAGATTTTCCAAAGAATCTCGAGCCTAAAAAGAAGACACTGCCAAACAACTAGTTACTTAGATGGCAAGAATGGTTTTCTCACTATAAATTCACCATTTGCCATATTAAAGGTCATCACAACATTCTTGCAAATTTCCTTTCTTAGCCTCGTAAACCAATTCAGTTTCTCTCTCCGTCACTTAAGAAACCAATCGCTTTCTACCTTCCTATCATTGAGTATCCTTTATATGCAAAGATTAACAAGACCTTTCCACCCATCACAAAAACTCCTCCCAAAACCTTATATGACATTGTTCTTATTCCCTGAAAAAGCTTATTCTACTACCTCTATATCATCCTCACAACTCTGAATATCCCTCCACATCCTCATTATTTTTATACCGACACTCCCTATTAGATTGTCTACCATCTCTACGATTCTCTTTTTGATGTCAATATATGGCATCTCTAGGTTTTATCTGCCTTTTATGCTTGCTTAATTTTTATTTCACCACTGCATATTTATCAGCACCTTTCAAATCCAACCAATGTCGAATAACTTCTCTTAACATTTTTAGAATGATTCTAGCTATTACAAAAATGACACCTCCAACTTGGGAAGATCCCAAACAAGCATCAGTTATGGGTTATTCCTTTCTCTGAACAGAAGGCCCATTTTATTTTTATCATTCATCGTCCCTATATCTTACTGGTTATGGTTATATGTACACTGTCAACCATTGCCAGCAATGGCGTACCATCATAGATTGGCTCAAGAAACGTAAAGATCTACTGAGAAATCTTTACTTCTTTCTAGACTATTTGAACCATTACCTAAAGACCACCAAGCCTCCAATATGTACCTCTCTTGGACCATACCTAGATGATTTTACCCTGTCAGAACCCATTTCTTTTATTGACAGATATTGAACCTCCATAGAACAATTTGCTACTATGGGTTTCAACATCATGGTTAGTAAAGTACCATGTCCTCCTAGCTTTGAACCCGAAAGGCCTCTTAGATTTGAGTCCAAAAGAACATTTGAACTAGGAGAAAGATCTACAAAACAAAGCCCAGCACTAGTACCAGGCTTCTTGATTATTTCCAAGATGCCTATAACTGATCGCGGTTTTTTTATATGCATAAGTTTTAATAATTAACCTCGATATTCTGTAAGCAAACAGATCGTTCATGTAGTACCTAAGGTGTTGATCCCACAAGGAGGGTTAATCTAATCCTAAAGTCTAAGGCCAAAAAACAATTCGCAACAATTCAAAATGAGCAAAACTAAAGAAAGAATTTATTTCAATCACGCACTCAATTTTGAAGAATCAATTATGAAAATATCAACAAAACAATAGTTGGAACACCTAATCAAGAATCAACTTAAAGAACTACCAATTGAGAGAGGGAAATTTTGTTTATCTTCAATGCTAACCTAACAGATTATGAACTACTGGATTACTGGTTCTAGACGATCCTAGGGTTGATTACTTTGTCTCGAGTTATAACCATTAACCTTAGTTTATAAACCATAATTAGATTATAGGAATTGCAATCTCTCGATTAACAATCTATTCAAAATCCTAATTAGATTTTAATTTAGAAAACTATTGGAAATCTTATGCGAGATCTCTCTTTGCACAAATAAATTTGATTTATTTCTCGTTCTATTAAATTATCTAACTCTCGTTAGCCCAATTTAATGATTTTTCACCCAGTTCACCCTCTCAATTTATCACCGAATTATGCAAATGCAGAAGTTAAATCTTAATAATCGAGTAAAAACACAAACAATTGAATTTCATTAAATGAAAAATAAAACAACCTGAAGGTGAGTTTAGACATCCTCAACATTCATACAATCTTATCATCAACAGCTATCCCAATTCTATATAATAATAAAATTGAAACTAAATAAAAAATAAGATCGGAATGGATGACGGTGGCAGCTACGACGGGAAACCTTCTATTCCAGGAAGTAATTCATATAGGCTTCTTCTCCACGTCTTTCTTCTTTCTTCTCTTTCTCAATGTTTTGATGAACTCTCTCTAGGGTTTCTCAATAGAGGTTGATACAAAAGCTCCCTAATCTCCTTTATCTTATTCTTTAAATACTTTTTGTGTACTTAGTAGTCCTAGGGTTTTTTTGGGGTCAAAATGGTTCAAAAAATCCTTCGAAACTTGATGTTCTTACTTGTTTATGTGTCTACCAGACGTAGGCCACAGCCGTGGCATCTAGTGCCACGATTGTAGGCTATACCCAATCCTTTTGTCACGATAATGGAAATCAGGCCACGATTATGGTAGTGTCTTAGGCTTTTGTGATGATCGTGGCATACGGGCCACGATCGTAGGCTAGCTCTAGTGCTTCTGTCATGATCATGGCCTATTGTGCCATGATCGTGGGCCGTTGATTCAACCCAAGTGTCTTTGAAACTTCTCCGTTCTTTGATGTTGACCATGAAACACTAACAAATACATCAAAGTACTTTAAAAACATAATATTTAAGCCCAATGACATATACTAACCCATAAAAACATTTAAACATAGTTAATTAACAAACTAACACAATTCTAAGCTAAATACATACTAAACAATTAAATTAACACTCAAATACATAACAAACTAAGCCCTAAAACATGATGCAATTCACCCTTATCAATGACCCATAGCCTCCTATTTGGACTGATACGAAAATTGACAATTTTGTCCAAGCCATTGAAAATATGACGAAGGCATGGACATTGCAGACTCTGATGATGAAAGTAGTGACCCAAGTTCTCTGTTTGCTCCTCCTTGCTAGAAAGAATCCTTCTTATCGTTTTAGCATACTCTTATCTTTTAGTAATATTATTGGCACCCACTGTCTCCTAATGAGTCTTCTTTTTAATTTTGTTTTTGTATGTTAGTGTGCATTATTATACTAAGGGAATCTTTTCCCTAAAAGTTTTTTGTCTCTATCCCCTTGCTAGTCTATAAAAGTAAGGCTTCTCCTTCATTGTACTTAGGAGCAAATAAATCAATAAAAAGATTGTATGTGTTTTTCATCCTATAGCTTCTTTTTACGTTCTCTCTCTTCTGAAAGCTTGATTCATGAATAATGTAGTTATTGGGGAAAATTACTAGAACCACAACAACAACAATACCAAGAGAAATAAAGTGCAAGAAAAAAATCAACGCACATGCAGTTTATGTGGAAAAACCCTCTCAACTAGGGGAAAAACCACAATCCAGATCTCCATGGACTGAAATCAATCCATTATAAAAATCAAACGTACAATTAATAACCAACACCAATATTCTCAATAACAAGTACAATCATCTCTAGGTTCTAGTACAAATTGAAAACGCTAATCAATTTAGTAGTCTCTATTAACCCAAGAGATAACAAATCCGAATACTTGTCAATGATGATCCACTTCCTCTTGATTATCTTATCAAACAGTAGCCTTCCCATATGTCAAAACAATAGAGTAGAACTCTCTTTTTCTCCTCCTTTGTTCTAGTTTTTATGGCAATATAACTTACAAGTGAAAAAGGGTAAACCCTATTTTATCTTATCATAAATTGGCTTCTCCAATAAGCCACCAAACCTACCACTTAGAGGCTAATCAAAGAACTCTTTACTTAATGAGCCACCACTTGGAAGTAAAATAAATCCCACCTTAGTAAAACTCACATAGCTAGTATTTGAGATTTGGGGAGATACCCAACATCTTCCTCGCTCAACCCAAATGACCAAACACCTCTCCCTCGTCCAAGAATCGGACCTTCTTCTTTATGATCTTTTCCCTTCAGATGCAATGGCCATCCAAATAGCAAATGTTATTATCGGCCTTCCTCCTTTGCATCACTAAATGAGCACTATGGTATACTTTACACCACCTCCCACTACCAACACATCTATACTCGTACTTTGTCAATTCACTCAAGGAAATAAGGTTAGCATGAGCATTTGGCACATACCTCACATTGTAGATGGTTCGGGTCAAACCATCATCGAGCTTCATCCTCATGATCCTCATGCCTTGGACCTTCAATTTTTGATCACCCACCATGTTTAGGTGGCCATATTCCCTATCTTGGCGCAAACTATCAAACAAGGCTTGGTCTCTACAAACATGAACCAACAACTAACTCTCTTGTCCCTCTTTCTCCTTACCTTAAGTAGTTAATAACAAATCACCATCACCATTACCTATGACCACATTAGCGAAATCACCATCATTATCTACTTTAGTCTTGCCCTTCTTCGTTTGCATCAAATGGAGACTCTTCAAGTCCTCCATCATCTTCGAACAACAGCTTTGGATGTAGCCCTTCTCCTTACAGTAGTAACACTCCACGTTACTAAAATCTTCCGCACATTATTTTGATATACTCCTTAAGCCATCTACCCTTCTCTATTGATTCCTGCCTCTCTCATTTTCCCTCATAACTAATGATCGATGACCATCACCTGTAGTTCTTTCTCCCTCAATATCGTCATAGCTTCATCTAGCATAGTCTTCTCACTACCAATAAGCAACATCATGATAAAAGGTTAGTAGGACTTAGGTAGCGAAGTTAACAACAAGAGAGCTTGTTCTTGATCAGTGATTTTCTCATCCACATTCTTCAACTGGGCCATTAGTTGATTGAACAAATTAATGTGGTCCTGTAAGGTTGTACCCTCCTCTATCCTCAACTGGTATAACTCCCATCTCAAGCACAAGATGTTAGTCAATGATTTGGAGGCATACACACTTTGGAACTTATCCATCAAAGCTTTTGGATTCGTCTCACTCAAGTAATTATACTTGAGCTTCGGAGCTATATCTAACCAAATTTTACTAACCGCCTTTTTCTTCATCGACGCCCACTTGACATCATTCAAACTAGCCAACTTGTTTGCTTCCAAAGTTCCATCTAAATTTTGTTGTACCAACATCTTCCACACCCAAAAGTTTATTTTCCCATCAAATAAGGGAACGTGAAATTTTGAATAAATTTTTTCACCCATTCTCTTCTTACATTAATTCCCCCTTAAATCAAACAAGCAGTAATTTTTCCTACAAAAGGATCCTCCAACTATAGCTCTGATACCACTAGTTGGGGAAAATTATTATAACCATAATAACAATATTAGCAAAAGAAATAAAATGCAAGAAACTAAATCAACGCACACGTAATTTACGTGGAAAACCCCTCTCAAATAGGGGAAAAACCACGTTCCGAATCTCCATGGACTAAAATCAATCCACTGTAATAATCAAGAGTACAATCGACAACTAACAATAATAATCTCAACGACAAGTACATTTATCTCTAGGTTCTAGTACAAATTAAAAACCCTAATCAATTTAGTACTTTTTATAAACCTAAGAGACACCAACTTCGAATACCTGTCAATGATGATCCACTTCCTCTTGATTATCTCATCAAACAGTTGCCTTCCCATATGTCAAAATAATGAAGTAGAACTCTTTTTTTCTCGTCCTTCGTTCTGCTTTTTATAACAATACAACTCCATAGCGTAAAAGGGTAAACCCTATTTTATCTTATCATAAATTGGCTTCTCCAATATGCCACCAAAACCTACCACCTTTGGGCCAATCAAAGAATTCTTTACTTAGTGGGCCACCACTTGTAAGTAAAATAAAGCCCACCTTGCAAAACTCATGTAACTAGTATTTGGGATTTGGGAGATACCTTATAGTATCTATAGTCATACAAAAAAGACAATTATGCTCTACACTTACCTCTTTATGAGGATCCTGTGTATCGAAAAGTCTTAGCCTATTAGATTATGTTGACCCTCGAATTTTATTTACTTATTTTTGATAAATAAGCAGGATTAGTTTATTTTTGGGTCTTGTTATATTATTTTACCTTGGAGTTAATTAGCATTTTAATGTGGTTAAGATAATATGATATAGGTTAAGGGAATTAAAAGTTTAAGGTGGTAAATTGGCATAAGGGGTATTTTAGGCAAGTCCCTTAAGGATGAAAGAATATGAGTTTTAAGTAAGGGCAAAATGGACATTGTGCAAGCATTAAGAGTAGAAAAAGGAAGAAAGAAGACTTGTCTTGAAATTAGAAGAGAGAAAAACGTGAATTGAAAGCAAGGAAGAAGAGAGGTTTT
>JAOQMS010000006.1:26741834-26763497 GCA_027563885.1 Erythroxylum longipes
CTTAACCAATTCTATATATTTTATAATTATCAAAACATAAAGGGATTTTTATTTGTCAACCACCATTGGTCCAACAAAACCAAACGCCTCCTAAAAACAAATAGGATTAGGTTTGAATATGCATGTTTTGTATTTGGGATTTAACAAGACCCGACTAAAACCTAACGTGGATCACGTCTGGTTCACGTCAATGGATTTCGTAAATACACACAGCACAAGCTAATTATAACGTTTGGGAATTATATAATTTATGGAAAGCAAACACATACATGTATACATATAGGTATGACAACCCTCATATACCGGCTAAACACCTGGAGTAAATGATCAGGTATCTTAGAACAAGGTCACGAAACCATCTCTCTTAGATGTTAGTAGTTGGAAACAGAATGCTGTTTAAAAGGATGAGTACGATAAAGGCTGTTTTAAGGTGATATTTCTGATAAAAGGAAAATGATTGGTCATGGATACTGTGGATTTTCAGAATTCCATCGCTACATTGTTCTTCTGGTAAAGCGGACAAGTTGACTGACTTCGCAAGCATAGCGTTTTCTTTGGGACATCAACAAGTGATCGTTATCCTCCCTACTTCCGTATCAACATGTTCCTTTTTGACATTTTCAAAGTTTTGGATTGAAAAGGAAAGGGAAGTATTTGCAAACAAAGGTGCTTAAAACTAACAAATAGAATAGTTCCCGGTTCGTATTTTATCTAATCCGGATGATGATGAGATAGTGCTAGCAACAGGGTACATCATTACTGTAAGGGATAACAGTACAAAAGGAGTAACTCTTCGTAGCGGTGTGTGATGTATGTGCGTGTATATTACTATCAGAGTGTTTGCCAAGGATTTAATTGCAGACTTTCAGTACTTCGTAATTAATAGTTTATGAAAGGAATTAATTTTTGCTTTTATTTGGCATGAAGTAGCAGAGTAGTTTTGTACACGATTGTGAGAAAAGAAGAATTATGTACAAGATAAGGATAAATCAAAACAAAACTACAATTAGCTTAGATGTTTATCACTAAAGTACAACTACAATAAAGTTGACATTTGGTTAAAAAAAAAACCATAGCTAAGGTACTAATATTGTCGTTAATAGAGATTGGCGACGATTTAATTAGTTTCGTTGCCCAAAACACCGCAAAATCTCTGTAGCTAAAAACTAAACGATGTTTTGGGTTAATTGTTGCAAAAAGGTTTTGGCAATGCTTTGCTTTCGTAGCGAAAAACTTTTATCAACGATTGGAGGAATCGTTGCCAAAGAATATGGCTACGCTTGTTTTTCATAACTAAAAACTATTAGCTACATTTCCGGAAATATAGCCAAAAGTTTTTAGCTACGTTTACGTTTCCAAAAACGAAGCGAATTACTTTTAGCTACGTTTCCGATAGCGTAGATAAATGTTTTTAGCGATGTTTCTAAAAACGTAGGTAAAAGTTTTTAACTATGTTTCTAAAAATGTTGGCAAAAGTTTTTGGCTACGTTTATGAAAATGTGGTCACATGTTTTTAGCTACGCTTTGTAAAATGTAGTCAAAGTTTTTATCTACGTTTTAACGAAATGTTATACCATGTTGGAATAAATTATTTGTTACATTTTTAATCCATATTATTGTATATAATACTTTGATATATTTTTATTATTAATTTGTTACAAAAAATTATAAAAAATAATTAATAATCTGAAGTATTGTATATAAAAAATAAAAAACATTAAATTGCAACTTATACAAGATTTTAATTACAAATTCAAAAATTCTTATATACAAAATAGTAAATACAAAGACTAGTTTACAAATTATAATAGTAATCACCCAGTTGTTACATCTTCTTCAAATATGTAATCTGATAAAAAAGTATTAAATTTAAATTATAATACAAACAAGAATTAAGGGCAAAAAGTATAAGATATGTAATTAATACCATTCACTTTCATCTGCACTGCTTTGATAACCTAGGCCAAGTATTTTTTGAGGTATTTATCATGCTTGGCCACCTTTTTTTCAGTATGTTGTAATTCAGCCTTAAGTGACTTGTTTTCCTTATCAAGACAGTGAACATATGTGGATCTTGATGAGGTTGAAAATTTTGGCTTAGGGCCAAATCTAAGACCTTTGATATAACCTGAACATGTACCAAGCATGGTATTGCAAATGTCTTCTATATTGACCTCATTGCCCTTATATATTGATTTCTGTAATAACTCTTGCATCTTGTTCGAAAATTAAAAAAGCATAAATATTTAATGCAAATATTATTAGTTAGTACTACATAACTAATAAACTTAAAATTTAAACAAAATTTTATACATATTTAGTTATTTTCCGCTTCTTTTGACATCCACCCTTGACCTTCCTTAAAATGAGTGACTTTGTATAGTATGATCCTATTGCACTCTTGTCCTTATAGCTCCTTCTCACTTTGTTTAATGAAAGAAAAATAGAAGGCACTATAAATAATGAAGTGTTTTTTTGATATAATTATAACTTGTAAACAAAGATCTTATATTTTTATTTCGGACAGCTACAAATGATTTAGACCCTTGATTGTGAGGTGTTTTCATTTTTTCCTCTATTGGCCTTTGCCTTCTCACAATTTTCCTAAATAAAGAAAAAAGATTAGGTAGTCAATAAATCATCTAATAAGATTAATGGACACAAATGTGACGATAAAGAAAACAAACCTGAATTTTACGAGAGGCCTAGTAATTACACAAATTATTACAATTTGCTTGAGACATTCATTCTGGAACATATCTCCTTGCCTCCGCATTAGAAGGAAAAAATTTATAAAACTGATGCAACCTATAATGGTGATCTTGGTCCTTTGTTTCAACAATAAGGTCAAGCAGTTTGAAACATCAAGGTTCTTGATGTCGAGAACATTTAATTTCATATGTGAATAATAAGTAAAAGTGTAATTAATCTTAAAATAAGTGAAACAATATTGCATATAGTTAAATAAATTGAAAATTTATTGCAACTTTATCCATAGCATTTTCAAGCAAGTTTTCTTCCTTCAAGTCCTTAGCATGCTTGAGGCAAGCGTTAGTGACAGTGAGCCTGCCTCAGAGTCAATGAAATGTAGATGGAGATAAGGCTTTAGTCAGAAATTGACAAGTTCATTTGATTAAGGGATATGTTGGATGTAAAGATCTTTAATGACGATGAAGTCTCGAAAAAATGATGGTCAATCTCAAAATGCTTAGTATGAGCATGAGAGATCAAATATGCAGCAAAGAAGGGCAGGTGTGATAAATGTGATAGTGGGTTTAAAGGTATTAAGTCTTGTTCGATGGAGAAGATCTTTAGTGTATTGAGTCTGGGTAAATAAATGGCCATTTAGTGTATTAGTGGCTTCAATATCGAGAAAATAGTAAAGAGGGATTATATCCTTAACAGAAAATGTGATGTTAAGATCATGAATGGATGAGTTGATGAAAAGGAAGGAAAAAACAATTATTAGGATGTCATCCATACAGACTAAGAGATAAGTTGTATAAGTTGGAGTGGAGTGAACAAAGAGGAATAAGTAGGATTTGGTAGAAGTAAAATAGCGTTCATGAATTTTTTGACCTAAATAATGAAACCAAACATATGAAGGTTGTTTAAAACCATATAGAACTTCTTAAAGACAACAAACATAAAACGGATGCTAAGGAACAATAAAGCTAAAAGGTTGGAACATGAAAACTAGTTCTTGAAGAGAAGAAAGGCATTATTTATAGCAAGCTAACAAACATGCCAATTATTATTAAGAGTAAGGGTAATGATAATACAAATAGTGGTATGTTTAATAACATGACTAAAAATGCTAGTGTAATCAATACCTAGAACCTATTAATATTGTAACTTTTAATAATACCATAAAAGTTCTTTTTAGTGTAAAAAACCTATTTACAATTGAGAATATTGGCATTAAAGGGTTAAGGAATAAGAGTTAAAGTTTGATTGAAATAAAGAGCATTGAATTTATCGAGTATGGCTTGGAGTTCGTTAAGAAATTTATTAGATTAGTTAAACAAAGTGGGATTAGGAATAAATGGATTATGGGTGATGGTTAGATAAATGATGAAATCAAAGAAGGTATGAGGAATATGAGGTATGATCGTAAATGTGGTTGATCATAGAATAAGAATAACAAGATCAGAAGGAAAAGGTGGGTTTAAAAGAGAGGTTCAGAAGAAGATGAAATAGGGAGAAGAAAGGTTACATAATGGAGGTAAGGTGACAACAGAAGAAGATTGCGAGGAAGAAAATGGAAGAGAGGTGGCATAAGGAAAGTCATGCTTAATAAAGAAAATATGATAACAGATAAAAAGTTTATGAGGATCAAAATAGTGATAGCCTTATAGTGAGAAGAATATCCAGTTAAGAAATATGGTGTAGACTTTGGTAAAAGGTTTTCCGAATGAGAGTAGAAAATGAAAAAAAAATGCACAACCAAAAATACAAAGATGAGATAAATTTGGTTTAGTGAGAAAAAGTAGCTCATGAGGGGACCTAGGGTGAAGAATAGGGGTATGTAACAAATTGGTGAGGTAAACAACAATACAAGATGCTTCATACCAAAATAATTCAAGGAGAGCCATGAATTAGGAGGATAAAACTATTATTAATACTGTGAAGAATTTCTCATTTAGCAATGAAATTTTGTTTAGTAGTATAAGGGTAAGATATAGGATAGGTGATGCCATAAGAAGTGATAAAGTGAGTAAAGACACCTTTGATGAGTTCAAAAGCTCCATTGAATTAGAATATTTTAATAGTGGTGGAAAAAGGATTTTCAACTGTTGTTTTAAAAGTTTGGAAATAAGACATAGCCTGAGATTTGTGGGTTAGGAGAAACTTCTACGTATAGTGACTAATCGTTAATAAAAATAATAAAATATCAAAAACCAAAAAGAGAAAAAAAAGGGGGAGGGTCCTCAAATGTCATAGTGAATAAATTGTAAGGGAGTCATAGAGATACGTAAAGATAATGAAAGTGAAATTCTAATACTTTTACTTTAATACAAGAGATACAATCATGTTTGACAAAAGATTTTATAGAGAAAAGATGAGATAACCTATAAAGAGTAGCTGAATGAGGATAACTAAGGTGCTGATGCTAAAAATTGATTAAAGCATAAGAGACAATAAAAGCAATAACATTTTTGAAGTTGAGAGCAATCTTCATAAGATAGAGATTATTGTGGATGGAACTCGCAAGTAGTGATGTCTTAGTATTGATGTCCTTTATAATATATCTGATAGTTTTCAATTGCATGATGTTTTAGGGTTTAATTTATGATGTATTTAGTGTGAATTTGAGTGTTGAGTATGCAATTAGGGTTTAATTATGTTAGTTTGAGTGTTTTAGTGTTTTGATGGGTTAGTATGAGTCTTTGAGCTTATTTATTATATTTTTGAGGTACCTTGATGGGTTTGTTAGTGCTTCAGGGTAAACGGTGAAGAACGGAGAAGATTCGAGGAGTTTTCTGGCTAAAAGCATAGGTCACAATCGTGGCACATCAGGCCACGATCGTGATCGAAAGGAAGAGCCAGAGCAGCCAGGCCATGATCTTGTGCATGAGGGCAGAATTATGAAAGAAAGCATACATCCAGGCCACGATTGTTCACAGCAGTCCACGATCATAGAAAGGTTAAAGAGCTAGCCATGATAGTGGCAAGCAGGGCCACGATCGTAGCCTGCATCGGGCTAATAGAAAAACTCAAGTTTCGCAAGATATCTTGAACCCTTTCGACCCTGACTTTGACCTAGAGCCTAAAAATATAAATAGAACATCACAAGTTAGATGTGGAGTCTAGAGGGAGAGCCTTAGAAGAACTTTGAGCAATCACCCAATGAACCCTAAAAGAGACCTTGAGAGATTGAGAAAGAGACGAAAGAAGAGAGAAGAGGAAGACGACGTAGACACGGCGTGCTTCCTAGATTAAGAAGCTTTCCGAAGTTGTGGCCTCCCATCATCTCATCGTAGTTTTAGTTCCTATGTATTTCAATTTTATTTAATTATAGAATTGATATAGATAGTTGATTATAGACTGCGTTTTGGTTGATGTTCTATACGCACCTTTTGATTATTATTTTTGATTTAATGAAATTTGATCATTTTATATGTTCATTGAATTAATTGTGATTTATTTTGCACTCAATATCTTGATAATAAAATGAGAGGGTGAATCGAGAGAAAAAGATTAATTTAGGTTAACCAGAGCTGGCAAATTAATAGATCCAGAATTAAATCAAGTTGGTAAATCTGTACAGAGAGATCACATTAGGTTTCCGATTGTTTATTAGAGAACTTAAGAACTAATTAGGTTTTAGATAGGTTGGTAATTGAGAGATCACAACCTCCTATAATTTGATTCGGGTTTATACTTTAAGGTTCAATTATAACTTAAGAGAGAGTAGTTAACCTAGGATCTTCTAGAACTGTTAATTTAATAAATCGTAATTGGTTAGGTTGTCATTAAAGATAGGTAAATTTCCCTTTCTCTCTTTCGGTAAACTCATTAGGTGGAACATGGGTGTATGATCATTGTTCGTTAATTCGCTAAATTCCATTACTATTCAATTTTGTATTTAATTTGTTTATTGTCATTGAGATTGTTTTAATTTCTTGTTAATAGTTATTTTTTATATTGATTTGGTTTATTTGGTCTAGTTAATTCTTGCATTTTAAGTTATTATTTGTTTATTATTTAGCAGTGCTTTCGACCTTAGATTTAGGACTAGTTAGCTCTTCTCGTGGGATCGATACCTTAGGTACTACACGAATGACCAGTTCGCTTGCAAAATTTATCAAGTTATAAATAGTAAAACTTAGCACGTGTAACCTTGAGATTAAATTTTTGGCATCATTGTCGGGGAAGGAAATTTAGTCCTCTAGTTAAGGCGTTAGAATAGTTTATAATTTTTATTTTTAGTTTGTTTTTATTTCGTTCATTTTACTTAGGAACCGTGCTCTTGCATGAACACAAAAGTCACGACGGGTTCGAGTCGTGCAACTGAGACATTAGATTTAGACATCACACGATTAGAACGAATCCTCGGGAAAGCTCGGCAAGAGGAAGAAGAAGAGATAGAAAAGTCAACAATGGATGAGGAATTTCAGAGAAATATGGATTAGGAAGTTAACCCTGGAAGGCAACAACAGAGGACCCTCTGGACTTTATGAGGCTAGGGTTTAACCTAGCGAACCAAAGAGTGACTAGACTGCCTATTCAAGCAGTCTGATTAGAAATCAAGCCAGCCCTCCTAAATATACTTCAGCAAAACGTCCAATTTTATGGATTGGCAAATGAAAATCTGAACGCATACATCATCAGTTTCCTCGAGATTTGTGATACTTTCCGGTATCACCAGATGTCGGAGGATGCTGTTAGGATTAGGTTGTTCCCTTTCACGCTTAGAGATAAAGCGAATGCTTGGTATCATTCACTGAGCCCTGCTAACATTACGACGTGGAAGTAGCTTGTGCGTACTTTTTTGGATATGTACTTCTCGTTAACGAAGACTACAAGGATCATAAAGGAAATTACTAATTTCCAACAAGGTGATGGGCAGTCAATTTATGAAGCGTGGGATCATTACAAAGACCTATAGAGGAGATGCCCACTCCACAACCTACCGAAAAAGTTCCTTCTGCAGGCGTTCTACAACGGAGTAAACCCACCTACTAGTGGTATGATCGATGTAGCGCCAAGAGGATCTTTGTTGAAAAAGACGGTTGCTGAAGTAGAGGAGTTGATTGAAGAGATGGCCAGTAATAGCATAGTGAGTGAGAGAAGTAGGCAACATACTACCTTTAGAGAGTAGAAGGGAGTTGTCACAGTCGATCAGATGACGGAGATGCAAGCTAATATCTACAATTTGACGTGACAACTTAGCAATATGAAGGCATCATCTTTAGCTCAAGTAAAGGCTGCGTAGTTGAAGTGTGAGTTATATGGTTAAGTGGATCGTGATACTATGGACTGCTACCTGATGAGAGAGGATAACTAAGAGCAAGTAAACTGCATGGGGGTGCAATATGGCCAAAAAGGGGGAAACAATCCCTACTCAAACACTTACAACCACCGGTGGAAGAATTTCCCCAACTTTTCCTGGTCGAACAATAATAATGGAGGGTAGTTCAGGCCTTAGGGGTAATCGAGCTTCCAATAAAATAATGTAAGCTCGATGGAAGCCAAGTTGGAAAAAATTTTAGATAAGATTGGAACTTTAGATAATGAACAAAAGAAAACGGAAGATAAATTTGAGCAAGTCACTAAAGATCATACTTTGTCCATTCATAACTTAGAAGCCCAAGTGATTCAACTAACAAATGCCTTTTCTATGCAGAATCTTGGAAATGTTCCTAACACTTCAGGAACAAAATCAAGGGAGCAATTAAAGGCTGTCACACTTCGAAGTGGGAAGGAAATTGAACCACCCACAAAAACAATAGAGGAAACTGTCAAGCCAGTTGAGAAGAATCAAGAAAAGGAGAAAGAAGTGGATATGAGCGAATACCCTCCTTATTTTGTACCTCCACCCCACCAACCCAAGATTCCTTTCCCTCAACAACTATAAAACAAGAACTTGGATGAACAATTTGCAAAGTTCATTGAGAAGCTAAGGACACCATAAATAAGTCTCTCGTTTGTTGAGGCATTAGAACATATGCCTAAATATGCAAAAATTTTAAAGGATATATTATTGAAGAAGTGTACTTTGGACGATAATCAGACGGTAGCCTTAACTGGTACATGCAGCTCCATAGTCACCAACCAAATGCCTTCAAAATTGAAAGATCCAGGAAGTTTCACAATACCTTGTGTGGTTGGTGAATTGGAATTTACGAAATGTTTGTGTGATCTGGGAGCTAGCATTAATCTTATGCCTTTGTCGTTATTCAAGAAGTTAGGACTGGAAGAGGTCAAGCCCACATCAATGTTAATTCAATTGGCTGATCAATCCATTAAGAGGCTGTTGGGAATAGTGGAGGATGTTTTGATGCAAGTAGATAAGTTCATTATTCTAGTGGATTTTATGGTTCTGGATTTTGAAGAGGATAAAAACTGTCCACTAATCTTAGGTCGACCATTTATGAACACCAGAAAGGCCATAATCGATGTTCATGAAGGTAAATTGACATTTCGAATAGGTGAAGATCAGGTTGAATTCAATATGAATGAAGTATTGAAGAATTCGACAACTAGTAACGCACGCATGAAAGTTGAAATCATGGATCAAAGTTTGCAAGAACAAGTTAAGAGTTGTATAGCATAAGTGCAATCAATGGAAACAAAAGTTGACAATGAACACCAAATTCTTGCATCTAAAGAAGATGAAGAGGTAGAGGAGGCAGATGTTCCAGTACATCAAGACAAATTAGTTTAGACTGAAGCACCCACGTCACCATCTTCAGAGAAACCTTCGACATTAGAGCTCAAGGCTTTACCTACACACCTCAGGTATACCTTTCTTGGTGAGGGTCAAACTCTACCTATAATAATTTCCAATTAATTGAGTGAAAAACAAGAAAGTAAGGTGGTGGAAGTTGTTAAGAAGTAGATGAAAGCCATCGGATGACAGATTGCTGACATTTAAGGAATAAGCCCGAATGTCTACATGCACCGAATAAACTTAGAGGAAGGATGTAGAACGGTGCGAGAGCATCAATGGAGACTAAACCCTAACATAAAGGAGGTGGTTAAGAAGGAGATCATAAAAATCCTAGATGTAAGGATAATTTATCCCTTCTCTGATAGTGAATGGGTCAGCCCAGTGCAATGCGTACCCAAGAAGGGAAGAATGACGGTGATAGAGCGTGAAAGTGGAGAAGTAATTTCAACCAGAATAGTCACAAGGTGGAGAGTATGTATAGATTATCGTAAACTCAACTCAGTGACTAACAAAGATCATTTCCCTCTTTCGTTTATAGACCAAATGATAGAAAGGGTAGTTGGACATTCATTTTATTGCTTCTTAGATGGATACTCGGGCTATAATAAGATTTTCATCTACTCTGATGATCAAGTGAAAACCACACTCACTTGTCCATTTGGAACCTTCGCATACAGACGGATGCCTTTCAGACTCTGCAACACTCCAACAACATTTCAGTGGTGTATAATGTCAATCTTCACTGATATGATAGAAGACATAATAGAGGTATTCATGGATGACTTTTCAGTCTTTGGAGATTCCTTTGATTCATGTCTAACTAATTTGGATAAAGTTGTTCAAAGGTGTGAAGAATCACACTTAGTGCTGAATTGGGAGAAATGTCACTTCATGGTGCAAGAAGGGATCGTTCTTGGACATAAGATCTCATATCAAGGATTTGAAGTTGACAGAGCGAAAATGGAGGTAATAGAAAAACTTCCACCATTAAGCAATGTCAAAGGGGTGCGAGGATTTTTAGGCCATGCAGGATTCTACCGACAATTCATAAAGGACTTTTTCAAATTGCACAACCTTTAACCAACCTCTTAGTTAAGGATGTGCCCTTTGCATTTGATGATAAGTGTATATTTGCATTAAACACTTTAAAAGAGGCATTAATATCAGCACCAATTTTTTCACCACCAGACTGGACACTTCCATTCAAGTTATATGCAAAGCAAGTGAGTAAGCCATAAGTTGCGTGTTGGGCCAAAGGAAAGATAAAAAAAATTGCATGCAATCTACTATGCTAGTAAAACTCTTGTAGGTCCCCAACTGAACTACACCATTACCAAAAAGGAATTACTTGCAGTGGTGTACACGTGTGATAAATTTTGACAGTAGCTTTTGGGTTTAAAGGTAATTGTACTCACTGAACATGCGGCACTAAAGTACTTTTTCAACAAGGACGCAAAACCAAGGCTTATTAGATGGGTGTTAGTTTTGCAAGAATTTGATTTAGAAGTGAGAGATAAAAAGGGAGCAAAAAATATGGTTACAGACCACTTATCCAGACTTGAGGGAGGGGAATGCAAGCCAAGTAAGGACATTAACAAAAATTTCTCCGATGACACTATAATGCTACTCGAGAGCTTAAACACACCATGGTTTGCGGATATTGCTAATTATGTTGTCAGTGGAAAATTTCCATCAAATCTCTTATACCAACGAAGGAAAAAATTTTTGCATGACTACAATCAATACATATAGGATGAGCCGATCTTATATAGAGTCTATGCAGATGGTTTAATGCAATGTTGTGTTCCAGATAAGGAAATGTTAGACATTCTTAAGTAATGTCATGAAGGGCAGTATGCTGGGCATTATAGGGTCAATAAAACAGTATCCCGAGTACTAAAGAGTGGATTTTACTTGCCGCAGTTTTTTAAGGATGCACAGACTTATGTGGCATAATGCGATCAATGTTAAAGGATAGGTAACATCTCCAAGACAGATGAAATGCCTTTATCCAACATTCAAGAGGTAGAAGTCTTTGATGTCTGGGGTATTGATTTTATGGGTCCATTCCCATCTTCAATGGGGAACATGTACATTCTAGTGGGAGTAGATTATATTTTGAGTTGGGATAAAGATATAGCATCTCCAACCAATGATGGGAAAGTAGTGCAAAAGTTCATTAAACGGCTATTTAACCAGTTTGCAGTGCCACATACAATAATAAGTGATGGAGGCGCACATTTTTGCAATAGATCTTTTGAACTCTCCTAAGAAGATACGAAGTGCACCATCGAGTTGCTACACCTTACCATCGGCAGACTAGTGGCCAAGTGGAAGTTGTTAACCGAGAGCTTAAATGAAATTTGGAAAAGACAGTGAACAATTCTTGGAAAGATTGGGCAGCTAAGTTAGATGATGCTTTATAGGCCTATAGGACAGCATTTAAAAACACCCATTGGAATAACTCCTTACAGACTCATGTATGGGAAAGCTTGTCATTTTTCGGTTGAATTAGAACACAGAGCATACCAGGCAATTAAAGCATTAAATTTTGACTAGAAGCAAGCCGGTGAAATGAGACTTCTACAACTAGACAAGCTTGAAGAATTTCGTTTTAGTGCTTACAAAAACACTAAACTTTACAAGCAAAAGGTCAAGAAATGGCATGATGCTCATCTCAAGAAAAAGGAATTCAAAGTAGGAGACACAGTTCTACTATATAATTCCCGGTTAAGGTTATTTTTCGGAAAGTTGAAGACTAGATGGAGTGGACCATTTACAATCAGTTAAGTTTTTTTATCATGGAGCTCTTAAATTGGAAAATGCTAACAAGGAGACTTTTAAGGTCAATGAACATCGGTGCAAGCTGTATCTTGGAGGAGCAATTCCAAAAGATAAGGAAGTGATTTCCTTGTCTTTGAATAATTAAAAATGCCTTCCTAGATGAAAGGTCAAGCTAAGCACTATAAACCAGCAAATTTAGATTTTGTTGAAAAAGTTAGGGATAGTTAGATTTAGTTTCAATAAAACGTAAGCGAGGCATGTGAACGGCCACCTCTGACACCATCACCACCTCCGTCTCCTTAGGAATTCATGTCTAACCCAAAATTTTTTCTTTTCCAAATTAGACTTTAGTTCTATTTTGTTTCTGTTTCTGTTGTCAATGGATTATATTAAGCGAAATTCATTTAATTTTGGACATAGTCTATTATTAGATTGTGAACGATCATTAGCCTACAAAATTTGGAAATTAGGGGGCCTTTGGATAAATATAAAGCCTAATTAGGACTTAGTGTAAAATTAGCACCCTCTAGATTGCCACATTTGTTCATAATTTGAGGTCTTTTAACTTAAGTAGCTGAACTAGTATTTTTCATGAAAATGTAGTTAGGAATAGTTACAAAGTTCGAGAGACTGAAAATGACTTAGTTGAGTAACTGGATCGACATTCATCACAAATGTTTACCTCTAAGTAAAAGACTAAGTTCGGGTTTAAATAAATATAAAAAAATAAAAAATAATATTAAAAAGTGTGTTTCCTTAATGAAAACCTACCAGACTTTTAATAAGCTTAAATTTTCATAAAAATATACTTAGGAACAGTTACAAAGTTCGGGGGACCGAAAAATTATGTGTATACAATTAAATAGGGTAAATAAGTTAACACTTAGGTCTCGATTAAGTTTTATATTTAGTTCAAAGCCCCTAGACGAATATTTTGCATGTTAATGATTTGACAGAACTGAATGATAGCGTTCAAGATTAAATTCATTTCCTGAAGATCAAAGCCATTGCCTCATTATTGCATTACGTGTTGTGTGTTTGTTGTGTGTTGTTATTTTGTTGCTTGAGGACAAGTAAATGTTTAAGTGTGGGGAAATTGATAGTTGTCAATTGCATGATGTTTTAGTAATTTGTGATGTATTTAGTGTGGATTTGAGTGTTGAGTATGCAATTAGGGTTTAATTGTGTTAGTTTGGGTGTTTTAGTGTTTTTATGGGTTAGTATAAGTCTTTGAGCTTATTTTTTATATTTTTGAGGTACCTTGATGGGTTTGTTTGTGTTTCAGGGTAAACAGTGAACAATAGAGAAGATTCAAGGAGTTTTCAATGTAAAAGCATAGGTCATAATCATAGCACAGTAGGCCACGATCGTGACAGAAAGGAAGAGCCAGAGCAGCCAGGCCACAATAGTGCGCATGAGGGCACGATCGTGATAGAAAGCATATATCCAGTCCACGACCTTCCACAGCAGGCCCCAATGGTGATAGAAAGGTTAAAGAGCTGACCACAATCGGGGCTTGTGTCGGGCTGACACAAAAACTTAAGTTTCGTAAAATTTTTTGGACCATTTTGACCCCAACTTTGACCTAGAGCCTCAAAAGTATAAATAGAACATCACAAGTCAGATGTGGAGTCTGGAGGGAGAGCCTTGGAAGAACTTTGAGCAGCCACCCAACGAACCCCAAAAGAGACCTTGAGAGATTGAGAAAGAGACACAAGAAGAGAGAAGAGGAAGACGACCCAAACACGATGTGCTTCTCGGATTAAGAAGCTTTCCGAAGTCGCGGCCTCCCATCATCCCATTGTAGTTTTGGTTCCTATGTATTTCAATTTTATTTAATTATAGAATTGATATGGATAGTTGATTATAGCCTACGTTATCATTGATGTTCTATACTCACCTTTGGATTATTATTTTTGATTTAATGAAATCTGATCATTTTATGTGTTTATTGAATTAATTGTGATTTATTCTGCACTTAATATCTTGATAATAAAATGAGAGGGTGAATCGAGAGAAAACAATTAATTTAGGCTAACAAGAGTTAGGCATATTAATAGATCTAGAATTAAATCAAGTTGGTAAATCTGTGTAGAGAGATCATATTAGGTTTCCAATTGTTTATTAGAGAACTTAAGAACTAATTAGGTTTTGGATAGGTTGGTAATTAAGAGATCACAACCTCCCATAATTTGATTAAGGTTTATACTTTAGGGTTCAATTATAACTTGAGAGAGAGTAGTCGACCCTAGGATTTTCTAGAACCGTTAATTCAATAAATCGTAATTGGTTAGGTTGTCATTAAAGATAGGTAATTTTCCCTCTCTCTTTCGGTAAACTCATTAGATGGAACTTGGGTGTGTGATCATTGTTCGTTTATTGGCTAAATTCCATTACTATTCAATTTCATATTTAATTTGTTTATTGTCATTGCGATTGTTTTTAATTTCGTCTTAATTGTTAATCGTTATTTTTGTGGATTGATTTCGTTTAGTTAATTCTTGTGTTTTAAGTTATTGTTTGTTAATTATTATTTAGTAGTGCTTCTGACCTTTGATTTAGGACTAGTTAGCCCTCCTCATGAGATCGATACCTTAGGTACTACGCGAACGATCTATGTATTTGCGGAATTTAACAAGGTTATAAATAGTAACACTTAGCGCGTGTAACCTTGCGATCAATATCCAAAAGGGTTAAATTCAATAAAGTAAGAATTATCTTTTACAAATTTGGTAACAAAGATAAGGTTAGTAGTTAAATAGGGAAAAGCTAAACCATCATTAAGATGAGGGAGACAACTTGGGGTAGGAAAAGTAAAATTATTAGTAAAGGAAATAAGAAGTTTTTAATCATTGCTAATAATAACTTGATTTGGACCATTATATAGCATTTCAAATTCTATAATTTAGTGTCGTGTAAGTGGTAACATCAATGTCAAGTAACCATTCAATAACAACACTAAAGGTAAATTATGAAATGTTAGGAGGAGCCTAAATGTATAAGGCAATAAAGAAAATAGGGAGAGTTTAGGCATAAATTAAAGATCCAAGTGGTTGACTTTAATATTCATAATAAATAAAGTGATAACGGATAGTAATATGGCCCATTTCTAACAAATTTTACATTAAGTGAGAGGCTTATTATGGAAGTTAGGTCGAGTAAAAGAATTGGGTGGAATATAGGCTTGATTATAATTTTTGGGTGGTTAGTTGCTAGAAGCATTAGAAGGACTAAGTTAAAAGGTTTGGTTACATAAGAGGACTATAACATAAAAGAGTGTAGGTCTATGTAATCCATCTAAGGGTATTGATGGCGCTTGAGTTGGTGGATTAAAAATAAAACAAAAGACAAGGTTAAAATGATAAGAGGATTGTCTTCCTCTTCATCCTCTAGAGTTGTTGTGATCATTAGGTGCATGAGAGGGATGCTTGCTAGTATAAGAGATTATGAGAGCTACGTCAGGTGGCGTTAGACTAGGAGACATTATTCGTGAATAAATAATTTTACCTAAAGCTTTATGAAGGTGATAGAGGATTTTCATTGTTTAAAAACTGTGGTGAATGATTCATAGTCTAAAGGTAGATCATTCAAGGTGAAGAGGACAAGATCCTCTTCAAAAAGTCTCTAATGGCTAAAAGTTCATCAATAGTATTAGATATAATAGAGAGATAGTCAGTGATTGAAGTAGGTCAATTCTTTAAGGTATGGAGTTTTACTTGAAGAATTGATCATTTGAAACTAATTTTTTGCATAAAATGTTTGGCCAAAAGAGTAATTTGGTCCCTAACATTTACACTTAATGTTTTGAAGCATTTAAAATAAACCCTAACATTTATAAAACATTCAATATGAACCCTAATGTTTGAAAAATGTTCAAAATAGCCCCTAACTAAACGGAATTACTCACAGAGTTTAGCCTTCATCAGGGGCCATTTTGAACATTTTCTAAACGTTAGGGTTTATTTAATTTGAGTTGGACCTTACTATTTCAATGTGTTCAAAATTAAAACGTTAGAGTTAATTTTGAACACGTTGAAACATTAGGTTCCAACTTAAATTTTAGCATAAATATTACAGGCTAAATTGCTCTTTTTGCCTAAAATGTTTCTCAAACCTAACCTAAAGGTCTCGAGTAATGTGATAATTAGAGCAAGCCAAATAGTGGAGTTGGATAATGAAGTAGTTATGAAGTAGTAGACAAGTTTGTTAAATTTATACCATTTGATATAGTATTGAGATAAAGATTCAACGGGAGAGACTAGCGCCATTGATCTATCCTATAAGATCAAAGGTAATGAGAATTATTTAAACCTGGTTGCACCATATAAGGTAATCGAAAGAGTTTAGCTGCGTAGTTAAGAAATTTGTAATATAATTGAATGGTATAGTAAGTGAATTAAGGTCAGCCATCGAGTATGCCTATATTTGTTTGGTTTTTAGAGATAATACGTTATATGTTTGTGAAGAAAGGATGTCTTTTATATTTGTGTAAAATAGTGATGATGCGAAAATTTGCTAATATACCGGTTTAATTGTGAGCTCTAATATTATGAAAATATATAAATTGGGAATTAATATTTTATTATATTTCTTGTGAAGTAGTATAGTAGTTTTATACATGATTGTGAGTATTCAAGATAAGAAGAATTGCGTACAAGATAAATGCAAATCAAAATAAAATAATTAACTTAGATTTTTATCACTAAAGTATCGGAAATATTTTGTACATGTTAAGAGTTTAACTATTATTGAAAAATAATGTTCATGTATGTATATTTTAGCATATAGTTTTTGCCTACAATTTAGGCTCTTTACTAGATAGGGGTAAGGTTGCATAATATTGGACTTCCTCAGACCTTATGTCTTAGTGGTACTTCCACTGGGTGTTATTATTGTTGTAGGTTTTGTCTACAATTTAATTATAAATTTTTGAGTACTTCGTAATCAATAGTTTTAGGATTACTGTAAAATAATGTTGGAGGTATTTTCATTATAGACTGTTGGAGGTAGTTTTAGTATAGACACTCTCTAATGTTAAATTCCCCTTCTAATATGTTTTTTTAATAGATCATAATTACATATGTTCATTTACTTAGAAAAAAAAGGCTTTTTCCTCATTTACATAAAATAAGTGTGATATGTGCTTAATTGACAATACATTTATTCTATAATACTTAGTGATTAATGATAAGAAAATGCTTAAGATACTCATTTTAGTTCATATATGGTTTTAGGCACAATTCGAAAGCAAAGGAGCTAAAGTGAGTCAAAAGCACAATATTTGAGTTATTTTCCAGAGATTCACAATCAATTTTCTTCATGGAGAAAAAATGATACGGATTAGAGCAAGAGGAGACAAGAAAATGCAAGAAGATGAAAAGTATATGTGAAAACATCAAGAAGGAAGAGTGCTGGAAATTTCTCATAGTCATGACAACTTTATCATGGGTGTGATTTGTCATAGGTATGACACTTCATGCACATACATGATTGATTTGTCATAGGAGTGACACTTCATGCACACCTATGACTGATTTTTCATGGGCATGACACTGCCATGCACACTGATTACACCACAAAGCACGCCCATTAAATATTGCCAACTCATTCGAAAACCTAGTTTTGAGTATAAATACAACATTTTTTGACGGCATAAGCTATGCTTTCATTTGGGGAAAACAATCCAAGGGTTTCGAGAGAAGAATGAGGAGTAGACACCATCAGAGACGCATGGAGAAAATGGAGTGCTAAGCTTCTCGATGCCAGTTCGGAGTTGATATTGACGTCGAAGAACCTAATTAAACATATCTTTTCGGAGTTGATATTGACGTCGAAAAACCTGATTAAGCATATATTTCATTGCTTTTGTTGTTCTTTCTCTCTTTATGGATTGATTATGTTATCATACGCTTATGTGTTTAGGTTTTCATGTATGAATGATCTTTATTCTCGATATCATTAGATTGTTTATGTATGAACCCATTGCTAGAATCTTGAATATAATTTGTAATTTTTATATGGAAACTAATGGTTTTAGATCATTAGGGATACAATCTGTAATTTTTGTGTTTCCGATTGGTGTCGATTCATTAGGGATAATATAACCTAGGTTAAATGACCCATACTTGTGTGGTTGTTGCATTGATTAATTTGTTTTCTTAATTCGTAATGCAACTGTCCAATTAATTCGAGAGATTGTATCCTAGGTTGTTTGATAGCTAGGTTTAATTAACTAGTGTCTCATAATTAAACACGACCTAAGAGAAAATAGGGCTAATAGAGCTTACTGTTAACCTACGATTAATAGTTTCAAAGAGAGGTAAGAGAGTAACAAATCAATAAAGTATATTTAACTGGGTGTAAGCTGAGATTGAACCGATGACCTAGTCCCTAACAATTTCATCACCTTCGTCATTTTTAAATGTTTCTTTAATTTGTTTTCATTAGTTTAGTTTTACTTTATTTAGTTATTGAACTAACCCCTCCCCCCAATAACCTAAACACTAATTCTTTTTATAAAAAAGCTAACCAAACACTCTCTGTGGGATCTACCTAGACTCACCACTGCTATAATTGTAGGTCTAGTTATTTTGAGTAGTGTTTCGACGCGCTATGTCAATTTTGGCACTGTTGCTAGGTAGTGTGGTGTTTTATTTTTTATTCTTGATTTTAATTAGTATTTTGTATATATTTGTTCATAATTAGTTTTTACATTTTTTCTTAATCTTTTCAATTTTTTGTTTAGTATTTGCGTGTTATTTTTTTTAAATTATGTGGACAAAAGTAATTTTTTCTATAACTCATATTCCCAATCTTATAACTAAGTTTGGACTGATCATACTAACTTTAGTTATGGATGGGATAATTAACAAAATTACTTCCTTTATAATATGCAGGACACACAATTATTTTCGCATAGACCAGAAGCTTTTTATTGCAACTCACGCACATCCTTGGAAGATTGAGTTAGATCTCTTACTATTAATACTCTGCAATTTTAGCAGGAAACAAGATCTAGAATCCAGAACTTGGTAAGCCAGATTGGTCAAATGATGGAAGCTGTCGATTGCCTAGAATCACAAACTGAAGATATGCACAATCTCAACCTAAGGAGTACTAAAGGGGCGTTATTGCAAAGACCTTACAAGGTGAAGAGGAGCTTGAGAATCTTGAGATACTTAAGGAATTGCTTATGAAGAAAAAGAAGTGGAGAAGGAGCTCGAAGCAAAAAATGATACATCATTCAGATCGAAGGTGAGTACTACGTCCATAATTATTGTTGAGACTAACTTTTCAATTTTACCTAGCAGGTTGGAGGAGTTGGACAAGGAAGAAAAGAGTGAAGAGACATTCGATATATTCCAAAAGTGTGGGGACTTAGTCGAGAATGAGATTCTGAAGATAGGGAAGACATTGAATAACAAAGTTTATTAACTAATGCCCTGTCCTGAACAACATCAAGTGGAGGAGGCTTAAACAGTGCACCCGAAGATTATAATTTTGTCTCGTGATAAGGAGAACATGGATTCGAGCCAACGGCATTGAACAAACGCGCTTTTTGGGAGGCAACCTAAGGGAAGTTAACTTCTTTTCCTTTACATTTCTGCAATTGTTTCTTATATGCTTATGTTTTTTTAAAGTTTTTTCGATTTTAAGTGCTTTTAATTTTCAACAAATTGAGAGAGAGAATAAAACAAACACAAAACATTTTCTCATTTTTCTATTGCTTCTAGGACTATATGGTCATGATTACAGAGTGAACTGACTAGAGAATTCCATGGAACTTTAATATGTACTTTAACTTTTGTGATTGGCCAATATGCATTATGTTTAAAAGAGTAGTAACTAATGGCAGATAAAAGCCAGTGGGATTTTGAGCCTTATTAGACTGAGACATCTATATCAGTCTCATTTTCTTTTGTTTATGTGTGACCTTCATGGCATGTACATCCTGACTTTGCTTTGATTTTTTTATTCAAGAACACATTCTTATCACATGCATTAATATAGAAATGATAGGCATTCTTTATTTCATGAGCTACATTAGCCAAATAGCTTACCCATTGATATGATTTTCCTTTTGATAAGCCTCTTTGAGCTTTATTAGCTTTTCTTTTTGTGCTAACCACATTACATGCTTTAAACCTAAACCAATGTCCTACTTAAGCCTTAAAGCTAGTGGAGCATTTGTTGATTGTTGATGATTGTAGATGTACAAAAGTATAAGTGTGGGGGTGTGTATATGTGTAGGATGGTTATAATTGTTGGGATGCTATTTTATATCTTATCAATGAAATTCCCATATTAATGTAGCTTCTTTCAATTTTTAAGTGAAAAGAAAAAAGAAAGAAAAGGAGAAAAGAAAAGGAAAGAAAAGGAAAAAGAAAAGAAAAAGAAAAAATGTTTAAATAAAAATATTAAAAGAAAATATATTTTTTTGAAAAATTGTGTATGATTAGCTTCTCATCTTAAAGTTGTATTGAATAGGTGATTTGCTTATAATGCATATGAGATAGATGTGACTTTAAAGGATCACTCCTTGTAATTTCAATGTGACTTTGAAGGATCACTCCTTGTAGTTTCAATTTATTGTTATCAATTGTATGAGTGATTCCTTCTAGTTAGTTATGCTACATATGGTTTCTGGTATGAAAGTTTAAATTTGAGCTAGGAAACATACTTTTTGCATTCATTGATGTACATAATTGTGAGTGAATGTTAGTTTTTGCGCTTGGTGTTACATTGAGTGTTACTTTTGATTCACTAGCTTTGATGACTTTTACACTATATTACCCAAATACATCTTACCTTACCCTTGCCCATATTACAACCTAAAAGAGTCCTTTGATTCATGATTATGCATATGAATCCTAGTAGTGGAAAAATGAAATGATTTGCAAAGTTGTGTAATGTCTTGATTGTGAAAGGTATTTGAGTGCACCCATGAATACATCTTATTTAAACATATTTTCCAAGTCTACTAAAGATGATAAATTTCAATTGATCACGAGTAAAAGCAATGAATGTTGAATTCTTACTATGGTTTTTGAAAGTTATTCATCTTTACTTATGACTATATATTCTTGGGAAATATGAAAAATGAGTAAGTGTTTTTATGTTTATGATTTTGATTTTGATGTTTTGCCTGAGGATGTTCAAAAGCTAAATGTGGGGGAAATTTATATGTTCTTAATTGACTATACATTTATTCCATAACACTTAGTGATCAATGATACGAAGATGCTTAAGATACTCACTTTAGTTCATATATGGTTTTAGGTACAATTCAAAAGCATAAGAGCTAAAATGAGTTGAAATAAAATTTGAATTGTTTTCCAGAGATTCACAATCAATTGTCTTTGCTGGAACCCCTCTCCGGGCGGGCCACGGGCCCGACGTCCTACATGACATCTGGACGCGTGTCCCACGAGGGAGGAATTCCCCACCAGGTCAAACTTAAGCAAAACAAATTCGTTTAACCT
>JAOQMS010000006.1:26763597-26778069 GCA_027563885.1 Erythroxylum longipes
CAACAAATTAATCAAAAATAAACCTCAAAAAGAATTTAGCACAATCTTGTTAGTAAGAAAAGAATCGGGGTCCAACAGTCTTCATGGAGAAAGAATGAGATGGATTAGACTAAGAGGAGACAAGAAAATGCATAAAGATGAAGAGTATATGTGAAAACATCAAGTAGGAAGAGTGTTGTAATTTCTCGCAGCCATGACAACTTTGTCATGGGTGTGTCACATTAGTCACGCCCATAACAAATGTGTCATGGGCGTGACACTTCATAGATGCCCATACCTGATTTTTCATGGGTGTGACACCATCATGCATTCCTACGAATGACATGCACACCTATGACACCACAAAGAATGCTCATGAAATGCTGCCAGCCCACCCAAAAACCTATTTTTGAGTATAAATACAACATTTTGTGATGGTAGAAGCTATTCTTTCATTTGGGGAGAACACTCCAAGGGTTTTATGAGAAGAATAAGGAGCAGAAACCATTAGAGACCAAAGGAGAAGATGGAGTGCTAAGTTTCCCGATGCCAATTCAGAGGTGATATCGACACTGAAGAAACTGGTTAAGCATATCTTTCATTTTTCTGTTGTTCTTTCTCTCTTTAAGGATTGATTATGTTATCCTATGCTTATATATTTAGGTTTTCTTTATTCTCGTTGTCATTAGATTGTTTATGTATAAACCCATTGTTGGAATCTTAAATATAATCTGTAATTGTTATGTTGAGATTCATTTGTAGCAATTAATAGTTTCAGATCATTAAAAATTCATAGTTGTTATGTTTCTGATTAGTATCAAATCATTAGGGATAACATAACCTAGGTTAAATGACCTGAGCTTGTGTTGTTGTTGTGTTGATTAATTTATTTTCTTAATTCCTAATGTGGCTGTCCAATTAAATCTAGAGACCGTATCCTAGATTGTTTGATAGCTAGGTTTAATTAACGAGCATCTCTTAATTAAACATGAACTAAGGGAAAATCATGGTTAATAGTGCTTATTGTTAACTTACAACTAATAGTTTCCAGGAGAGGTAAGAGAGTAACAAATCAATAAAGTCCGTTTAACTGAGTGTAAGTTGAGATTAAACCGATGACCGGGTCCTTAACGAATTCATCACTTTTGTCATTTTTAAATGTTTCTTTAATTTGTTTTCATTAGTTTAGTTTTATTTTGTTTTATTATTAAACCAAACCCCCCATAACCTAAACACCAATTCTTTTCTTAACAAAAGCTAATTGAACACTCTCTATGGGATCGAATTAGACTCACCACTACTATAGTTGTAGGTCTAGTTATTTTTAGTATTGTAACAATGTGCTACGTCAAAGTGGTGATTAGAGATCTCAAATAACTCTTATTATTTGTTTAAGTCTCAGATACATGTCTACAAGTATGAGAGATATTACGTGATAGGGATACGATTATAAAATAAAGTGTGTATTAAAAAATGACATATGGGATGGTATGCTAGTTGAGATTTAAGTGTTGGTTGTTGGAAGACTTAGGATATAACTAAAATAAACAAGGTATATCAATTTTTCCACAATTTTTATTGACATTACCAATTGATGGAATTTTACAAATATGAAGATTTATGCCATTAATATTTATGTTATTTACTAAAGTTACATGAAAAATACTTTAGTAGTAAAAAAATGTTACATGCTAGATAAATGTTCATAGCCTATCGCCAACTGTTGCTTTAATAAATGTTGAAGTTTAAGCAAAAAAAAAAAAGAATTTTGAGTAATAAAAATAGTTTAGATATTTTTGTGGAGTGGGAAGGTCTCTCAATTTGATTGTTCAAATATAATGAATCTAAGATGTTAAAAGGTCATTACAATTACTCCTCCTTCACCTATTTATATAAATTTATCTATTTTGAGAAGCTAGTGAAATCCTCTTTGTTATTATAATTACTTTGAGGAGAAGAAAGTAAAGCGGATAATATTATTTACTAATTATGTCATAATTTAGTGGAATTAAATGGATAATAATAGAAGATGAAATGAGGAGTGATTTATTGAGACATAAAATGAATTAAAGGATTTTATGAGGAAGAGATTTTGCTAAGTTATTATTATAAGGATGTGTATAAGAGGTTACAAAGTCTTATCCAAGGATTAAATATAGAAGACTATCACAAGCTGGAAAAAGTTATGATTCGAGTCAATATAGAGGTGAATAGGGAACTAACTAACAAGGGTTCTAAAATGCATTAAATAAAGATATAACTAATGTAGTGGAGTTACAACACTATGTTAAGTTGTAAGAGATGGTGCATATGGCTTTGAAGGTGGAGAGATAACTAAAGCATAAAGGAATATCTGAGTACTCTACTGGTACTAGTGATTCTATAATGCCTAACTTAAAATAAGAAGATAAGGGTCCCCCTAAAACAACAATTGTGCCACCTAAAGCTAAAGAAAATTTTTATAATCAAAGAACAACGAAATTAATTCTCAAACCTTGCAAAATAGAGACATTAGTTGTTTTTATTATTTATGAATAGGGGATATCATATCCTAATGTCTAAATAAGATGGTTATGATTATATGGAATGATGGAAAAGTGGAGAGTACAAATGACCCATAAGAAAAAGAAGTTATACCACCATTTAAAAAGTGTGGTGATGAGGTTTTTGAGTATGTTGTTAAGAAAAAGGTACTTGTTACTAAGAGACCATAAAGTCTTCAAATCATAGAGGATGAACTAGATATTATATTCATCACAAGTCATAAGTATATTTATGAATAGTAAGAGTTGAACTAATGTAGCTAATACTATTTTTACAAATAAATTAAGTTTTCTTACTACGAAGCATCTAAAGCCATAGAAATTTTAAAGGACAAATGAATATAGTTGGTGAGTAAGGTGAATGTCACCAAATAAGTGTTATTTCATTCTCCATTGGTGGATATTATGAAGAAGCATTATGTATGTAATGCTTATGTTATACTACTCATATCCTCTCAGGGAGACCTTGGGAATTTGACAGAAGGGATATAAAAAAATAGTTTTACCAATATGTATTCTTTCATCATAAATAATATACTCATTGCTCTTGTACATTTAACTCCTAATTAGGTCTAAAAATAGTAATTGAGATTGGAAAGAGATAATAAAGAGAAGAAGAGTGATAGCTTATGAAAAAGGGAAGAATATATGGAATGTTCTTTATGTTAACTAACTCATGTTTATACCCTACTATAAAGAGGGTTTTTTTTTCCTTTTAGTATTGGTGAATATTTGAAAATAAAACCTGTGAAGGATAGGGTTACAATGCTACCATACCTAGCTTAAAATAGGGGATCTATTGTACGTAGGCTTAAAGTGATTACAAACAATCTTAGAAACATGACTTAAGCCTAACTCAGTTTAGTCTAAAATCAATAGACTCAACATGAATTAACTAGGTTCAGGTCAAACTCAAACTTTTTCTAATTTTTAAACTTTATATTAATCTCAAACTTAGACTTGATGACTAAAACCTGACTTGAAGCCCAAACTCGTCTATAAATGAATTGATATTATTTTGTTACATAAACAAAATAATGTCATTTCATTCCTAACTGAATCAGAATAAATTTTTTAAGCTTATGTTTAAGCCACAGGCTCTAAGCTTAATCGAGTCTTAGGTCATTGATCAGATTTTGACTACTAACTTTAGGGTCAACCAGGCCTCGAGTTAGGTCTAAGCTAAATTTAGAAGGTTCACGTTAGGCTCAGGCCATAGGTAGTCTAGCTCAGCCCATTGTTTAGTCTAATTGACAAAAGTTTGAATTAAAGTAAATTTATAGGCAAAGTACTTACTTTGCCTAAACATGATCTCTGTTGGAAAGGAAATTAATTTAGTCAAAGATATAAGTAATATATTAAAGATAAGATAGTCGTAAATATGTTGTAAATATGGTATTTGTTAAATTATATAAAATAGGAAATAATCAATTTACTCCTAAAATATTAGTTGTATCACTTATATATAGGTGTTGTATTATGTTGTAAACTATATAAAAGAAATATTAATTTTCCTTTTTCAATAACTCTCTATCCTTATAGTATTAGACTAGGGAATCATTCTCTAGCTTCTTTAGAAACCCTAAAGAAATTCCTAGCCACCTTTATCAGGAGTTTCGTTAGACCCCACTTCCTCTACTACCCATCCCAAAATCCCTTAGAAATCACATTTCCAGCTTTGCATCACACTCTATACAAATCACTAATATTAAATTGAATGGGTATAACTTATTACGCTAATCTTAATATATCCGAATGTACATTCATGGATAAGGAAATATTGGATACTTTATCTGAGATAAGACCGAACTAGCATCATATACTATTTGGGATGCTAAAAATTCCATGGTCATGGCATGGCTTATAAATTCCATGGAGGAAGATATCATTTCTAACTATATGTTTTATTCTATAGCCAGAAAAATCTAGGATAATGTTAACTAGATGTATTCTGATTTTGGAAATCAATCCTAGATGTATCAATTGACTATAAAACTTGGAGAAATTTGTCGAGGAAAGAATAATATCACCAAGTATTTCAATCCATTGAAATGGTTATGGCTAGATTTGGATTTTTTTTAATGATTATAAATATAAGTCTTTGAAAGACTGCCAACATTTTAAAATGATAATGGGAGAACATTGTAATTACAAATTTCTTGTTGGATTATGATAGTTATAGGTTGCATTATGTTTTAGTGGGTAATTTAGTATGTTTTTAGTTGTTAATTAGATGATTTGTGGATTTTTAGATTTAGAATTGTGTTAGTGTGATTTTGTGTTTATGTTTTTTGAGTGTTATGTGGTTCAAAGCATGATATCGGGTTATTGTTTAAGATCAAGTAAAGAAGATCAAAGAAGATTTGGAGAAAGCTCAGAGGAGACGCCAAGGCCACAATTGTGATAGAAGCAACAAACTAGGGTGTCACGATCGTGACATAAACCAAACAAGATAGGCTACGATCGTGACTCATTAGCCACGATCATGATAGGCATGATGAAAGAAGTGGAGAATATTTTAAACTTAACTTTTCAAAGGTTATTTTAGACATTTAGGCTCGTGTAAAACCTAGTTTTTACCCTAAATGGAAAAGGAATAAAAAAAGAAAAGAAAGAAACCCTAAAGGAGAGCCTCCATTTGCTATATTTAGAAAGAAGGTAAGAAAGCGGAGAGAAGAAGGGAGAACAGGAGAGAAGAGAAGGAGTTGCCACTACTGCTGTCACTCCTAGTTCACTCCAAGTTATCTTTCTTATTCAATCTAGTTATTTCTTTCATTTGATGTATAAGATAGATATGGCAATGATGAATTTGTGTTTAAGGGTGTTCTAAACTCCTTTAAGGATTTGTTCTTGAATCAATGTTAATTTAATTGCTTTTGATGTTAATGAGTTGGCTATTGTGATTGTTTTTCATATTTGCATGCTGTGGTAATAAATTGAGATAGTGGATTGATAATAAAATGATTAGGTTAGGTAATGATAGTTAAACAATCTAATAAATCACACAAACAGTCAAATCAGTAATTTATATGAAGAGGGATCTCGTGTGAGGACCTAATTGTCTATTACAATACTCAATATCTAATTGGGTTATAGGTTTTTTTTTTTTGAGAGATTGCAATTCAGTAATTCAATTCAATTAGGGGTTATGATTTAGAGTTTAATGATTATAACTCGAGAGAGAGTAATCTACCCTTTGAAAGTCTATGACCGATACCAAATTAACTCAAAAGTGATTAAGTTAGCATTGGATGATTGGATAAATCCTTTTCTCTCATAATTGGTTAATCTTCCTTATTTTAATTTTCAATTGTTAATTGGTTGCTCTCAATTTTGATTTCTTTATGTTAATTTTACAATTTGACTTTCAATCTATCCATATTAAATTGCTTAATTTTCTTCTCATTTTTATTTTCATTTTAATTACACTTTTAGGCCTTAGAAAAATTAAGATTTGATTAGTTCACTAATTCCTCGTAGGATCGACACCTCATATACTACGTTTACGACCCATACACTTGCAGAATATTAAGGGTTTTATAAGATTAAATCTTTCTCAATAAGTTTTTGGTGCTATTACCGAGGAATTGGATAGGATTAGTTGAATTCTTTTAGTTTAAGGAATTTTTGCCTTTCTTGTGTCTATACATTTGGATGAACATAATAGTTACTTGAAATATAAGTTGGATCATCAAAACATTAGAACTTGACATTGCCATTTAGATCAAGCAATCTTAAGAGTAAGACACGAAGAACAAATAGAAGAACTAATGGTAAAAGAATTCAATCAAGGAGGAAATCAAGGAAACCAATCACAAACTCTTATGGATTTCATGAGACTAGTGTTTGACGTTGTGAATCAAGGCATGACTCGACCGCCAGTACAAACACCCTCATTTGAGATTAAGCCAATCTTGATAAACTTTCTACAAATAAATGTGCAATTCTACAGATTAACTAATGAGGATCCTAACGCTCATATAGTTAACTTCTTAGAAATATACGATAGTTCCCGATATCACAGGATGTCGGAAGATGTCGTTAGGATGAGGATCTTTCCTTTCACACTAAGGGATAGAGATAAGGTATGCTATCATTCCCTAAATCCTGTAAATGTCACAATTTGGGAGCGGCTGGTGCTTGCGTTCTTGGATAAGTACTTCCCTCTCACGAAGACTATGAAATTGATAAAGGAAATCACTAATTTCCAATAAAGTGACGGGGAGTCACTTTATGAGGCTTGGGAATTATATAAGGATTTGCAAAGGAGGTGCCTACAACATAACCTACCAAAAGAAATCCTATTGCAAACCTTCTAGAATGGCATTAAAACATCTATATGAGGCATCACAGATGCGGCAATTGGTAGATCTTTAATGAGGAAGATAGTTGATGAAGTAGAGGGTTTGTTGGAGGGAATGACAAATAATAGTTGTCTCTAGATGATGGACAGGAGTAAACAACATACAACCCTCTAAGAGCAAAAGGGAGCCATAATCGTTCCCAATAACAGAGATGCAAGCTAATATTGATAACTTAACTTGACAGTTGAATAATATGAAAGCCTCCTCTTCATCTACTATTAAAGCAATTAAGTAGAGATATGAGCTATATGGACAAGACAACCATGATACCATTGACTGCTTTTTAATGCAAAATAACAAGTCGGAGCAGTTTAATTATATAGGAGCATAGTTTGGTCGAGGAGGAGGGACCAATCCTTACTCAAATATGTATAATATGGGATGGAAGAACCGCCAAAACTTTTCCTGGTCAAACAATGCAAAAGGTCAATTCCAACCTCAAGGGCCACCTGGATACCAATGGGAAAAACCAAATTCCATGGATGCTTGATTGCGCGTGTCGAGTGCACTGTAAAATTTACCTGACTCTGTACACTAAAATTTGTAGTTATGGTGAGTCAGGATTAAATCCATAGGGAATGTTTGGTTAATTTCTATAATGAAATTAATTGATGCAAGGAAAATATACAAGTTTTTTTTATTTTTAGAAATTTAGAAAATAAAATAGAAGTAAACTATCAAAAACAAATTAAAACAAGCAATCACAATGATTCAAACGTTGAATATAAGTAAAGTCCTGTCCTAGGGTCAATCTCTGCGTAAACACGATCAAGCATATTCCATCATCTTAACGTCTTTACACCTCAGTTTGGACTATTGATTTGAAACTAATAGTACGTTCTGATAATCCTAGTTTTCCCTTATATTATGTTTAATTAAGATACGATATTTAATTAAACCTAATTATCGAATAATGTAAGATACGATCTGTAGATTCAATTTGGCAATAACATTACAAAGTGGAAAACGATCAGTATAGGTAGTAACCTCACATGTTCGGGTTATCTAACCTAAGTTATGTTGTTCCTAACAATTCACGATTACATATAACAAACATTAAATGTAACAATTACATATTACATTCAACATTATAAAAATAGGTTTAAAATAGAACCATCAAAATAATGTATTAATATCATTTATCTAAAACCCAACTCAATCAACACAAATAACGAAACAGTCTGAAAAGATATTACAATATTAAAAGAATGAAGTAGCTCAACTGTAACTTGGCTTTGATATCCCTATTGAACCGGTGTCTGGAAGTTAGTTTTATAACTCCATCTTCAAGCTCTCATTGTTAGCCATCCTTTCCATCACCACTATCGGTGTTGAAGAACAGAGAAAACCCAAGAGAAAATGAGAGAAAACTATCAGCTAGGTTATGTCTCGAATGTTCCTTTTCCTCCCATCACACCCTTTCCTTATGTAGTAGTCTGTTAGGTTTAAAGAAAGTGTCGTTTAAATAAGAAAATGACACCCGGCCTTCTCATGCCCGTGAGTGGCCTCTGACAGGTGTGAAAAAGCCTCACAGGTGTGACTCGTGGCTTTCTTCTCATGACTGTGAGAAGCATGATGGCTGGGTGGTAAAGAAGACAGCTGGTTGGCAACATGAGAAGCATGGGAGAAGGTAGCTAGAATCACCGAAGCATACATGGGACTAGTGGGAGAATATGACAAGTTTATGGGAGGCAACTAGCTGGTGAAGCTTGGAATCACTAAGTGTCAAGGTCAGAAGTTTGAAATCATCAAATGCATGGATAGGCTGTCAAGAGCTTGGTGAGAAACAAATGGTGAAAGGAATGCATGTCACAACATCATCTTCAGTATGGAAATCACCACCTTGCATGGGCATGACGAATAACGCACGCCTATGCATCTTGTTGCACAGTTGTGACACATACACTAGCGGTTGTGCAACTTTTTAGCATGGCCATAATATATTTTAATGGTTCATTCTTCATTTCTTTTCATTTTTCTTGTCTTCTTCTTGCTTTTAATCCTATTTTTCTTCATGCTTTATGAATCAATAGAATATGGAAATTGAGAAGATGGCTGCAATGGACATGCTTTCAAGTCACTTTATCTCTTTCACTTCTGAAATGTACCTAAGATCAAATATGAACTAAAGTGAGTATCCTAAGCATTTCTAAGGCATTAATCACTAAATATAGTATATCAAATGAATCAACATTTAAACACATATCAATGCTAAGTTAGACAAAATCCTAGACAAACTCGAAAACATAGAAGACGCTAAAAAAAGGTTGGAAGGAAGATTTAAGCAAGTAACAAAAAATCATGCATCTTCCATCCAAAACTTATAAGTCTAAATGAACCAATTGAAGAATGCATTGTTTCCAGGAAGTGTGGGAAGTCTCCCAAGTAATACTGAATCAGAAGAAACTATGAGCAATTACATTAGAAGTAGGAAGGAACTCAAATAACCCACAAAGCCAAAAAGAGCACCCTACTCTGCAGATAAATACAAGGAAAAGGAGAAAGATGTGGACATGAGTGAATACCCTTAGTACGTTGCTCCTCAGCCATATCCACCTAAAATTCCATACCCCAACAACTTCAGAAGAGCAATTAGATGCATAATTTGTGAAGTTCATAGAGAAATTGAAGACTTTGCAAATAAATCTTTTATTCATTGAGGCTTTAGACTCATGCCCAAGTATGCTAAGTTTTTGAAGGATATATTATCGAAGAAATGTACTTGGGAAGAGAACCAAATGGTAACCTTAACTAGCAAGTGTAGTTCCATAGTCACCAATCAAATTCCTTCTAAGATAAAATATCTGGGGAGTTTTACAATACCCCGTGTGGATGGTATTTTTGAGTTCTTAAAATATGCAATTTAGGAGCAAGCATTAATCTTATACCTTTATTGATATCCCAAAAATTAGGGCTCAGTAAGGTCAAGACAGCTTCGATGCTAATTTAACAACTTCATCAATCTATTGAAAAACTATTTAGAGTAGTGGAAGATGTTTTAATGCAAGTGAATATGTTCATTATTCCTTTGGACTTTGTTCTTGATTTTGAAGAAGATAAGAATTGTCCACTAATTCTTAAATGAATTTTCATAAACACAGGTAAAGCATTGATTGATTTTCATAAAGATAAATTGACACTTCATATTGGTGAAGATCAAGTGGAGTTCAATATTGTTGAGCAAGCTTTACTTCTAATAAAACCCCAGTATCCACAAATATATGGATAGTAAACTTTTAGTATTAAAGGTGTCGATCCTACAAGGAAATAGTTAGAAATAAGTGAACCTAACTTTGTCTAAGGTATCAGGATATGAATTGAATGAAAATAAAATATAAAAATTTTAAAACAATTAAATAAAACTAAGCAAATAATCAAATAACAAATGAGCTAACACAAATATATGAGGAAAATCAAGGATGAAGTAGGATTCATTCTATTTTTATTGTTATTTTGCTCCCTAACTGCTATTGATTCAATTATGTGTTGATTTTAGATTTTCTAAAGATTAACTACTCTTTCTCAAGACCTAATCAAGTAAACCTAATTGATTATGAAATTCTAGATTTTGCAACCTCTCAATTCGTAAAATCTACCTAACTTTTTCAACTAGTTATTAAGTGATCTATCAAATAATCTGGTTTTTACACAAGATCTCTCTTCGTATGATTACCAATTTGATATTTGCAAGACTTATTAGGTCACTAGATTACTTTTGACTCACTCTCTCGATTTATTATCGAAGTATTGGCATACCAAAACATCACAACACTAGAACATTAAATTGAAATCAACAACAATCAAGTCACAAAACAACTCAAGAACAAATCCAAATACGATAATTAGAGCATCCTAAACGTGAATGACATATTCAAATCCAAGTTACACATCAATTTTAATGAAATAAACAAAGAAAGAAATAAAGAACTTGATTTGAACTCAAACTTGAAATATGGAATTTTTGGATTGTTCTTCTTACTCCTCCTTCTTTCTCTCTCACTTTGGAAGATGGTCGCTGCCCTTTTTGAATGTTTTATGTTCTTAAATAGTTTTTAAGGCTTCTAGGGTTTACCCACTTATTTTGGTTCAAAAAATAACTCCAAAATGTTAAAATTACAAAACAAAGTTGAGTACTAAAAAAGCTAAAATTTGCTAGAATAACTATTCGCGCTCTCTATCACATGACCGTGGCCTGCTTCCATACTTCCAATTCTTCTCTTTTCTTCAATTTCCTGTTTCCATACAGTCAAACTTATATCAAAAACCTCTTAAAACATAAAATTAAGATCCAAATTATGCTCAAAACCACATGCACACTTAGAATATAAACAAATACTAATAATAACATAATTATAAGCCTATATACATGATAATCATCTAAGAAATACTAAAAAGTACACTTAAACATATATCAAAAGATAGTATAATTTACATATATCAACATCCCTAAACTTAAACTTTTGCTTGTCCTCAATAAAAAAAACAAATAAATAAAAACAAAGCATAAACTTAAACAAACAAAACAATAATATATACATTCATCCAATATGCACTAATGATATAATGACATCTAACTTGATGAAACAAATTTAACCTCAAACAATAATCATTCAACTTGTTCTAAGAAATTAACCAATGAAATTTATGGCTAAACATTTTGGATTGACTATACATAATAATCAAGACATTAACATCATATTCAATCACCTAAAGCACTTGTATACCTACATTGATAATTAGTAATCAACCAATATTGCAACTATCAGTAGGTATCCCTTTATGAAAATTTTTGTTATTTCCAAAGATTAGTAGCATTTATTTATCAAAACACCAACTTTTTTATTTTCTTTAACGTTAACCTAGTCTTTTGATGCGAAGGCAAACACCTTGTCATAAATATCCCCTAAGTACTCAACTAGGCCACGTTTTACTAATTAGGTTGGTTGGAATGTCATTATAACCTTTTGACGCGAAGAAAAACATTTTTTGTAAATATCCCCGGACACATAGTTGTTTCACATTCTCAACTAGCTACTAGCTCTATTCATAACCCAATATTTGTTTCAAAAAGGTTAGTGGAGTAATGATTCATTTAATAGACATACACACACACAAAATTCATTTCATATAGCTTACCTCATTTCTTTTAGTCCATCATCCTTATAAAAGACTATTAATGATACTACCATATCCAATTGAATTATAATTATAAATGTTTGTAACAAACTTCCTAAGATGAACAAAATGACGTCATAACCTAATAACATGCATGTTTAACCAATTATACTTGAAATATAAAATGCACAAGCCAATATGCCTTTACAAATTCAATGACTATGTTCAAAGTTTAACTACTTCCATCAAGTTATTGCCATTAACCAGTTCACACAATTCACACATATATAGCTTATGTTCAGGCCATGTCAAACTAATCAAAAACTAACAATATGGTATGCAAAATTCACACTCACGACACGTCAATTCAAAATTCCAAAAACTTGTTAAGCAAGTTTTACTTTTAATAAAACCCTCAATATCTACAAGTATACGAATCGTAAACTTATAGTATTAAAGGAGTCGATCTTATGAGGAAACAGTTAAAACTAAATGAACCTAACTTTGTATAAGGAAATAAAAGATGATTAAAATAAAGTAATATCAGAAAATTAAAATAATTAAATCAAGCAAATAATAAAATAACAAATTGAGCTACCATAAATATGTGAGGAAATTCAAGGATGAAGCTTAAGATTCATTCTATTGTTATTTTGCTCTCTAACCACTATTGATTCAATTATGTGCTGATTCTAAATATTCTAAGGGATTGACTACTCTTTCTCATGACCTAATCAATTGCCTCTAATTGATTATAAAATTCCATATTTACATTCACAAAATCTACCTAACATTTTCAGCTAGTTCTTAAGTGATATATTGAATAATTGGGTTTTTACACAAGATCTCTCTTTGTATGATTACCAATTTGATATTTGAGAGACTTATTAGGTCACTAACTCTCATTACCCAGCCTAATAGGATTACTTTCGACTCACTCTATCTATCTATTATCGAAGTATTAACATACCCAAAAATCACAGCACTAGGAAATTGAATTGAAATTAGCAACAATCAAATCATAAAACAAATAAAGAACAAATCTAAATCTAAAAATTATAGTATCCTAAGCATGAACAACTTATTCAAATCTAAGTTACACATCAAGTTTAACAAAATAAAGAAAGGAAAGAAATAAAGAACTTGATTTGATCTTAAACTTGAAATCTGGAATTTGTGGATTGCTCTTCTAGCTCCTCCTTCTTGCTCTCTCACTTTGGAAGATGGTGGCTACTCTTTTTGAGTGTTTTATGTTCTTAAATAGTTCTTGAGGCTTACAGGGTTCTTTATAAGACTTACCCACTTAATTTGGTTCTAAAAATAGCCCCAAAAAATTAAAATTACAACAGAATAGCTTGTTGGAAAAGCTAAAATTCGCTGGAACCACGGTTTACGCTCTCTATAACGATCATGAGGCCAACTTTCATACTTCCAATTCTTCTCTTTTATTCAATTTCCTATTTCCATACACTCAAACACTCATCAAACACCTCTTGAAACATAAAATTAAGTTCCAAATCATGCTCAAAACTATACAACACTTAGAATATAAACAAACACTAATAATAACATAATTCTAAGCCTATATATATGATAATCATCTAAGAAATACTTAAAAGCACCCTTAAACATCTATAAAAACATATATAATTTACACCTATTAACATCCCCACAATTAAAATTTTTCTTGTCCTCAAGCCAAAAAAAAAAGAAGCAAAACACAAACTTAAACAAACTAAGCAATAACGCATACATTCATCCAACATGCACTAATGATACAATGGCATCTAACTTGATGAAACCAATTTAACCTTAAACAAAAATCATTCAAGTTTTTCTAACATAATAAATTATACAATTTATGGTTAATCACTTTGGATTGAATATACATACTAATCAAGACGTTAACATCATATTCATTCACCTAAAGCACTTGTATATATACATTGATAATTAGAAATCAACCAAAATTGCAACTATCTCTAAGTATCCCTTTATGAAAATTTTTTCTATGTCCAAAGATCAGTAGGATTTATTTATCAAAAAACCACTTTTTATTTTCTTTAACGTTAACCTAGTCTTTTGACGCGGAGGCAAACACCTTGTTATGAATGTTCCCTAGTTACTTAACTAGGCCATATTTTATTAATTAGCTTGGTTGGAATGTCAATCTAGGCCTTTGACATGAAGACAAACATTTTATCGTGAATGCCTCCGGTTACTCAACTATATTACGTTCTCAACTAGCTACTAGTACTATTCATAACTCAATATTTGATTTAAAAAAGTTAGCGGAATATTTACTTATTTAATAGACATACTGCTGGAACCCCTCCCAGGGCGGGCCACGGGCCTGACGTCCTACGTGACATCTGGACGCGTGTCCCACGAGGAAGGAATTCCCCACCAGGTCAAACTTAAGCAAAACAAATTCGTTTAACCTACCTCCGAACAAAATCCGAGGTAGATCA
>JAOQMS010000006.1:26784421-26810144 GCA_027563885.1 Erythroxylum longipes
TTTCCCAATGTACCCTTAATGAGTCCCAAAAGTCCACTTTACCCTTCCTTAAAAGCTTAGGCTCTTTTGGTACTTAAATTACATGCCAAAAATGCCCTCAAATTATTCTTATGCATTTATTCCATAAACTATTATGCTTAATTTAACGGAAAAAAATTTCAGGGGGCCAACAAAATTACTATTTTTGTTACTTTGTAATATTATTAAAGGCAACACTTTGAAAATTGTTGCGTTATATTAATTTTAACAACATATTTTTTAACTGTTGCAAATATGTCGTTGCCTAAAGCACTTTTTTTCGTAGTGACATGATGAAAGGGATGGTAGTATAGTTCTTTTCCTTCTCCTTTGTAGGGGTTTCATACCTTTGAAACATAGTTAGCAACTCCAAAGAGGCTCTTAAGGTAGAGTTTGGGATAAGGGGTGGAAAGGTCCTAGGATCGAAGGAGAATTGATTAGGATCATGCATTGTACTGGCACTAGCCATAATTAGTAAAGGTCAAAGTAGCAGACAATAGCAGGTTCTATAAGTCATGAAAATCAATTTCTATTAATGTTAACAATTTTAAGGGTCGACTAGGTGCAAAATATAAGGATGAAAATGCCCTAATTGTGATAAAAGGCTTAGGGGTTGGGAAGGATCTCGTCTGGGATTGTAGGATTGGTGGTGGAAGGAGGGGAATGAGGCAATAAAAATGGAGACTAAAGAAGAGTTAAGAGCATATTACAATATAAGGAGGCTATAAGAGGGTTGTAGAGTTTTAGAGAGAATTAGAAGAAGCATTTTGTTATCACATATAAAAATAAATCACATAATGGATAGTTATTTAGGAACACTTTCATTTTTCTAAACGCATATGAAGCAAAACTAAATGACTTATTTATATGCTAACAAAAATAGATTTAAATATATGGGTTTTATGGATATAATTGAATAATAAAAAAGTGGAAATAGATGTATCATAATAATTTTGTTTTAAATAATTATATTAAAATAATTATAATCTTATTTAAGCTAAGATTAATTTAAAGTTTAATATTACAATCTTAATCTATAAATATTATTACATTTTTTAATCATTTATAATATCTACCTAGCCTTTTTAATAAACGGACATTCTAATTGATCAAATTTCAAATAGGAAAATGAGAAATCCCTAAGGCCCTGTTTGGTTGTTAAGAAAGTGAAGTGAATTTGAAATTTGATTCCTCAGAAAATAAATCTATGGAAAGTAAAGATATTTACATGTTCGGATACTTATAAGAATTCTAATAGGAAAGTTGGGTGGATTCTTATTATAGTGTTTGGTATGTAACAATATTTTATGGACTGTAATTTAATTTTGACTTGTGTTTCCAATTATATCCCTACAAATTGAATAAAAATTGAAATCGTTAAATAATGCTAATTTGTAATACAAGTTATATTATCAAAGGTTATTTTTTTTTCATTCCTGATATTCTAATCATATAATACTGTTATATCATAAATATAGTATTAAAAAATACTAAAAAAAACATCAACCGAGTACTAAAATAAATTTTAAAATTCAAACCAAACATGATAATATAAATTTGAGGAAAAAGATTATTTTCCCAAGCAAGAATCCATGCAAATCAAACAAGGCCTAAAGGACTTTTACAAAAGTTATATCTTCCTAAAGATAAATTTTAAGTATAGGATTGAATTAATAATAGATTTATTATAAGTGATTAAATTTTGATTATATAAATTTTATCATATATTTTATTTATTCAAAATATTTAATATTGGAATATTTAAGTTTCAATACAATTTCATTTGGAAACTATAAACGATGTGTAAATTAATGGAATATGAAATACATAAAGAATGAAGATAATTTTTAAAATATAAAGGTTAAAATAGAAAATATCAAATAAAGAAAGATCCAATATGATTAACTTCATACAATATCTTAAAAAGTGATACAAATTCTAAAATTAAAATAAAATATTAAAAATTAAAAAAATGAGCTTTCACAATTTTTGGTTCATCGTGCATGCCTAGGTTTGGCTTAAAAGATAACAAAATAGAAAAATTCTTGCAGTCTTTCTAATTTTTCGGTAAAGTGGATAGTAAGATAATACATTGCCAATGACATATTAGTGCTCTTATGAGTTATGAAACTATTAGACTTGAGTGAATGTGCTACATCTCTTTCCAATGAAATTATTGATTATTAATTTAATAAATTAATGATTTGAAAGATCATAAATTTTTTAGAATAACTCGTCGCTGTATTAGAATGGAAGTATATTTTTAATTTTGTTGCGGAGAAACATGTTAGATTATTAATGTCTCATGTAATAAATGTTTATAGAGCTTAATATTGACATGATGGGTGTGGTAGTTAAGAGGTGGTTTTCTCAAAAACCACTTATAATCGTCACCTCTTTTGGTTCTATTCTTGCCCATTAAGTTGCATCTGTCGATAACTATCAAATAAAGAGAAAATACAGAAGTGATAAAGAGAGGAGAAACAATAAAACACAGAAGAGAATAAACATCAATAAAATTTATGGATCAAGGTATGACTACTTTATGTATGAGAATTATATATGTTTAAGATCCTACATAATCTTATAACGCAATGATATTAAACATTTGGTATCAGAGCATTTAGTTGTGAAATGTATGATTCTTCATTACGTTTTTAGGTTCTGAAAATCTTCATGCTTTTCTATTTGGACAAAACCAGTGATATACTAGGCAATTTTATTTTTATAACAAAATTTTCAAGTATGTGAGAAATGTCTGTGTTTTCTCGGTGGTGTCACACCGTCGAGGATGATGTGTAACCAACGTCACTGACGATAAATGTGTGTTCCTTGTTTGTGCTTGTCACTGGAATGTTGCAGCGTTGAGGATGACGATGAATTCATTGTGTCTGTGACATGTCATATTTTTATTGTCTGTTTCCTTCCTCGCTGTCGATTGTGATGATATTGTCCTTAGTGGCATAAGACAACATCGATGACTGTAGCGTTAGCCGTTTGTACAGATGGTGTCACTGGTTGTTTTCAATAAATGAATGAACGTGAACAATGCATGCATAGTGTTAATAGTATTAAACAATAAAAGATGAATGAACATGAGCAGTGCATACATAGTGTTACTAGTATTAAACAACAAAAGATGCATGAATGTGAACAGTGCATGCATAGTGTTAATAGTATTAAATAATAAAAGATGCATAAATAAGAACAGTGTAATTATGCATGCATGAATAGTTTGTGAATAGTGTTAATAGTATTAAACCATAAAAGAACAATGAACGTGAATAGTGTAATTATGCATGCATGAACAGTTATGTTAGTGTACGTGAATGATAGAATTAATTATAATTATCAACGGTGCAATAAATGCATGTTAACGTGAATAGGAAAAAAAGAAAAAAGAGGATGACAGATATGCATGTTAACTTGTTTATGGATTTTGACAGCATTACTGTCATCAAAATTAATAATTATTATGTACAGTGTTTTGTATGCATGTATGTTATTATGAATCAACAAAGTGATCAAATCTTTAGGATAATTAGTTCTAAATTAACTAGAATTTTTCAATCACTCACTCATAAAATTGATGCTATAAATGATGTTTACTTATGAGTATATTGAAATTCATTATTATAAGAAATTTATGAATTACCCAAAGGTTAATTGGTTGTTCTTATAATTAATGAACATGATTGTTTGGTAATGTAAATGCACCATTAGTTTTACTTATTTATCCAAAGATAATAAATATTTATAAGTAATGTATGCATCATTACCTCATAATGTTAAATATTATTAGCATTATTATGATTATTTTGTGTATTGATGTATCACCCAAAGGAGAACATTAATGTACATTAATTATTAACATAATCTTTCATCTAAATCTTTATAATATGATAGTTTATGACTCAAAGCATTAATGTTAGGTGTGTATTTATTGCAGTTTCTGTCCCTGTGTCTTTACATTGACAAGCTTTGTCTGTATCAATATTTAATGGGCTAAATTTTTCTGAATGGAGTGAACGAGTCCAATTTCACCTCGGTATATTGGATTTTGATTTGACACTTCAAGTTGAGAAGCCTACTACTATTACTAATACTAGTAGTAATGAAGAAAAGGCTCATTATAAAGCTTAGGAAAAATCAAACAGACTGAGCTTGATGTTTATGCAAATGAGCATAGCAAACAACATCAAGTCAGCTCTTCCCAAAACTAAAAGTTTATGAGTTTTATGGAAGAGCGCTCCTAAACAACTGATATAATTTGATGGTTCTTGTACTATGCATGAACACGTCATTGAAATGACAAATATTGCAATAAAACTTAAGTTTCTGGGAATGGAAGTGGATGAAAATTTCTTTGTATAGTTCGTTTTGAACTCTTTACCATCTGAGTATGGTCCATTCCAAATGAGCTATAATACCATGAAAGACAAATAGAATGTGCATGAATTGCATAGTATGTTAGCTTAGGAGGAAACAAGACTTAAGAATCTAGGAAATCGTTCCATCCATTTTGTGAAATATCAAGGAGCCAATAAGAAAGTACATAAGAAACATGGAAAGGGGAAAGGACTACTAAAGACCAATGAATCCTCTAATAAGATCCAGAAGAAGGTAAACAATAACAAGTGTAATTTCTGTGGAAAACCTAGATATTTCCAGAAGGACTGTCCATGACGTAAGGCTTGGTTTGAAAAGAAAGGTAAGCTTAAGGCTTATGTATGTTTTGAATCAAATTTAACTGAAGTTTCGTGTAATACTTGGTGGATTGATTTTGGATGTACAACTTATGTTTCTAAATACTATGTATGAATTCCTTACGATCCAAACCACAAACACAAATAAGAAGTTTGTCTTCATGGGGAATAGAGTAAAGGTTCCAGTGGAAGCAGTTAGGACTTACCGTTTAATCCTGAATACTAGACATCATTTAGATTTATTTGAAACTCTTTATGTACCTAGTATTTCTAGGAATTTGATTTCTTTATCTAAACTTGGTGTTACTGTATACTCTTTTAAGTTTGGTAATCGATGTTTCAGTTTGTTTAAGCATACTAGTATGATTGGATCTGGTATACTTTGTGATTGTTTATATAAATTCAATCTTGATAATTTATATGCTGAAACTCTTATGACCCCGCATCCTAAAGTTGGAATTAAACTTAGTTTAGTGAATGACTGTTTTGCTTACTTATGGCATAAGCGTTTGGGTCATATTTCCAAGGAAAGAATGGAAAGATTAGTAAAGAATGGAATTCTTCCATATTTGAATTTACTGATCTCAATATTTGTGTCGATTGTATTAAGGGAAAGAAAACAAAACACACAAAGAAAGGTGCCATGAGAAGCACTCAGCTTCTTGAAATTGTACACATTGATATATGTGGACCTTTTGATCTAAATTCTTTTGGTAAATAAAAATACTTTATCACCTTTATTAATGATCATTCACGTTACGGGTATGTCTATCTACTGCATGAGAAATCTCAAGCAGTGAATGCCTTAGAAATTTATATAACTGAAGTTTAAAGGCAACTAGACAGAAAAGTGAAAATCGTTAAGTCTGATAGAGGCGGTGAGTATTATGAAAGATATGATAAAACTAGACAACAACCTGTTATATTTGCTAAATTCCTAGAAAAGCATGGCATATGTGCTTAATACATAATTTTAGGTACACCACAACCAAATGGTGTATCAGAAAGGCATAATTGAACCTTAATGGACATAGTTAGAAGTATGTTAAGTAATGCATCTTTACCTTTATCATTATGGATATATGCCTTAAAAACTGCCTTGTATTTGTTAAATAGGGTTCCTAGTAAGGTAGTTCCAAAGAGACCTTTTGAACTGTGGACTGGTAGGAAACCTAATTTACGGCACCTGCATGTTTTGGGTTGCCAGGCAGAAATACAGATTTATAATCCACAAGAAAAGAAACTGGATGCCAGAACAATCAGTGGATATTTCATTGGTTATTCAGAAAAATCTAAAGGGTATAGATTTTATTGTCTTAAACATAGTACAAAAATTGTTGAAACTGGAAATGCTAGGTTTATTGAGAATGGTGAAATTAGAGGAAGCCATGTTTCACGAAATGTGGAAATTAAAGAAGTTAGAATACAAGTCCCTTTGACTTGTGTTCCCACTACTTAAATTGTTGTTCCTCAAATTGTTGCACTGCATAACAATCATAAAGAGCAACAAATACATGCCCCTGACATTTAACATGAACCTGTAATAGAAGAACCACAGGAAATAGCATTAAGACGATCCCAAAAAGAAAGGAGATCTGCTATTCCGAATGATTATGTGGTCTATCTACAAGAGTTGGAAGATGACTTAGGAATTAATGATGATCCAGTTTCATTTTCATTTAATAGTGCTAATGCTAATAAATGGTTAGATGTAATGAAAGATGAGCTTAAATCCATAGAACATAATGGTATTTGGGGCCTGTAGAATTACCTTAAGGGTGCAAGAGAGCTAGGTGTAAATGGGTTTTTAAGATGAAGCATGACTCTCATGGCAACCTTGAACGTTACAAGGCTAGACTTATTGCTAAGGGTTTTACTCAAAAAGATGGCATTGACTATAAGGAAATGTTCTCACTAGTTTCCAAGAAAGATTCTCTTAGAATTATCATGGCACTAGTGGCTCATTATGATTTATAGCTACATCAGATGGATGTAAAAACTACCTTTCTAAATGGTAATTTAGAGGAAAATGTATATATGGATCAACCAATGGGTTTTTAGTTGAAGGGCAAGAACACAGAGTGTGTAAACTAAAAAATCAATACACGGACTTAAGCAAGCTTCCTGGCAATGGTATCTTAAGTTTAACGATACTGTTGTTTCTTATAGTTTTAAAGAAAATACTGTTGATCAATGTATATATCTGAAGGTTAGTGGGGGTAAGTATATCTTTTTGATTTTGTATGTTAATGACATCTTGCTCGCAAATAATAATCTTGGTCTATTAAGTGAGACTAAGAAATTTCTCTCTAACAACTTTGAAATGAAATATATGGGAGAGACAAACTATGTGATCGGAATAGAGATATTTTGGGATAGATACCAAGGACTATTAGGTTTGTCTCAAAAAGCATATATTAATAAAGTTTTAGAGAGATTCAGAATGAATAAATGTTCAACATCTCCAGTTCCAATTCAGAAAGGAGACAAATTTAGCCTCATGCAATGTCCAAAAAATGATATGGAGCGAAAATGGATGAAAGGAATTCCTTATGTATCTGTTGTTGGGGATGTATGCTCAAACCTGTACAAGGTCGAACATTAGCTTTGTAGCACTAGAAAGCTGCAAAGAAAGTCTTAAGATATTTGCAAGGGACAAAAGATCACATGCTTACTTAAAGGAGGTTCAATCATCTTAAAGTAATTGGATATTCAGATTCAGATTTTACTGGTTGTGTGGATACTAGAAAATCTACTTTTAACCGGATGAGCAATATCATGGAAGAGCGCGAAGCAGTCAATAATTGTTGCATCCACCATGGAAGCTGAATTTGTGGCGTACTTTGAGGCCATGATTTAGGCTAAGTAGTTGCGGAACTTTATTTCGGGACTTGGAATAGTCGATAGTATTGTCAGGTCACTGAAATTTTATTGTGATAATTCCGCAGCAATTTTCTTTTCTAAAAATGAGAAGTATTTCAAAGGTGTTAAACATATGGAATTGAAATACTTTGTCGTTAAAGAAGAGGTTCAGAAATGTAGAGTGTCAATTGAGCACATTAGCACAAATCTTACAATTGTTGACCCTTTGACTAAAGGATTACTACCCAAAATATTTATGGGACATATTGCCAGTATGGGCATTATTATTGAATAGACATTAATGCATATTATGACGACATTTATGTTTTAATTTAATTGACATTCTGAGCTCATTATTGAATTTATTTCTGATTTACCTATTTTTTCGAATGTGTATCCTGAATTGAATGGAATGATGATAATAGTTTTGTCTTGAATAGGCATTATTTTTGATCGATTATGTGTTTTTCATTTATTGATCATTTCATGGAGAAGACTAACTTTGAAGTACATGGAAGGAAATATGTTATTTAAATCACATGCAACCATCATGACTCGCGTTAATTTTAATTCTTGATTATGATGAATGATGTATTCAATGGGCATTAAATTTAGATGACTTATGAAGATGGCAATGTTACATGAGCCAATTAGGAGAATGTTAGATTATTAATGTCTTATGTAATAAATTTTTATAAAACTTAATACCGGCATAGTTGGTGTGGTAGTTAAGAGGTTTTTTCAAAAATCACTTATAAACGTAGCCTCTTTTAGTCCTATTCTTACCTATTAAGTTGCTTTTATCGATAACTATCAAATAAGAAGAAAAAAAATACAAAAGTGATAAAGAAAGGAAAAATAATAAAAACACGGAAGAGAATAAACATCAATCAATTTTATGGATCGAGGTACGACTCCTTTATATATGAGAATTATATATAGTTAAATCAAAACATGTTTCACTTGTCCGACTAATCTCCTCTAGAATTTCCACTCCCTTTTTTATCGGGTAATTTTAGACAAGCTCTATACTAATCCTATGTTGTTATGGATAATATTTTCTTTGCTTTTAATCAGTGATGCCGTAGAAAAGCAGGAAACGAGGTAATTTCAACGACACGCTATCAACTTCTAACAAACTTAACCGCCTCAATACTTGCGACGTCAACGGCACGTCAATGGTCGTACCAATAGGCCCCTACAACTTGGAAGCTTCCTGCTCTCATCCTTTTGAACGTTGAACTTCCTTCCAGTGGGAACGGTTCTAATAAATCTTTACTGCGTTTTCTGCCCTTTCATTTTGATCAAATGTTAAACTACCTAGCAATGCCCTTCCAATTATAGAATGTACAGTGGCAAGTTAGATGATACGTATCAACAGTTGTTGAAGTAGATGAGTCAAAGTTGAATATGAACATACTGTTGCACGTCTCAAATAAGAAAAAGGCTTAAGATTTTTCATTATCCCCTCGGTACACTTAAAAAATCAGATAGAGTGATGTTAAAAATCATGTCAGTTTATGGAGGTAATTGACCAAATAGAAGGAGGAAGTCGTTGGGAATGCTTGACCACTTCCTTAAAAAGCAAGTGTTGGCACCATAAAGCATTCAAGGACATGGTTTTCGTAAACTTCGCTGCAATTGAGCATTATAATTTCCAAAGTTTGAAACCATAATCATTCCCATTGATGTTTACACCACCTAATTTATAGCCCAAAGCCTAAAATTCGGCAATGGGTATCACATTAAAGACACAAATTTTTCATCTAATTAGTTAATTTTACTAAAACCTCTTACGTTTCTAATGGGTAATCTCTTGCTTAAAAATTTTCAAGACTTATCTTCTTTAGTTATTTTCTCTATTAAAAATCCTGACGTAGATTTTTTTTTTCCATAGCTAAGTCATTGAGGAATTACATATCAATTAGATTGATTTATTAATTTTATTAGTTTATTATTTATCGTATTTATATATCATTATTTATATTTAAATAAAATAATACGTAATATGTAATAATAATTTATTTTATGAATTATATATTATATTCATTAATTTTTAGCAATATATTTTATTAGTTTTTATTTTATTATATAATGATACTAATAAATAATATGGTTAATTTTATTTTTATTTATAATTTTCAAATAATTTATTATTATTTAAATTTATTAGTTATTAATAAATAAAATGATGAAAATTATTATTTTCTTACTTTATAATATTTATATCTCATTACTTATACCACAAAAATAAATAAATATCAAAATTGTAAAATAATATATTAACTTATCTTATTTTGTTAATAACAAATAATATATTAATTAGTTCAACATGATAGTAAATATATTTGTAATTAGATTATTTTATTTTTTAAATTATATTAATAAATAATATAATTTATAATTAGATTATTTTATAAGGGGGTTGTAGAGTTTTAGAGAGAATGAGAAGAAGCATTTTGTTATCACATATAAAAATAAATCACACAATGGATAGTTATTTAGGAACACTATCATTTTTCTAAACGCATATGAAGCAAAAATAAATGACTTATTTATATACGGACAAAAATAGATTTAAATATATGGGTTTTATGGATATAATTGAATAATAAAAAAAGTAGAAATAGATGTATCATAATAATTTTGTTTTAAATAATTATATCAAAATAATTATAATCTTATTTAAGCTAAGATTAATTTAAAGTTTAATATTACAATCTTAATCTATAAATATTATTACATTTTTTAATCAATTATAATATCTACCTAGCCTTTTTAATAAATGGACATTCTAATTGATCAAATTTCAAATAGGAAAATGAGAAATCCCTAAGGCCCTATTTGATTTTCGGAAAAGTAAAGTAAATTTGAATACATGTTGAATAAATCAAGTTCATCTTATACACCTATTAGGGTATATCAGTATTTTTAAGATTTAGATAGAGAATAAAAATTTAAATACATAGGCGTGTTGAAACATTGTTCTCTACAGAAAAACTTTATCAAACCCGTGAAAAGCACCTTTAAATATTATGAAAATGTTTTAAAGCAAGTTTGTTGCGTGTAAGTTGATAATCAAACGAGAATCATTATTTAAATATTCACCATAAACATCTTTACAGGCATGCGTCAGATATGTAGAGATAGCGAGGATCGCGACACGAAAATGGACATTTAGTAAAAGCTAAAATTGTCACTAAATATATGAATTTTAGTCATTATTAATTTCTGTGACGATTTTTTCTAGTTGTTACTTGTTATCACAAATACTTCCGCTACTAATGAAATAATGATTATATTTAAAAAGTTGTCATAATTACTTATAATTTTTGTGATCACTGTTTTTGTCATTGAAATCGTTTGCATAAGTAACAAAATTGTACGGTAACAATAACATTGCTTATTTGTGACGGTAGTATCGTCCAAACAGATATTAATAGTGATACACAAAAAACATCACAAATGTTAATAGTGATACATCAAAAACATCACAAACACTATTATATTGTGACAACAATTTTCACACTAAAATTATATAAAATTGTGACAAGAAATATTACCACTTAAGTAAGTTTTATCTGTCAAAAATATTCCGTCACTAATTTTATCATTTAATAGTGACAAATTATGTTGTTACATGTATTATTATTATTAGTGAGAAAAATATAGTCACCAATACTTTTATTAATGGTATCAACAAATTTTCATCATAAATTTAAAATTTATATCGTACAATTATTTTTTCACTACTATGTTCACTATTGTCACACAGAAAATTTTGAATATAACAATTATTTTAAAACTCATAATAATTCCACACAAGAAACAAAATTAAACACTAAAATTAAAATTTCTTTGTCCACCAAACTTAAAACTCATAGTGAATAATATAACTCAAAGCCTTAGAGATTGTCTTTAGCAATTATAGATTAGTACCCTGCAAAACAAACAAAAAATTATTTAGAATATAAAATATTGATATATTAATTTAATAATAAAATATTATAATATTAGAGTAATGCTCTAAAGGCAATCACTTTTAGCACTTTTGTACAAACAGTATTTTGATTAATAAAGCGAAAGGCATTTTTCATTAATTTTATATTTGTTTATATATGAATTGATATTGATCTTAAATCGAATTAATGAAGTCCACCGCACAAAACATAGCATGAAGGAAATCATAATGAGATCATGATAATGAGATTCCTATCATGTGCAATTATATTAGTATCTAAATAATCCTTAGTCATAGGATTAATAAGAAAGGACATTATTAATCTAGACAGACTAGCACATATTATACTCCTTAATTTGATCAAGCAGTGGATCTCACAAATTGTAAGCATGAGATGTTTAGAGTTAATATGCGGATGCTTACTAAGGGTAGTAAGTACATCGGATAAACTGTTTTGAGATTATCATATGGATGATCTATCGAATGTCAATGATTAATCTTATCGTAGCAATGGTGCAAATATCCTTAGACTTGAGGTACTCAAGGATATCTTTGATACAAATCCTGTACTTTGACATCATTCCTTGTTAACTCAAGAAGAGGTCGCTCTTAGGGTGGTGATTGGGTACAACTATTTATATTCGAAGGTAACTGGGTAGCCAATAAAGAATTCACCACTCCTAATAGAAGGAGATGATACCTACGACCTCTTGTCGGGGTCATTACTTAAGAGTCTCTGGTCAGAGCAATTATGTGTCATGAAAAGAGTCTTCAATTACATATAGAGTAATGAGATCCTAAAACAAGAACTAATATCACTTGGACTAGATGTGACATAGTCGGTCTAGTAGGAGTTGACATATAGCTAATACTCTGAACCAAGTAGGGTATAATATGGTGAAAGGACGAATTGCACAGTAATTGTATGGAAAGGTTAATAAGTTGGATAATTAACTATCGAAGAGTTCATGTGTTAATCCACTTATATTCTGGCAATTGGCATTATGAAACTCTTCATAATTTGATTGAATTAAGAGTTAATTCAAATGCCTAAAATAACTAAGAACCTAAAGGTCACACGCATAAAAGATCGGATGAAAAATATAGTGTGTATGGCCAAATTTAAGTAGGCCACGATCGTGACTCATAGGCCACGATCGTGGCTGAAGGCGAGCTTATTTTTTTAAGTAGGCCACGATTATGACAGAGGGTACGAAATGGTACATAAGTGAGTTCTTCACTTATGTACACAAGTTCTTACCACTTCTTACACACTCAAGTGAGAGCATAAGGGATCTAGAAGAGTTCTAGAGTGAGAGAGAGGTATCAAGAACCTTGTTCTTACAATTTATGCAATTGTTGCATGAATCAAAGTGGATGCAACAAGATTCTTGATCTATCTTCCATCATTTTAAGCATCTCTAGAACTCATCTAGTTTGGTTCCCAAATCACCCTTATATGTTTCTTCATCTTCTTTACGTGTTTTTGGGTGATCAAGGAATGATTTGGTATTTGCAACAACCTAAACAAGGAGAAGAAACAAGAAAAGAGGAGAAACAAAAGGTAAAAGTTTTATATTTCATATTCTTTTACATATATATGCATGCATGTTTGATTCTGTGATTTTTAGATTGTCATGGTGTCGAAATCTAGATTCTGACACTTCCACTGCATTTGCATGCATGTGATGCATGCATTCATGGCTAACCCAACAGTGGCATCAGAGCAAGTTTATGCATGTAATAGATGATTTATTGAACATGTGCAAAGTGCTTGTTAGGTTATGACTGACATGTATGTTGATTTGGAATAATTGTGTAAATTCTAGAAAAAATTTTTGATTTTCTTTTGTATAAATGTTTATAAGATGTTATATTATATTTTTATCGAAGCAAATTGCAATTGAATGTCATTTGCTATTTTATTTCAAATTAATATATGGACAGTTCATATGTTGGTTTCTGGGAATTTCTAAACAACTGAATGCATATGTTGATTTTGAAATTTTCGTAATAATTCTAGATTTTCTTATTTTCTTTCGCATAAATGTTTATAAGGTGTTATCCCTGTAAAAAGAAAATACAATTGAATGTTGTTTGCTATTTTATTACCAATTTAGTTTCAGCTTGATGCATGTATACAGTTTTGGGAAATTCTGGAAATATGATGAACATACATGCATATAAATTCCTTATTAATTTTTATACAAATTGTTTTATAAATTTTATGCATGCACATGCAAAAATGAGATGTTGTCATGTGTATGAGATGCAATGACACTTGTTGTTAAAGTGGTTATCTTATGCATGCATGATGTAATGTTTGACTAGTGTTAGAAATAATATGACAAATATCATACACCTGTGATGTGCTGGCTTATTTCAATTTATTAATAAATAATTCCTAATAATTAGGCTCTATAATTTTTTATTAGATGCATTTAGAATGTGTGTAAGACTCTGGAATTTTTCCAGAATTAATTGAATTTGATTCAATTAATAAATAATTCAAAGTCAACAATGGTCAACTTTTTGAAAGTTGATGGAGTTGACTTACTTAATAACTTATAATGTATGTATTTTGGTTATGAGACCTAAATAAGGTTCTTATGAGATAAGAAATGTATTATTTTGATGACAATGACATGCTTAATCCATGTGCTTGAAATTAGGGTTCTGGAAAATTTTCAAACATTGAATCGGTCCCTTTAGTGTCTAGTAGATTAACTTATTTGTTTTGACGATTTTGGCTGTCAAGATAATTTTGGCATGTGCTGAAAAAGTTTAGATAACTTTGAGATGACCTAAGGATATTATAGATGACTAATTGATGTACAGAAATTTTGGAAAACCTAGGGATTCATTTAGAATTAATCCAAGTAGAGCATAGCATTTCTAGTGTGACTAGATAAAGGCATATAAATTAGTATTAAAGTGTTTAATTTGGACATCAAAATAATTAATTTTAGGATTCCTAACTGAATCACATTCATAATTCGGATTATTCAAGACTAACACTAGTACCCGACTAGATTCAAGATTGAATCGAATCACAAACTTTAGATGCATAAAAAAGTCATAACCTAAATTAACCTCCTTTGTATGATACATACATTAGATGTTTTTTAAGGGTAGTTATGGATATAGGCTCAATTTAATCGAGTTGTCCATAATCTGAATGTATATATGTGATATACATAATTAAGGTCATCTAAGTATTAATGAGACCAAAGGATAAATCCCTCAACCAAATGTTAGGGCTTACGCCTTCCATTGATACGGCAAGAACCAAAGTTCTTTTAGAGTTGGGTTGTTAGGCAAACCCAAGCCCGCTCTATATGAATATGTTCAAACATTGGAAATTAGACTTCTAGATTAATGGGATGATCCTAACTGGAAGAATTGATTTGTTGGGCAAACCCAAGATTAATGTGGATAGAGGCGAAGTTGGGTTATATATATAGGATGTATACAAATCAAGAGTTGATAACCCAATGAGTGCGCTAAATCAACAGTTGATGGCATAAATCAATAGTTGCATAATTGAATGCAATTGGTGTGAATGATACCTATTGATTAACCTAAGGTGGCTTGTTGGGCAAACCTAAGGTCATTCTTGGTGATATCGGACATCGACCCATTAAGAAATCTATAAGTTTTCTCGAATTCGTAGTGAGGGCTATGGATTTGAATAAGAATAATGGGACCTATAATGCATGTGATTAAAGCCCTTATCGATATGCATTAATGTACATTCTAACATTTTCTCTCGTTCTTCTAGGTTATTGAATCTCACGATGTCTTCTAGTGTGAACATATGCTCCCTATTAGATTCCAACAAACTCACGAGACCTAACTTCTTAGATTGGCAACAGAATTTGAGAATTGTTCTCAAATCCGAAAAACTAAGATATATCCTAGATGGACCACTTCCCGATCCCCCTACTGTCGATGTATCTGATGAAGACCAGAAAGCTTATAAAAAGCTATTGAATGATAGTGAGTTGGCTAGCTATATAATGCTGGCCTCTATGTCACCAGAACTACAAAAGCAGCATGAGGCTATGGATGCTCATACTTTAGTCTACCATTGGAGGGAACTATTTGATGAGCAAGCTCGATCTGAAAGGTTCAAGAACTCGAGGTTGCTTTTCTGTTCTAAGATGGCTGATGGATCATATCTAGTGCAATATGCGTTGAAGATGAATGGATACATTGAGAGATTAGCCAGTTTGGGCTTCATAATGGATCATAAATTAAGTATATACTTAATTCTAATTGGTTTGATCGATAGTTATTCACAGTTTTTGCTTAACTAAGGTGGCTTGTTAGGTAAATCCAAGGTCATTCTTGGTGATATTAGATATCGACCCATTAAGAAAACTATAAGTTTTCTCGAATTCGTATTGAGGGCTATAGATTTGAATAAGAATAATGGGACCTATAATGCATGTGATTAAAGCCCTTGTTGATATGCATTAATGTACATTCTAACATTTTCTCTCATTCTTCTATGTTATTGAATCGCACGATGGCTTCTAGTGTGAACTTACGCTCCCTATTAGTTTCCAAAAAACTCATAGTACCTAACTTCTTGGATTGGCTACAGAATTTGAGAATTGTTCTCAAAACCGAAAAACTAGGATATGTCCTAGATGAACCACTTCCTGATTCTCTTACTTTCAATGCATCTGATGAAGATTAGAAAGCTTATAACAAGCTACTGAATGATAGTGAGTTGGCTAGCTATATAATGCTGGCCTTTATGTCACCAGAACTATAACAGCAGCATGAGGCTATGGATACTAATACCATAGTCTAACATCTGAGGGTACTGTTTGATAAGTAAGCTTGATCTGAAAGGTTTGAGACCTTGAGGTTGCTTTTTTGTTCTAAGATAGCTGAGGGATCATCTCCAGTGTAGTATGCGTTGAAGATGAATGGATACATTAAGAGATTAGCTAGTTTGGGCTTCATAATGGATCATGAATTAACTATAGACTTAATTATGACTGGTTTGACTGATAGTTATTCTCATTTTGTGCTTAACTATCAGATGAACCAAAAATCCACAATGATACCTGAGCTGATTAATCTGCTCAAAACAGTTGAGCAAACTGTCAAGAAAGACAGTAAGGCTGTGATTATGGTGGACTCTTCTTCTAGTTCTCGAAAGAAGAACCAAAAGAAGATGAAGAAGTCCAAGAAGCTAGTGGGAGGTGTAGCCAAGAAGAAGGCAAAGGAGACAACCCTAAAGAGGATATGCTTCCATTATAACAAGGAAGGACATTGGAAGAGGAACTGCAAAGCTTATCTGGAGTCTTTGAAGCAGAAGAAGGCATTAGATGCCCCACTATCTACTTTAAGTATGATATTTGTCATTGAGGTTAATACTATTTCTAATCATAACATTTGGGTATTAGATGCCAGATGTGGCTCACACATATGTCTTGATATGTAGGGTCAGAGGGATAGTAGACCTGTCAAGAAGGGAGAGATGGACCTATGTATGGGAAATGGAGCAAGAGTTGCTGCATTAGCTGTAATGACATACGTTTTGTATCTTCCTAGTGGGCTAGAGTTAGTTTTGAAATTTTCCTATTATGTACCTATTGTGACTAAAAACATTGCATCTGTTTCATGTTTTAATAAAGAGGGATTTCATTTAATTTTTTCAAGCAATGGTTGTTCAATTAAGTTGAATGGAATGTTGTATGGTATTTCTACATTGTGCAATGGAATTTACATATTAGATATGTCCAATCCAATTTTAAATATCAATGACAATAAAAGATAAAAACGAGATAACTTAAAATCATCTTACTTATGGCATTGTCAACTTGGTCATATAAGTGAGAAACGCATGATTAAGCTACATAAGAAAGGTAGCTTAGGGTCATTTTATTATGAATCATATGACACATGTGAATCCTTTTTGTTAGGCAAGATGACTAAATTACCTTTTAAAGGAAAGGGTGAATGAATGAATGGGTTATTAGAGCTAATACATTCTGATGTATGTGGTCAGATGTCCATTCATGCCAGAGGTGATTTTGTGTACTTCATTACTTTTATCGATGATTATTCTCGATATGGGTATGAATGAGATACAAGTCTAAAGCGTTTGAAATGTTCAAACAATTTAGACATGAAGTAGAGAAATAACTCAGTAAAAGTATTAAAACACTTCAATCAGATCGAAGTGGTGAATAATTAAACGAGGAATTTCTAACTTATCTCGGAGATAATGGGATAGTATCCCAGTGGACTCCACCTTACAAATCACTTTTTACACCACAACATAATGGTGTGGCTGAAAGGAGAAGCCGAACCTTGTCAGACATGGTAAGGTCAATGATGGGCTTAGCAGATCTACCAAAATCCTTTTGGGGTTATGCACTCGAGACTGCTATTTATATAACAAATAAAGTCTTTTCAAAAGCAATTGATGTTACTCCATATTAGATATGGACTAACAAAAGGTCCTATCTTTCTCACATGAAAGTCTAGAGTTGTCCGGCTTATGTGAAGCGAACTCAATCAGTCAAGCTTGAAGCGAAATATGATAAATGTTTGTTTATAGGATATCCTAAGGAAACAATTAGATATTAGTTCTATAATGCTTCAGAGCAAAAGATGTTTGTATCAAAGCATGCTGTCATTTTAGAAAAGGAGTTTCTTCTAAGAGAAGACAATGGGAGCAAAGTTGAACTTGAGGACATTCATGATGCTCAAACAGACGCAAATCAATTACCTGAACCTGAAACTATTGTTCACAGAGATGAGGCAACTATTGAACCTTCTGACATAAAATATTCGTAGGTCAAGTAAGATACGCAATGTTTTAGAGAGATATGAATTTCTTGTAAGCGAACACAATGACGTATTGCTCATAAAGACGATGAGACTATAACCTATGAAGAGGCTCTGAAGAGTTCAGAATCTGAAAAGTGGCTTCAAGCCATGAAGTCCGAAATGGATTCCATGTATGAAAACCAAGTATGGACTTTGGTTGACCCACCCGAAGGGTTAAAGCCCATAGGGTACAAGTGGATTTTCAAGAAGAAAATCGACATGGAAGGTAATGCCATTACCTATAAAGCCATGCTTAAATTCATTAGAATACTCCTAGCCATTGCTGCTCATTATGATTATGAATCATAGCGGATGGATGTGAAGACAACTTTCCTAGATGGAAACCTAGTTGAGGATGTATATATGATATAACCTGTGGGCTTCATATCTAGAGATGGCAGGAAGGTATGTAAGCTTCAAAAATCTATTTATAGATTGAAGCAAGCATTTAGGAGTTGGAACATCTGATTTGATGAGACAATCAAAGAGTTTGGTTTCTCACAAAATCCTGATGAACCATGTATGTACAAGAAGGTTAGTAGGAGTGCTATCATATTCCTTGTGTTATATGTGGATGACATATTACTAATAGGAAATGATGTCTCAATTTTACAATCAATAAAAATTTGGTTGTCCCATAAATTTTCCATAAAAGACCTTGGAGAAGCAACTTATATATTAGGAATAAAGATTTATAGAAATAGATTAAGGAAGTTGCTAGGTCTTTCACAGTCAACATACATAGATAAAATGCTAAATAGGTTTAGCATGGAGCAGTCCAAGAGATAAAATGCTAAATAGGTTTAGCAAGGAGCAGTCCAAGAGAGGGTTTCTTCCTATGACCCATGGGATAAAACTCTCAAAATCTGTGTCCCAAGATGCAAGATGAGAGGACTCGCATGAGTATAATTTCATATGCTTCGGTAGTAGGATCAATCATGTATGCTATGTTATGTACAAGACCCGATATATCGTATGCTTTAAGTATTACGAGCAGATATCAATCGAATACTAGTGAGGGTCACTAGGTGGCTATCAAGCATATCCTAAAGTACTTAAGAAGGACTAAGGATGTATTCTTGATATATGGAAATGAAGATCTCGTAGTGAGTGGGAATACAGATGCTAGTTTTCAATCTGACCAGGATGACTCCAAATCCCAGTCAGGTTATGTTTCCACACTGAAAGATGGAGTAGTCAATTGGAAGAGCTCCAAAAAAGAGACGACTGTAGATTCAACGATCGAGTTAGAGTACATTGCAGCTGCGGAAGCAGCAAAAGAAGCTGTTTGGATCAAGAAGTTCGTTATGGAACTTGGAGAGGTTCCTAGCATAGTAGACCCAATATTGTTGTACTGTGAAAACAATGGAGTTATTGCTCAAGCCAAAGAACCAAAGTCTCATCAGAGGTCAAATCACATACTCAGGAGATATCACCTGATCAAGGAGATAATTGATAGAGGTTATGTGAAGATTGAGAGAGTGCCCACAGATCAAAACATCACTGATCCTTTGATTAAGACACTTCCTCAGATAAAATTTGATTCTTGTGTACTCGCCTATGTTATTAAATACAAAGGTGATTGACTTTAGTACAAGTTGGAGATTATTAGCGTAGTGCTTTAAAGGAAATCACCTTTAGCACTTTTGTACAAACTTTATTTTGATTAATAAAGCGAAAGGCATTTTTCATTAATTTGATATTAGTTTATATATGAATTGATATTGATCTTAAATCAAATTAATGAAGTCCATGATACAAAACATAGCAAGAAGGAAATCATATTGAGATTATGATAATGAGATTCCTATCATTTGCAATTATGTTAGTATCTAAATAATCCATAGTCATAGGATTAATAAGATAGGACATTATTAATCCAGACAGACTAGCACATATTATATTCCTTAATTTGATCAAGTAGTAGATCTCACAAACTGTAAGCATGAGATGTTTAGAGTTAATATGTGGATGCTTACTAAAGGTAGTAAGTACATCGGATGACCCGCTATGAGATTATCATATGGATGATCTATCGAACAATGATTAATCTCATCATAGAAATGGTGCAAATATCCTTAAACTTGAGATACTCAAGGATATCTTGGATACGAATCATGTGCTTTTACATCATTCCTTATTACCTCAAGACGATGTTGCTCTTAGGGTGGTGATTGGGTACAACTATTTGCATTCGAAGGTAATTGGGTAGCCAATAAAGGATTCACCAATCTTGATAGAAGGAGATGATACCCACGGCCTCTTATCGGGGTCATTACTCAGGAGTCTCTGGCCAGAGCAATTATGTGTCATGAAGAGATTCTTCAATGACACATAGAGTAATGAGATTCCAGGATAAGAACTAATATCACTTGGACTAGATGTGACGTAGTCAGCCTAGTGGGAGTTGACATATAGCCCATACTCTGAACCAAGTAGGGTATAGTATGGTGAAAGGACGAATTGCACAGTAATTGTCTATAGAAAGTTTCATAAGTTGGATATATATTCTACCAATTGGCATCATGAAACTCTTTATGATTTGATTGAATTAAGAGTTAATTCAAGTGTGTAAAATAACTGAAAACCTAAGGGTCACATGCATAAAAGATCGGATAAAAAACATAGTATGTATAGCCAATTTAAGTAGGCCACGATCGTGACTCATACCCCAAGATCGTCGCCGAAGGTGAGCCTATTTTTTAAGTAGGCCACGATCGTGACAGAGAGCACGAAATGGTACATAAGTGAGTTCTTCACTTATATACACAAGGTTTTACCACTTCTTACACACTCAAGTGAGAGCATAAAGGATCTAAAAGAGTTCTAGAGTGAGAGAGAGGTATCAAGAACCTTGTTCTTGCAATTTATGCAATTGTTACATGAATTAAAGTGAATGCAACAAGATTCTTGATCTATCTTCCATCATTTTGAGCATCTACTAGAACTCATCTAGTTTGGTGCTCAAACCACCCTTATACATTGTTTCTTCATCTTCTTTGCATGTTCTTGGGTAATCAAGGAAGGGTTTGGTGCTTGGAACAACCTAAATAAGGAGAAGAAATAAGAAAGGAGGAGAAACAAAAGGTAAAATTTTTATATTTCATGTTCTTTTACATATCCATGCATGCATGTTTAATTATTTGATTTTCTTCCTACACTTCTGCTATATTCGCATGCATATGATGCATGTATCTATGGCTAACCCAACATATAATATAGTAATAAATTATCGATTATGCTTATATTATTAGTTGGAGTACTTAGTGAAGAAAGATTAAGTAATACGTTAGGAATCGGTCCAGTATTTGCTAAATGTGAAAAAATTCCTTGACATTGTTTCCAGTCCATAGCTTTCTTGTCCAATGTTGCTTGTTGAGCTTAAATCTCCTCTTCTTGCTTTTTTGATGTTTCATTAAGCCTTGCAACTTTATTAACAAATTCACTTTCACGTTTCTTTGCTGCCTCATTTTCACCAAGAATTTTATTTTTTTCTTGATAATTTGATGTCATCCCCTCAACACCTACATCATGTGAGTATTTTGACCTTCTTCCTAAAACATGAGCAAAATACTCAACCAATGGTAAAGGCATTGATTGAATTACCTCATAATTTACTTCACCCTATTCTTTTATTTTGCATATTCAAATATAAAATAAAATTTTAATCGATTGAATGACCTATAGACATTTTTTTCTATTAAAGGCTTACACCGACCGATAACATAAGTTGCAAGAATTATGAAGATGATGGTATACTTGCCACAAGAAGACCCAGGCATGTTGTAAAGTTATTTAAAACTAGTTCAAGTTGGTGGTTAGTAGGATTTCCTTGATTCTACAAGTGAGGTAATCTAGAACACTGGTACAAAAATGTAGATGAAATGAAATACTAAGTAAAAAAAATGTAAGAACAAATATACTAAATGTTATAAAAATACATTTTATAAAACGTAAAAAAATTATATTAAAGAATAAATGCCAAGGTATGATAAAATCATTCACCATCGTACCTTCCACAATACCACTAAACTATTAGATCACATGACAAAGTAATACTATTATTTTCACTATTTCACAAAAAGATCCTGAGTTTGCATAAGTTACCCTTAGATGAACTCTACATCAACAAGCACATAGTCCTAAAGTGCGAGAGCCAGAATTTTGAAAATGAGACTATCACTTGGAATTAGCCTATAAAAATAGCAAATGAAATTTGATATTGGGGTCTCATTGTACAGTGTAAAGCATCGCAGGGACTTAACTAAAGACAAATTCAAAACTCAAAGAGTCATGATAAATCTGATTGAATAATCTTATAACCATGCTTGTAACAGAAAAAACTATCTTCTAATTACTAATAACACAAATAATTAAAACTACAAGAGGTGCATCAAGACAATTTAAAGTAAGGGTTTAAAATATCAACTAATTAGAAAGTTCTGACCAAATTGAGTGTAGGAATGGGTTGAGTTCACGTCAATTGAACTCTATGGGTTATCAAAGTCACAGAACCAGAAAAGTGCAAAACTGCAAGAGAAAAGGTGTTTCTACAAGCCACATTCCATTTTTTCCCATTGAGATACTTTGATAATGAGCTTGCAACTGCTTGTTTCGTAAGGAACATATCCATACACCCATTTTTTGATTCTCTTTCACCAAGAATATTATTATAGAAAAAAACTGGAAAACTCATAAAAAAATCTCTGCAATGTATTCTAAAGAAAGGGAAATTAGGGTTTAGGGGTTGTGATTTACCTCTATGAAGTGAAATTTAGGGGTTGCATCAACAACATTCAACCCATAACTCTTCAATAACAATAAAAAATAAATTTGAAACAAAAGGTACAAATTGAATGAAGTTCGAGAAAGAAGATACCTTAAAATCAAATTTAGTTATCATCTAAAGAAGAAGAAGATGACATAAATAAAATTATTAAAAAAAGAAAAACGAGAGGTGATTTTGATTTGTATTTAGCGTTTGTCTTCACCTTCGATTCGCACACCTGCTAAACCATAAATTCATGCATCTTGTATATTTATATAAATGAATGTCACCTCACTAATTTTTATAATTGTATTATTATTAATTAATTACTCTAATTAATAATTGTAACAAACCTTCCCTTGATCTGTTTTTATTTTGCAGTGTGAATAAGTAAAGGCAGGTCCTAAAATTTGTCGAACCAAGATCTTTATACAATTATTATTTTTTAATTATGGTATTTAAATTAAAAATTGATTATTAAATTTTAATTTAAGAAAAAGTGGAAGTATTAATATTAATTTAGGTTTTCTTGTATATATAATTCGTATAAAGTTATAAAACCATTTTTAATGGTATGTTATTCTTTTTATGCATATTGTTATTGGTAAGCTCAACTTAGAATTTTGGTAATTTGACATTGTTCAATTAATTAATTTTTTAAATTTTGATTAATTATGAATGTTAAATTAAATTAAATTAGAAATAATAATTAATTAAAATTAAGTTCGAATATTTAAATTTAAATAATCTTAGAGAATTTGTTTTTGATTTGACTCGTTACGAGCCCTAAAACTAAGGAAATGACTTGAATTAACTAATATTAAGTATTTCTTTCTTTTTTTCTTAAGCAAATACAAGTGATGACGTGAACAATGTAATACTTAATTTTGTGTCCTCATTGCATATTGGAAAAGTAAAAATTAGTAACAAAAATTATTTTTATAAACTAAATGTTTTATTTAATTATTATTATTATTGAAGATCCTCAAATTGGGCACTTTTTAAAATAATTATTTTAATTATTTTTACAATAATAATACTTTAATTATTATTAGTTATGACAAAGTTTGTCAATTCCAATATGATTTGGCTCGACTTGACTTGAGTTAATCAGATTTTAGACCATTTTTAGGTTTTTAATATTTTTAATTTCAGGTCGAGTTAGGACTGTCTAGTCCAACTTTATCTAAAGTTTAAATTTAAAAAAATGAATTTATTTATTATTTTAAAAAATTAAATAATATATTTAATAAAGTTTGGTTATACTAGATTGTGCTCGGGCTTAGGCTCAAACCAGAAGACAATTTAACAAGAACATATTGCATATGAATCAACTTCCTAAAAGCAACAATAATATTTTGAATAATATTGACCATAAGGGTAAGTTTATTATTGTGACGATATTTAATCGACATTAATTAGTTAGCCTTATATTAGCATCAAGTTTTAGTCATAAAAGCTTTAAAATTTATGTGACAAAAAGATTTTTCATTTTAGTTCTTTTAAATTTTGTGTGACGAAAAGATTCTTGTCAATATCATTTTGAATAATAGTGACCATAGTGGTTCATATGCTACTATGACGTTATATTATTGTCACTAACTATTTTCTTTTATATTGACAAAAATTGTCTTCACAAAAATATATCAATTAAGTGATAAATAATTTTCTCATCACAATAACAAATAATAATAGTGACAATTTATTATGTCACAATTACATTTCATTCTTGCTAAAATGGTGTAGCAATAAAAATTTAATACTATTAGTGATAACTTAAGAGTGACAAAACTATTATTGACACTAATAACAAATTATCAGTGACAATGTAATTGTGAAAGAGTCGGTTGTGTTACAATTACTATACCATTAATGACTACATAATAATTTATCACAAATAATGAAAGTAATAGTGACTCACAAATTTTTTGTCACAATAACTATCATATTTAAGACGAAATATTTAAATTTCACAAAAAATGTCATTAAATGTCTTAATTCTTATAGTGAATTGTCGTTAAAAATTAACTAAAAACATCCTCTTAAGCCCTACATTTAGAATTAGACCAAAGTTATACTTTAGACATTTTTATGAATATGTCATATGAATTTAGTTATTATTTAATATGTAAAGATGTTTTTGCTGCTCGCACGGAGGTAAAATGTCTCTTAATATTGAACATTGATCTAGGTCACTTAGATTGCCCATCTTTATATATAAGGCATATGATGTGAAAAGTTAGGTCACTTTCAATGTTCTCCAAAATTTGAGCAAGCTTTCTTAAGAGTGAAACTATATTTACTTTTTTTTACCCATCTACTTTTGAAAGAAGAAACAATGTTATTTGAGAGCCTTGTTATATCCCTAAAGTAAGATTGAATCCTTTCCTTTCCTTTTACAATATAGAAAGTAACAGGGATGTTAGGATTTGCTTAGGTGGTGACATAAGTTCAAGGTTGCCTTTTTGTAACATCCCCTCACTTACGGGAAAGGGCAATTTGGTCATTTTGAATGGGTTAGAATAATTGAAAGTGTTTCTGACATATTCATGC
>JAOQMS010000006.1:26843044-26861546 GCA_027563885.1 Erythroxylum longipes
TGAACGAAATACTAAAATATATAATATTCATACCCTTATAATTTTTTTAAAGTCATGTCCTCATAAGTCATTTTACATATAAACAGCTAATACTAAATAATTAATTTTACCAAACATCAAATGAAAAACAACTAATGCAATCAGCTGATATAATCAGCTATCAGCTAACAGCTAATGCAATCAGCTGATTGTCAAACAGGGCCATAGACAATAAGGAAAGAGAGATAATTTGAATGATACTAAAATCCTTGAAGAAGAAGATCAGCCATTGAAGGCAAACGATGATTAGACTTTGGTGAAAGAATTTGTTATGCATTGATTTGTTCATCAATAGGGAGAATTCTGCCAGATACCTCCCATCGAAGCTCAATGAGATATAGATAATAAGGAAAGAGAGATAATTCGAATGATACTAAAACCTTGAAGAAGAAGATCGACTTTTAAAGGCAAACGATGATTAAACTTTGATGAACAAACTTGTTATGCATCGATTTGTTCATCAGCATGTAGAATTCTACCAAATACCTCCCATCGAAGCTCATTTCTGCCATAAAAAACTATCTGTCACGTTGACATTTTGCGATGAATTTATGTTAATGGTTTTATCATGAAAAGGCAATAGATACAAAAATAGTTCATGGATATAAATCAATATAGAAGTAAAGTGTATAATTAAATAAGGAAAAGAAAATTTATATGAAGTTATATACAATTAATGAAATATTCATAAAAGAAGCAAAGATCATCAAAACATAATTTTTTAGCCAGCCAAAATTCCCCTACACAAACACATTCTAAGTTTGATACTAAACCTTAAAGATTAATAAAACATGCTACAGATTAATAAGTGATCTGACATCTTTAACAATAAAAGACTTCTTATTTAAATGTTCTTTTCACATCTGACACACTTATAAGATTGTTAATGGAATTCAATAAGTTAGTGTAACTAGTTGAAGTTGAGTTTATAGCTTATTTACATAAGAACAAAATTTCTATTACACACATAATCAGTTCTTTTATATATTGTCTATTCCAAACATAAGTCACAACCTACATAAATACACTAACAAATTATACAACATATACCATATAACTTTTTTAAGTCTTCTATCATCAAATCTAATACAAAGATTCTTATTAATCAAGGTAAAGTTCACTACTTATCTTTGTATTTGTGATCAATCCATACATTAATTTTGAACATGCGTATAAATATAATGCATTATTTATGACCAGAAGCATTAGCAAGAGAGCGTCCTAAACTTGAACTTATAACAAACAATAGAAACATTGTAAATAAGAAGAAATGTTGAGGAAATGACTTTGGAGATTTGGAATAATCATTCACGCTCACAAATATCCCACGTCCTCACCAATTTGTTCCAACATTCTAGCAATGTTAATTTTGTGACCTATTAACTAAGACAACTTGATGAAAACTAAATGAAAAATAGAAAAAAGCAAATTAATCTCAAACATCATTCCTTTTATTGACAGCATATCCATATAACCTCTAGTGGCATAATCATTGTTATATTTCTTAACGGTGATTGTCAAGAAATTTTAAAAAGAAGAAAAACAACGATTCAATGATTTTAAATTTGAAAAAAAAAAGAAATTTGAAAAACATAGTGTACGAACGTTAACTATGGGGTTTTAAAAGGGATGGGCTCCCTCTTCATTTCATTACTTTGAAAAAGTAATGAAAATCTCCCCCACTTACAGAGATTAGCAAGGTTTGCACTTACCCAGATAAAGTCTAACACACTATGTATAGGTATTGTGAAAATGAATTACCTGGAAAATGAAAACTTTCATGTGGAGATGAAGACGAAGGCAAAGACGCATACTAAAGACGAAGACAAAGCTGGGAACTCAGACACCGAATTAGAAGAGACTTAATTGTAACTACGAAGAGGAAGAAAGGATGAAAATGACGACTTATGTAAAGTCTTTGGGTAATTAGGTTTTTAATTTCATAAAACGACGTGGTTTTGGCTTCACCTTTGGTGACGAACACAAAAATCATCTCAAAAAAGTCAAATCTTATCGTCGATTTTAAAAAATATTAGCCAAAAGAGGAAACACTTATGTTACGATTTAAACATAGCCAAATTTGTCATAAAGGGTACTCTTTTCCAGAAGCGTTGCCAATTGTCAATCTCTGGCAACGATTTCATAATTTTTCACCAAACCATTTTCCTATATATTACTCTCTATATATTATAGAAATTATATATATTAGACAAATTCTATATAATCAATAGCGAATTATGATTACATAGAATAATATGATAACTAAGATATGAGAAAATGTATCTATTATATATACATTCATATACTATTATATTAATTACAATTATTATCTATACATTTATATATCATTATATTAATTACAACATATAATTATAACAATTACAATATAATTAAAAATAATTGCAATATAGTAAAAAATGGAAATCAATATTAAATATTAGTATCATATTCAGAAAATTCAAATTTAATATTGTTGATAATGATTCTAAGGCTAAAAATAAATTTAACTAACAATGTATTTCAAAAATTTATAAATCTATAAACACAAAATTAATTAATATTACATAGATTTATACTTTGTATTTTTCTCTTTTTAGTTATATGATTTAACAAATTTATGTGGTGTCCCAAAACTCTATTTATTATATGTAAATTCTATACTATTTTATAGAATTTTATGTGTGTGTGTATATATATATATATATGTCGACATTACAATTGGTTAGCCTATTGGGACGCTTTTAGGAAACCATCACAAAAGGATTAGCCATTTGTGAGGATTTTTAAAAATCATCGCAAAATGGTTACGCTTGGTTAGCCTATTGGGACGCTTTAAGGAAACCATCACAAAAGGATTAGCCATTTATGAGGATTTTTAAAAATCATCGCAAAATGGTTAGTCTTTTGCGACGTTTCTATATATATATATATTTGTCGACATTACACTTGGTTAGCCTATTGGGATGCTTCTAGGAAACCATCACAAAAGGATTAGCCATTTGTGAAGATTTTTAAAAATCATCGCAAAATGGTTACGCTTGGTTAGCCTTTTGTGATGCTTTCAGGAAACCATCACAAAAGGATTAGCCATTTGTGAGGATTTTTAAAAATCATCGCAAAATGGTTAGTCTTTTGTGACGTTTCTCCTAAATCATCATAATAGGGAAACCATTAGTGACAAATTATATGAGCGTCACAAATTGTTGTTACACATTTCTTTTGCTACAGTTTTCATAAATCATTGCTAATGATCAACCAATTTGCAACGTTTCCTTATAGTCTTTACCAAAGGTCGACCAATTGGCAACATTTTCCTAAATCATCATCAAATGGTCCCATAGTTCTTTAGAATTTGATGAAAACAATTGTTTGTTCCATTACAAACAACATCATTTTCTTCTTATCTAAAACCTAATGATGAAGCTTATTCTTCCTCTGCCAAAATCTTCTTCCTCTCCTAATTGCCTTCCAGAAGATAGCTTCAAACATTGTCCATCTTCGTCTGCTGTCTTTAATTGTCCGTCCGTCCAAGTAATTCGTCCTTCTCTCCTTTCCTTCTCTCTAAGTTACCGCAAATGATTCTAAATATGCCCTTATTGCTGAATTGATGAAATTGACACCATGTTTCTCTAATGTTGAGATTATTTTGTTTGTTTGGGGAGGATTCATCCTTCGTAGGCATCTTTAAGGATTCATTTGAAGTCTCTGCATGAATAGTAAAGAATAATTAAGCTAGTTTTACTCCCCCTAACTTTCTTTGAGGAAGGGTAATGGAAAAACATATTGGTGTAAAAATGGATAGAAGAAATTGAAAGGAAACTTTATGGAACATTGCTAAGTCGAAATCAATGGAGTCCATAAGATCAAAGAACTGAATTGGAAAAAAAGTCCAATATTAGACTACAAAAAATTATTAGTACAAGTGCTATTTTTTTAATGTTGCAGCCACCATCTACCCTGTTAATATCAAACCTTGAACATCATACAAACTATTATGCATATGTTAATTTTTATACCTATTAAGATTTACTATGATAAATAATATGTTACAGTCTTTTCTCCACCAATGTTGTTTGTATAATTTTCTAAAGATACAAACAACCCTAGTTGAGTTAAATATGTTAAGCTTATACTTAAAGATTTAAGTATAGGTTGATATATGGTGATGTATGTTATAAGTATATTGTTAGTATAATTATGTTAACTGACCTAGTGACTAAAGGGTTTAGGCTTATAAATTTTCATAGGCATGTAAGCAATATGGATATTATGTTTTCTTAAGATATTCTAATGTGATGAGGGTTGAATTTTATATTATATATTTACAATACTTGAAATTAACAAATTTGTGATTTTTCATTTTTTATTATACTATGATCTTTAAATGCATATATGTGGTTGTCTTATTATATATATGCATATATCCATTTTTATCTTAAGATATTTTATGGCTTCTTTATTAAAGGAAATAGTTTATGTTATGATTGATCTTTGTGGTGAATGGTCTTTGTGGAGCAAGCCACCTTTTGGTAGTTGATCAGAATATGACAGTTGGGCTTTTCTATAGATCAAGTTTCTTGCTTTAAGACCAAAGTATTTGACTGAGAATGGATTGATGTGGTTATACATGGATTATAATTTTACAATTCGTGGATGCAAGCTCCACTATAGTAGTACTAGATTAAAGGAGGTTTTGGTTAAAGATTTTGATGAAGAGCAATAGTGTGTTTATCATAATACAATAACTACCATAGTCCAATATAGATGTTCAATTGAATTTGGTTAATTAAGTTAAGATGTTTTACAAAAAATTGCATTCGAAATTATTAAATTTTTATTTGAACAAATCAAGCTATGTTCAAAATATTTTGTTAATTAGTTTTTACCAAGTGGGAGAATGTAAGAATTTTTCTATATAGACCATAACTAGTTGGTCTTTTTATTTTAAAATTAGGTCAAATAAAGACTTAAAAGCCCTTATTTATATTTGTGATATTTTTTTGAGCTTGCTTTTCTCAACATTTTTAGTATGTATGGTTGTTATATAGGGATAATAGGGTACATTCATGATAGGGTTTAAACATATGATTGATTAGCCTATACCTCTCTTTCCATCTTATAACCTTATATATAATTAATTAAAAAGGGGGTTAATCTTATATTGTTTAAGACCTTGTTGGGATAGCCATGGATACATGCATCACATGTATGCGAATCCAGCGAAAGTGTCGAAATCTAGATTTTGACACCATGACAACCCGAAAAAACATAATCATACATGGATGCATAGACATATATATAAGAAGATGAAATATAAAACTTTTACCTTTTATTTCTCCTCCTTTCTTGTTTCTTCTCCTTGTTTGGTTTGTTGCAAACACCAAACCCTTCCTTGATCACCCAAGAACACGCAAAGAAGATGAAGAAATAATGTATAAGGGTGATTTGACACCAAACTAGATGAGTTATAGTTGATGCTCAAAATGATAGAAAATAGATCAAGAATTTTATTTCATACACTTAGATTCATGCAACAGTTGCATAAATTTCAAGAGCAAGACTCTTGATACCTCTCTCTCACTCTAGAACTCTTCTAGAGCCCTTATTCTCTCACTTGTGTGTGTAAGAAGTGGTAAGACCTTGTGTACATAAGTGAAGAAATCACTTATGTACTCATTCGTGCCCTCTGTCACAATCGTGGACAATAAGCCACGATCGTGGCAGACTTAAAAAATAGGCTCGCCTTCGCCCACAATCGTGGCCTACTTAAAATTAGCCATACACATTATGTTTTTCATCTGAACCTTTATGCGTGTGACCTTTAAGTTCCCTATTATTTTAGGAACTTGAATTAATCTTAATTCAAGCAAATCATGAAGGGTTTTATAATGCCAATTTGTCAGAATATAAGTGGATTAACACATGAACTCTTCAATAATTAATTATCTAACTTATGAACTTTTCCATAGACAATTACCGTGCAATTCGTCCTTTCACCATATTATACCTTACTTGGTTCAAAGTTTAGGCTATGTGTCAACTCCCACTAGACTGACTAAGTCACATCTAGTCCAAGTGATGTTAGTTCTTGTCCTGGGATCTCATTACTCTATGTGTCATTGAATACTTTCTTCTTGACATATAATTGCTATGGCCAAACTCCTGAGTAATGACCCCGAAAAGAGGTCGTGGGTATCCTCTCCTTTTATTAGGAGTGGTGAATCCTTTATTGGCTACCCAATTAGCTTCAAAAACTAATAGCTGTACCCAATCACCACCCTAAGGGTGACCTCGTCTTGAGGTAACAAGGAATGATGCCAAAGCACAGGATTAGTATCCATGATATCCTTGAGTACCTCAAGGCTAAGGATATTTGCACCATTGCTATGATAAGATTAATCATTGACATTTGATAGATCATCCATATGATAATCTCATAGTAGGTCATCTGATGTACTTACTACCCTTAGTAAGCATCCACACGTTAACTTTAAACATCTCATGCTTACAGTTTGTGAGATCCACTACTTGATCAAATCAATGATTATAACATGTGCTAGCCTGTTTGGATTAATAATATCCTATCTTATTAATCCTATGATTAGGGATTATTTAGATACTAACATAATTTCACATGATAGGAATCTCATTATCATGATCTCATCAAGATTTCCTTCATACTATGTTTTATATCATGGACTTCATTAATTCGATTTAAGATCAATATATTTATATATAAACAAACATCAAATTAATGAAAAATGCCTTTTGCTTTATTAATCAAAATATAGTTTGTACAAAAGTGCTAAAGGTGATTGCCTTTAAAGCACTACTCTAACAATCTCCCACTTGCACTAAAGCTAATCGCCTTTGTATCTAATACCATAGGCTAGTACACAAAAATCAAATTTTATTTGCGGAAGTGGCTTAGTCAAAGGATCAGCGATGTTCTGATCTGTAGGCACTCTTCTAATCTTCACATCACCTATATCAATTATTTCCCTGATCCGGTGATATCTCCTAGGTACATGCTCAGATCTCTGACGAGACCTTGGTTCTTTAGCTTGAGCAATAGCCCCATTGTTGTCACAGTATAACAATATTGGGTCTACTATGCTAGGAACCATCTAATTTTCATAATGAACTTCTTGATCCAAGCAGCTTCTTTTGCCGCTTCTCAGCTGCAATGTACTATGACTCGGTCGTCGAATCTGCAGTCTTCTCTTGTTTGGAACTCTTCCAACTGACTGCTCCACTATTCAGTGTGAAAACATAACCTGATTGGATTTGGAGCCATCCTAGCTAGATTGAAAACTGTCATTTGTATGCCCCGTCAGTACGAGATCTCCATTTCCATATATCAAGAATACATCCTTAGTGCTTCTCAAGTACTTTAATATATTCTTGATAGCCACCTAGTGACCCTCATCAGGATCTGATTGATATCTACTTGAAACACTTAGAGCATATGATATATCAGGTATTGTACATAACATAGCATACATGATTGATCCTACTTCCAAAGCATACGGGATCATACTCATGCGAGTCCTCTCATATTGCGTATTGGTACATATAGATTTCGAGAGTTTTATCCCATGATTCATGGGAAGAAACCCTCTCTTGGACTGCTCCATGGTAAACCTATTTAGCACTTTGTTTATGTATGTTGATTGTGAAAGATCTAGCAACTTCCTTAGTCTATCTCTATAGATCTTTATTCCCACTATATAGGTTGCTTCTCTAAGGTCTTTCATGGAAAAATTCTGAGACAACCAAATTTTTACTAATTGCAAACTTGAGACATCATTTCCTATTAGTAATATGTCATCCACATATCACACAAGGAATATGATAGCACTCCCACTAACCTTCTCATACACACAAGGTTCATCATGATTTTGTGAGAAACCAAACTCTTTGATTGTCTCATCAAATCGGATGTTCCAACTCCTAGATGCTTGCTTCAATCCATGAATGGATTTTTGAATCTTGCATACCTTTATGCTATCTCTAGATACGAAGGGCTCAGGTTGTATCATATATACATCCTCAACTAGGTTTCCATTTAGGAAAGTCGTCTTCACATCCATCTTCTATATTTCATAATCATAATGAGCATCAATGGCTAGGAGTATTCTAATGAATCTAATCATAGCTACGAGGCTCAATCTCTCGTCATAGTCAACTCCTTGTCTTTGACAATAGCCGAGCGACTAACCTCGCTTTATAGGTAGTCACATTACCTTCCATGTTAATTTTCTTCTTGAAATCCACTTGCAACCTATGGGATTTAACCTTTCGGGTGGGTCAACCAAAGTCCATACTTAGTTTTCATACATGGAATCTATTTCAGACTTTATAGCTTGAAGCCATTTTTCATATTATGAACTCTTCAAAGGCTCTTTATAGGTTATAGACTCATCGTCTTCTACGATCAATATGTCATTTTGTTCGCTTATGAAAAATCCATATCTCTCTGGAACATCACGTATCCTACTTAACCTACAAACATTTTATGTGTCATAAGGTTCAACTGTTGTCTCATCTGTATGAACAACAATTTTGGGTTGAAGCAATTGATCTGCATCTATTTGAGCATCATAAACTAAGTTCAACTTTGCTCCCACTGTCTTCTCTTAGAAGAAACTGTTTCTCTAAAAAGATAGTATGCTTTGAGATAAACACCATTTGCTCTAAAGCATTATATAACTGATATCTAATTGTTTCCTTAGGATATCCTATAAACAAACATTTATCATATTTCATTTCAAGCTTGTCTGATTGAATCCACTTCACATAAGCAGGACAACCCCAAACTTCCAAAATAAGAAAGATAGAGCCTTTTGTTAGTCTATATCTCATATGGAGTAACTTGAACTGCCTTTGAAGGGACTCTATTAATCACATAAACAATAGTCTTTAGTGCATAACCCCAAAAGGATTTCGATAGATCTACTAAGCCCATCATTGACCTTACTATGTCTAACAAGGTTCTGTTTCACCTTTCAGTTACACCATTATATTGTGATGTGTAAAATGGAGTCCACTTGGATATTATCCCATTATCTCTGAGATAAGTTAGAAATTTCTCATTTAAGTATTCACCACCTCGATCTGATCGAAGTGTTCTAATACTTCTACTGAGCTGTTTCTCTACTTCATATCTAAATTGTTTGAACATTTCAAACACTTCAGACTTGTATCTCATTAGATACACATACCTATATTGTGAATAATCATCGATAAAAGTAATGAAGCACACAAAACCACCTCTGGCATAAATGGACATGGCACCACATACATCAGAATGTATTAGGTCTAATAATCCATTCATTCATTTACCTTTTCCTTTAAAAGGTAATTTAGTCATCTTGCCTAACAAGCAAGATTCACATGTGTCATATGATTCATAATCAAATGACCCTAGGCTACCATTCTTGTGTAGTTTAATCATGCATTTTTCACTTCTATGGCCAAGTCAATAATGCCATAAGTAAAATAATTTTAAGTTATCTCGTTTTTGTCTTTTATTGTCATTAATATTCAAAATTAGATTGGACATATCTAATATATAAATTCCATTGCATAATGTAGCAGTACCATACAACATTTCATTCAACTTAATTGAATAACCATTACTTGAAAAAGTTAAATGGGATTAAAAAAAGTTAAATGAAATCCCACTTTTTTGAAACATGAAATAGATACAATGTTTTTAGTCACAATGGGTACATAATAGCAATTTTCCAGGACTAACTCTAGCCCACTAGGAAGATACAAAACATATATCCCTATAGCTAATGTAGCAACTCTTGCTCCATTTCCCACAAGTAGGTCCGTCTCTCCCTTTTTAAGTGGTCTACTATCCCTGAGACCCTTCATATCAACACATAGTGTGAGCCACATCTGGTATCTAATACCTAAATGTTATGATAAGAAATACTATTAATCTCAATGACAAATATCATACCTAAAGTAGACCCTGGGCCATCTAATGCCTTCTTTCACTTTAGTGACTCCAGATAAGCTTTACAGTTGCTCTTCCAATGTCCTTCCTTGTTGCAATAGAAGTATATCCCCTTTGGTGTTGTCTCCTTTGCCTTCTTCTTAGCTACACCTCCCACTGGCTTCTTGGACTTATTTTTCTTCTTTTGGTTCTTCTTTTGAGAACCAGAAGCAGAGTCCACCAACATCATAGCCTTACTGTCTTTCTTGACAGTCTGCTCAGTTGTTTTGAGCAGATTAATCAACTCAGGTGTCGTTGTGGATATTTGTTTCATTCGATAGTTAATCACAAACTATGAATAAATAATGGTCAAACTAGTCATAATTAAGTTTATACTTAATTCATGATCTATTATAAAGCCCAAACTAGCTAATCTCTCAATGTATCCATTCATCTTCAGTGCATATTTCACTGGAGATGATCCCTCAGCCATCTTAGAACAAAAAAGCAACCTCGAGGTCTCAAACCTTTCAGATCGAGCTTGCTCATCAAACAGTTCTCTTAGATGGTAGACTATGATGTGAACATCTATAGCCTCATGTTGCTTCTACAGTTCTAATGACATAGAGGTTAGCATTATACAGCTAGCCAACTCAATATCATCCAGTAGCTTCTTATAAACTTTCTGATCTTCATCAGATGCGTCAACAGTAGGGGGATTGGGAAGTGGTTCATCTAGGACATATCCTAGTTTTTTATATTTGAGAACAATTCTCAACTTCCGTAGCCAATCTAAGAAGTTAAGTCCAGTAAGTTTGTTGGAATCTAATAGGGAGCGTAAGTTCACACTAGAAGACATCGTCTGATTCAATAGCCTAGAAGAACGAGGGAAAATGTTAGAATGTACATTAATGCATATCGATAAGGGCTTTAGGCACATGCATTATAGGTCCCATTATTCTTATTCAAATCCATAGCCCTCACTGCTAATTCAAGAAAACTTATAGTTTTCTTAATGGGTCGATATCTGATATCACCAAGAATGACCTTGGGATTGCCTAAAAAGCCATCTTAGGTCAATCAGTAGGTATCATTGATACCAATTGCATTCATTTATGCAACTATCGACTTATTCCATCAGCTGTTGATTTAGCACACTCATTTGGTCATCAACTTTTGATTTATATACTTACCATGTACATAACCCAACTTCGCCTTTATCCACTTTGACCTTAGGTTTGCCCAACAAATCAATGCTTCCAGTTAGCACTAACCTATTAATCCAAAAATATGATTTCTATGGTTTGAACATATTCGTGTAGAGCAGGCTTGGGTTCGCCCAACAACCCAACTCTAAAAGAACTATGTTTCTTGCCATATCAATGGAAGACGTAAGTCCTAATATTTGGTTAAGGGATTTGTCCTTTGGTCTCATCAACACTTAGATGATCTTTATTATATATATCACATATATACATTCAGATTATCGACAACTCAATTAAATTGAGCCTATATCCATAATTACCCTTAAAATGCATCTAATGCATTTATCATACAAAGGAGGTTTAATTTAGGTTATGACTTGACTATACATCTAAAGTTTGTGATTCTATTCAACTCTTGAACCTAATCAGGTACTAGTGTTAGTCTTAGTTAATATGATATATGAATGTGATTTGATTAGGATCACTAAAATTCAATTATTTTGATGTCCAAATTAAACGCTTTAATCCTTGTATATATGCCCTTTTTCTAGTCACATTAGAAATGTCATGCTCTACTTGGATTAATTCTAAATTAATCACTAGGGTTTCCAAAAATCCCGTACATTAATTAGTCATCTATAATATCCTTAGGTCATCTCAAATTTATCTAAACAATTTCGGCACAAGTCAAAATTATCTTGATGGCCAAAATCGTCAAGATAAATAAGTTAACCTACTAGACACTAAAGGAACCGAATTGATGTTCAGAAAATTTCCAAAACCCTAATTTCAAGCACATGCATTAAGCATGCTATTAACATAAAAATAATATATTTCTTATCATATAAGAACTTTATTAAGGTCTTATAATCGAAATACATATACTATAAGTCATTAAGTCAATTCCATCAACTTTGAAAAAGTTGACCAATGTTGACTTTGACTTGATTTAATAATTGAATCAAATTCAATTAATTCTGGAAAAATTCCAAAGTCTTATAAACATTCTAAATGTGTCTAATAAAAAATTCTAGAGCCTAATTCTTATGAATTATTTATTAATAAATTGGAATAAGCCAGCACATCATATGTATATGACACTTGTCATGTTACTTCTAACACTAGTCAAACATTACATCATGCATGCATAAGATAATCACTTTAACAATAAGTGTCATACATCTCATACATATGGCAACATCTCATCTTGCATGCGCCTGCATAAAATTTATAAAAATAATTTTTATAAAAATTAATATGGAATTTATATGCATGCATGTTCATCACATTTCCATAATTTCCCAAAACTTCATACATGCATCAAGTTGCAACTAAATTCGTAATAAAATGGAAAACAACATTCACTTGCATTATATTTTTACAAAAACATAACATAACACCTTATAAACATTTCTGTGAAAGAAAAACCAAAAAACATTTCTAGAATTATTGCAAAAATTTCAAAATCAGACATGCATTCAATTTTTTAGAAATTCCCAGAAAACAACATATGAACAGTCTAGATATTATTTCGAAATAAAATAGCAAATGAGATTCAATTGCATTTTCCTTTGACAGAAACATAGTATAACATCTTATAAACATTTTTGAGAAAGAAAATCGCAAAAAATTTATATTTTATACGAATTATTCCAAACCAACATGCATGTCAATCACAACCCAGTAAACACTTTGCACATGTTCAATATATCATCTAATACATACATAAACCTGCTCAGATACTACTGTTGCGTCAGCCATGGATGCATGCATCACATGCATGCAAATGAAGTGGAAGTGTCAGAATCTAGATTCCAACACCATGACAACCCGGAAAAATATAATCATACATGCATACATAGATATATATATATAAGAACATGAAATATAAAAATTTTACCTTTTGTTTCTCCTCCTTTCTTGTTTCTTCTCCTTGTATGGGTTGTTGCAAACACCAAACCCTTCTTTGATCACCCAAGAACATGGAAACAAGATGAAAAAATAATGTACAAGGGTGATTTGAGCACCAAACTAGATGAGTTCTAATAGATGCTAAAAATGATAAAAGATAGATCAAAAAGCTTATTGCATGCACTTAGATTCATGCAATAATTGCATAAATTGCAAGAACAAGACTCTTGATATGTCTCTCTCACTCTACAACTCTTTTAAAGCCATTATGCTCTCACTTGTGTGTGTAAGAAGTGGTAAGACCTTGTGTACATAAGTGAAGAACTCACTTATGTACTCATTCGTGGCCTATGTCCCGATTGTGGCCAATGAGCCACGATCGTTGCAGACTTAAAAAATAGGCTTGCCTTTAGCCACGATTATGGCCTACTTAAAATTAGCCATACACACTATATTTTTCATCCGATCTTTTATGTCTGTGACCCTTAAGTTCCTAGTTATTTTAGGCACTTGAATTAACTCTTAATTCAAGCAAATCATAAAGGGTTTCGTGATGCCAATTTGCTAGAATGTAACTAGATTAACACGCAAACTCTTCGATAGTTAATTATCCAACTTATGAACCTTTCCATAGACAATCACCGTATGATTCGTCCTTTCACCATACTATACCACCTTGGTTCGGAGTATGAGCTATGTGTCAACTCCCGCTAGACTGACTAAGTCACATCTAGTCCAAGTGATGTTAGTTCTTGTCCTGGGATTTCATTACTCTATGTGTCATTGAAGACTCTGTTCTTGACACATAACTGCTCTGGCCAGAGACTCCTGAGTAATGACCCCGATAAGAGGCCATGGGTATCCACTCCTTCTATCAAGAGTGGTGAATCCTTTATTGGCTACCCAATTACCTTCAAATTCTAATAGCTATACCCAATCGCCACCCTAAGAGCGACCTCGTCTTGAGATAACAAGGAATGATGTCAAAGCATAGGATTAGTATCCAAGATATCCTTGAGTACCTCAAGTCTAAGGATATTTGCACCATTGCTATGATGAGATTAATCATTGACATTTGATAGATCATCCATATGATAATCTCATAGTGAGTCATCCGACGTACTTACTACCCTTAATAAGCATCCACTTGTTAACTCTAAACATTTCATGCTTACAATTTGTGAGATCCACTGCTTGATCAAATCAATGAGTATAACATGTGCTAGTCTATCTGGATTAATAATGTCATGTCTTATCAATCCTATGACCAGGGATTATTTAGATACTAATATAATTGCACATGACAGGAATCTCATTATCATGATCTCATCATGATTTCCTTTATGCTATGTTTTGTATCATGAATTTCATTAATTAGATTTAAGATCAATATCAATTCATATATAAACGAATATCAAATTAATGAAAAATGCCTTTTACTTTATTAATCAAAACAAAGTCAGTACAAAAGTGCTAAAAATGATTGCCTTTAGAGCACTACTCTAACAAACCTTAATTAAATTAGTAGAAAAGATAAGATAAGAGTATAGACTTTTCTCTATTTCATAGATATTTCATAAATGTGATTCTACATAGTCTAAGAACAACAATCATGTCTTGTAATCTAGGTTTTCTTAATAACATTTTACTATTCATATATAAATTATAAAATGTATCAAATATTATTAAATGGATCCTACAATTCACTTATTTTAAATATAATTTTTGTAGGCTTAATAATAAAAAATGCACTTTACAAATCATAACTAAGGATATAATAAATGTGCCAACAATTTAACTAACACCCATTTCCAAGATAGAACTTCTAACCTTTCTTTTTAAAATTAAAAATTCATTAAAACTTTCAAATATAAAAAATTATTTTATTTACATTTCTATCCAAATACTTAAGCTTACAGCTTTACCAACATTTTCTCCTCAATTATCATCAATATTTCGATAAAATTCACATAAAAGAAAGTTAAAGTTGAATTAAATCTTCCATGACCTAGAGAAAGTATCACTGCATCTCTTAGCTTTGTTGTGATCATCACTATTTTGTCTTGTCCAATTGATAACCTCTTTTCTAATTATCTATCTATGTTTCTCCTCACACCCCCTAAACAACCTATGTTTGGTCATGATGATTGAAGGTAATAAAAGTGTTCATTTATTTTTTGAAATGCAATATTGGTAACATTTATGTTAATGCATATTATTGATGATTGAGTTATATTAATGTGGATTGTTAATGATTGAGTTATATTAATGTGTGTTATTGATGGTTGACTTATGCTGATGCTGATTGTTAATGATTGAATTATGTAAATTTGTATTATTGATGACTGAGTTATATTGATGCATATGGTTGATAGTTGACTTATGCTTATGCAGATTATTGATGATTGAGTTATGTTATTGCGTATTGTTTATGATTGAGTTATGTTAATGTATATTGTTGATGATTGAGTTATGTTAATGCATGTCATTGATGGTTGAGTTATATTAATGTGGATTGTTGATAATTGAGTTATGTTAATGCATATTGTTAATGATTGAGTTATGTTAATAAGGAATGTTGATGATTGAGTTATATTAATGCAGATTGTTGATGATTGACTTATGTTATTATGTATTGTTGATGATTGAGTTATGTTAATATGGATTGTTAATGATTGAGTTATGTTAATGCGAGTTGTTGATGACTTAGTTATATTAATGCGTGTTATTATTGACTTTTTTAATGTAGAATGTTTATGATTGAGTTATGTTAATGCATGATGTTGATGGTTGACTTATGTTAATGCAAATTGTTGATGATTGAGTTATGTTAATGAGTATTGTTGATGATTGAATTATGTGTATGTATATTGTTTATGGTTGACTTATGTTAACGTGTATTGTTAATAATTGAATGTATGTTTGTAATGATGATTAGATGTATTGTAATGTTACTAAAATTTATATTTGTTTTTATAAATATCCAATATAATGGCAACTGGAAAGGGGAAAAGGTGGTAGGTATCAAAATTGAAGAATAAAGGGATCTGCAACTTTAACCAGATCAATCAGTTGGTGACGTCAATTCAATTCCTAACCAACAATAACATTCAACCTTGGCCACTAATGAAATCATTCAGGAATAACCTTATTCTTCCTTAAACAGCAATGAATCAATTAGTATAAAGGGATCTGTAGGTTTGTTAATATTTAACACCTACAAATAAACTTATGCTCAAATATATATTTACATAGTTAATGCGTATTTTCATATCATTATTGATTTGTTGTTAGGTTCTAATGTCAATATTAAAAAAAGATGTAAAGGTATAACTAGAAGTTGTAAATTGCAACTAATGAATGTTGCAATTAATAACAACTTATCAATACAGATTGATACTTCACAAGGTCATCTTGTCGATAAGATCTAATATGCAAAATTGTGAAGTAATTTAGGGGATTATTGTGAGAACAAAATTACCTTACCTTATGCATGCTAAGAACTTGAAGGAAGATAATGAACTTAAAAATGCTTTGGATAAAGTTGCTGTAATTTTTCAATTTATTTAACTATATGCAATATTGTTTCACTTATTTTAAGATTGATTACACCTTTACTTATTGTTCACAAATGAAATTGAATATTGTCAATATCGAGAACCTTGATGTTTCATATTGCGTGACTTCATTATTGAAACAAAGGACCAGGAATTGTCATTATAAGTTGCCTCAATTTTATAAATCTTTTCCTTATAATGCGGAGGTATAGAGACATATTCTAAAATGAATGTCTTAAGAAAATTGGAATAATTTGTGTGATTATTGGGCGTCTCCTAAAATTCAGGTTTGTTTTCTTTCCCTTCACATTTGCTTCCATTAATCTTGTTAGATGATTTAATGAATACCTAATATTTTTTCTTTATTTAGGAAAAATGTGAAAAGGAAAAGGACAATAGAGGAAAAATGAAAACACCTTATAATTAAAGGTCCAAATCATTTGTAGTCATCCAATATGAATATGTAAGATCTTTATTTACAAGTTATAATTGTATCAATAGACACTATATTATTGATTGTGCCTTGTATTTTTCTTTCATAAAACAGAATGAGAAGGAGTTACAAATGACAGTGTAATAGGATCATACTATGCAAAGTCACTCACTATAAGGAAGGTTAAGGGTGAATGTCAGAAGAAGCGGAAAATAAATATGAAATTATAATTTGTTTAATATTTAAGTTTATTATTTAGGTAGTACTAACTAATAATATTTGCATTAAATATTGATTTTTTAATTTTAGAATAAGATATAAGAGTTGTTACAGAAATCAATGTTTAAAGGGAATGAGGTCACTGTAGAAGACATTTGTAATACCATACACATTATGGTTATATCAAAGGTCTTAGCTTTAGCCCTAAACCAAATGTTTCAACCTCATCAGGATCCACATACATTCGACAACTTCAAGAGAAAAACAAGACACTTAGGAGTAAATTACGACATACTCGAAAAAAGTTAACTAAACATGATAAGTACCTCAGAAAAATACTTGGCCTAGATTTTACTAGCAGTGAATATGAAAGTGAATGATAATAATTACATCTCTTATACTTTTTTCATTTAATTCTTGTTTGTGTTATAATTTAAATTTAATAGTTTTTTCTCGAATTACAAAATTGAAAAAGATGCAATTGTTGAGTAATTATATCTTAAATGGTAAAGTTATGTGATGTTTGGTTTAATTATGCAATATTGTTTCAATAATCATAATATTTTAACTAAATTTTAACTAAGCATTTTGGATTATTTCAGGTTCATCGAAATGTTGTAATTTTTTGTACTCTTGGCATTTATAATTTGTAAACTAGTCTTTGTATTTATTATTTTGTATATAAGAATTGTTAAAGTCATAATTAAAATCTTATATACTAAGAAATTTAATGATATTTTATTTTTTTATATACGATGCTTCAAATTATCAATTATTTTTGTACAATTTTTTGTATAATAAATTAACAATAAAAATATATCAATACATTATATACAATAACATGGATTAAAATGTAATAAATAATTTATTTCAAAATGGTCTAACATTTTGTTAAAATGTAGATAAAAATTTTGACTATATTTTACAAAACGTAACTAAAAACATTTGACTATATTTTCAAAAGATGTAGACATTTTAAAAAGCGCAGTTAAAAACATTAACATTTTGGCTACGATTCTGAAAATAAACGTAGCCAAAAGTTTTTAGCTACAAAAAATAAACGTAACCAAATCAATTGGCGACAATTTCCCAAAATGTTGCTAATAGTTTTTTTGTAACACCCCACTCCCGCTGGATCCGAACCCGATATCGATGGTGATACCCGAATCCGTGCCCCGCGAGAATGGCG
>JAOQMS010000006.1:26865685-26890281 GCA_027563885.1 Erythroxylum longipes
TTGTTAATAATAATAATATTATTATCATTATTATTAATTATTTTTATTATAAATTTTGTACTTTATTTTTATTTTTATTATTATTTATTTTTATTATTAATTATTGTTATAAATTTTCTACTTATTATTATTCTTATTCTTATCAATATTATTATTTTTATTATAAATTTCATTATATGAAATTAATTATATTATTATTATTATTAATTATTGTTATAAATTTTCTACTTATTATTATTAATATTATTATTTTTATTATTAAATTTATTATACAAAATTAATTATCTTATTATTATTTATTGTTATTATTATTATTTATTATTTTAAATTTTGTACTTATTATTAATTTTATTATACGAAATTAATTATCTTATTATTATTATTATTTATGAAAAGGATAAAGTTGTCTTCAATTAGAATAGCTATTCTTGGAAAAGTTAAAGATAGGTAGAGATGGGTTTTATGTATTCCTCAAAATTTAAGAATAGCTATTCCTAATGTATAGCTATTCTGGATTTGGTTTCTAGCCAAACATAGGTTTAGTAATATGGTAGGAATATATTAGGAATAGAATAGCTATTCCTTTAAACCGAAAATCCCCTTATACTTGATGTAAGGAAACAAATATTTTAGGATGTATTAAACTATGATATTTATTTTTTAATTGTTTGGTTTATATATTGATATCACATGTTATTTTGTGTTTATATTCAAGATCGTGTTACTTAACTGCCAAGAAGCCAACTAGTTTATTATTTATCTCTATCTACTGATATTAATTCATACCTTAGCAGCTGTTATGATTGTGTAGTTATGGGTAATAATTATAGGTTTCTTATGCTCACATGTTAGGTTTCTTTTGTTATAGATAAGATATTGGCATCTTCGTCAATCTCTCGATTGTATATACCTTTATTTATTTATAAATTTACTGATTTATCTAAAAATTAGCTGAATGTTAAGGTTAAATAGATATGGAAAGGATTAAACTAAAGTATTGTAACTCGAATTGAATAATTAATTCAGAAATAAAGTAAACTGAGCTTTCCTTGTTTCTAGACGAATTTTAAGAGCTAATACAAAAGTCAACACTTTCAAAATTAAATTAACAGGGAAAAAGGAAATTGAAGGAAAGAAAATAAAGCAACATGGAGTGGTGAAGGCTGAAGACTGAGAGGAGGCGGAGAGAAGGGCGGTGTGGTAGAGTGAGGGCCAAGCACACACGTGGACGATCCAGTGAAAGAGTGGGGAGCAAGCAAACACGTGGGGATGATACCGTTCTTCGGTCAACCCCGAAGCTTTTGGTTTTGGAATCTTCATTTCCGTTTTTCGCCTCCTATTTAATAATATTATTAAACCAAAATCCAATAAATTAAAAAGAAAAGAAAAACTCGGATTGGACGTGGACCCCACCCCACGGTGCTCTATCTCTATTTCCGTTCCATTGCAATTCTCGTTTCGGGGTCTAAACTCTAAAATCATCGTTCAGAATATCAACGAAGCGCACAGACTCTGAAGACGAAGAGGAAGATATTTGTGTTGTGCAATTCTTTTGCGCTTCTCATACATCATGTACTTTCTTCATACTTTCTATGTCTCTCTTCTTGATTTTATTGACTGACGATAGATGATGATCGGTTTGGTTTTTAGACTTCTTTTCATACATATTAGGGCTATCTTTTCGTCAATTTTCTTAATAAGTTTTGATTTCTCTTTCTAATTTCTTTATTTCACTTTTCTTCTTGTCGCCGTGATTCAAGATCGTAGGAAACTCCTACGGTTCGAGATTAGGGTTTTCTTTTCTTCTAAAAAGATACGTTTTTTTCTTCTTTCGATGAATTCTAAGGCGAATAGCTTGTCCTTGTTCCATTTCTTGTTTTTGATACGTTATCAAACGAATTGGAAGGGTGGTGTCTGATTGTGGTCAACTTTGATCTACGTTTGCGCAGAATATGAGCTTTCAAGCTCGCAATGATTCAAGGAATAGGCCTTATACCGCTGCCCGCCAGGCGTGGGTTCCAAAAAGCTCAGTTCAACCCTCAAACCGCAATTCTGATCCTAATTCTAGCACCAACTCTCCATCTGCTCCTAGCCCTAGAACGAGTAATAACAACAATGCTTACTTGCCCCATAAGGGACGCCCTGTGAATCACCACCGCAGGGAGCGGGAGAGAGGAAGAGACAGGAGTGATAATCATGAGGTCAAGGTTTCCAAGGATCAGAATTTGCCCCAACTCGTCCAAGAAATTCAAGACAAACTTGCTAAGGGTGCTGTTGAGTGTATGATCTGTTATGATATGGTCGGAAGGTCTGCCTCCATTTGGTCTTGTTCTAGCTGTTATTCCATCTTCCATCTGAATTGTATCAAAAAATGGGCTCGTGCTCCTACTAGTGTTGACTTATCAGCCGAGAAGAATCAGGGCTTTAATTGGAGGTGCCCAGGTTGTCAATCTGTGCAGCTTGTTTCTTTGAAGGATATTCGTTATCTTTGCTTTTGTGGTAAACGGACTGACCCACCTTCAGATTTGTACTTGACCCCGCATTCATGTGGAGAACCATGTGGAAAGCCGCTTGAGAGGGAGATTTCTAGTCTGGGTGGGAATAAGGATGATCTCTGTCCCCATGTTTGTGTGTTGCAGTGCCACCCTGGTCCATGTCCACCTTGTAAGTCTTTTGCTCCCCCGCGATTATGCCCTTGTGGGAAAAAGGTAATCACAACAAGATGCTCTGACCGCAAATCTGTTCTTACTTGTGGTCAACGGTGTGATAAGCTTCTAGAATGTGGGCGTCATCAATGCGAGCGCATTTGCCATGTAGGTCCTTGTGATCCATGTCAGGTTCTGGTCAATGCATCCTGTTTCTGCAAGAAAAATGTGGAGGTTGTTCTATGTGGAGCCATGGTTTTGAAGGGAGAAGTCAAAGCTGAAGAAGGTGTATTTTGTTGCAACACAACATGTGGAAGGATGCGGGATTGTGGCAATCATTTCTGCAGTGAAACTTGCCATCCTGGACCTTGTGGGGATTGTGTCTTAATGCCAGGCAGGCTCACATCCTGCTATTGTGGGAAAACAATTTTGCAGGAAGATCGGAAGAGTTGCTTGGATCCAATTCCAAGTTGTACAAAAATCTGTGACAAGTCTCTTCAGTGTGGAATTCATCATTGTAAGGAGGTGTGCCATGCTGGTGAGTGCCCTCCCTGTTTGATTCTGGTCAATCAAAAATGCCGTTGTGGATCAACATCAAGAAATGTAGAATGCTATAAAACGAGTATAGAGCATGAGAAATTTATGTGTGACAGAGCTTGTGGTCAGAAGAAGAATTGTGGAAGGCATAGGTGTAGTGAGAGGTGCTGTCCTCTTTCGAATTCAAAGAACACCTTATCTGGCAATTGGGATCCACATTTTTGTCAAATGGCCTGTGGGAAGAAACTACGGTGTGGACAGCATTCTTGTGAATCTCTGTGTCACAGTGGCCACTGCCCTCCATGCCTTGACACAATATTCACTGATTTGAGCTGTGCATGTGGAAGAACTTCAATTCCTCCGCCTTTACCTTGTGGTACTCCTCCTCCATCGTGTCAGCTACCCTGCTCTGTTCCTCAGCCTTGTGGCCATGCTCCTTCTCATAGTTGCCACTTTGGTGATTGCCCACCATGTTCAGTGCCTGTGGCAAAAGAGTGCGTTGGTGGGCATGTAGTTCTTGGGAACATCCCTTGTGGGTCAAAAGATATCAGATGTAACAAATTCTGCAGTAAAACTAGGCAGTGTGGGCTGCATGCATGTGCCAGGACTTGTCATCCACCGCCTTGTGACATCTCATGTGGAAGTGAAGCAGCTGCCGGAGCTTCTTGTGGGCAGACATGTAGTGCTCCCAGGAGAGATTGCAGGCATACTTGCATCTCACTTTGTCACCCATCTTCTCCTTGTCCTGAGGTAAGATGTGAGTTCCCTGTAACTATCACCTGCTCTTGTGGCAGGATAACAGCAACTGTTCCTTGTGATGCTGGAGGGAACAACGGTAGTTATAATGCTGATAGTGTTTTTGAAGCTTCCATCGTTCAGAAATTGCCAGTGCCTCTTCAACCTGTGGATTCAAGTGCCAAGAAGATTCCACTTGGTCTGAGGAAGCTTGTTTGTGATGATGAATGTGCTAAGTTGGAGCGTAAAAGAGTTCTAGCTGATGCTTTTGATATCACTCATCTGAATTTGGAAGCTCTCCATTTTGGAGAGAATTCTGCAGTCACAGAATTGCTTGCAGACCTCTATAGGCGTGATCCAAAGTGGGTGCTTGCCGTGGAGGAGAGGTGCAAGTACTTGGTACTTGGCAAGAACAGAGGCAGCACCACTGCGCTTAAGATCCATGTTTTCTGTCCTATGTTGAAAGATAAGAGAGATGCTGTTATGGTAATATCGGAAAGGTGGAAGCTTGCAGTTTATGCTGCCGGGTGGGAGCCCAAACGTTTTGTTGTTGTTCATGTTACTCCAAAATCAAAACCACCACCTCGTGTGATTGGAGTAAAGGGCACCACCACTTTAACTGCTCCACATCCACCACCTTTTGATTCCTTAGTGGACATGGATCCTAGGCTTGTTGTGTCTTTCATAGATTTGCCCAGAGAGTCTAATATAAGTTCATTAGTACTGAGGTTTGGCGGGGAATGTGAGCTAGTGTGGTTGAATGATAAGAATGCATTGGCTGTATTCAATGATCCAGCTCGTGCAGCTACAGCTTTGAGGAGATTGGATCATGGATCACTATATCAAGGAGCTGTAGTGGTTCCTCAAAATGGTGGGGCAACAACAGCTGCTAATGCCTGGGGAGTGGCTATGACTGCGAAAGATGGAGGAGCAATGGCCACTCTGAAGGGCAACCCGTGGAAGAAGGCTGTAGTTCAGGAGTCGGGTTGGAGAGAAGAATCATGGGGTGCTGAAGAATGGTCTGGTTCTGCAGATGTACAGCCTTCTGCATGGAAAGGAAAAGAAACTCCCGTCTTGGCTTCTATCAACCGATGGAGTGTCCTAGATTCTGAAACTGCTCCAAGTTCAGCCGTTGCTTCTGTGGGGATTGATGATGCTTCAAAAAAGGTAGAGACTACTTCAGGATCGGAGTCAACTGCAAGTATTTCTCTCTTATCCGGACAGCAAACTGCAGTTTCAAATGATGCAGAGTTGTCTGATGTGGTGGATGATTGGGAAGAGGCTTACGACTCTGAGAATGTGCAAGAGGCTGATGTGATTTTGGGGTAGTATGGGCACACCCGTCTTCGGTCTACGAGTATTCCTTTGACAACATTTGCGCTTGAGCTGGGGGCAAATTTTTTCCCCATTTTGGTCGGTTCCAAGTGCACCATTGATTTGTTTTTCTTTTCAACCTTTCGCCTTGAACGCCAGCATCTTTATGGCAGAATATGGTGTGTTGTATAGACAAACGGTTTGATTGTATTGGAGAAATTAGCTTGGGTATTATCCTTGGCCATTTGGCGAAAATCCAGTTCGTTACTTCAGAAAGACCCACTATATATATATATATATCTATATGTATGTATTTATATTTAAGCACATGTAATTACTTTTTTCTCTCCTTTGGTGTCGTTTTATCGCTTCCCTTCTCTTTACAATATTCTACTCAATCTCTCTCCATTATCAATTGGGGACTATTACTCTTTTTTTCAAATACATTATAATTAATCTTTTTAACCAATTTAAATATTTTATAGTTTATTTAGATTAATATAGTTAACTTCAAATATTTAATAATTATTTTGCTAATAATAGTGTATAACCTTTTTATTTATTATATGTACTTTTATTATTAGTATAAAAAATTTGATATAAATTGATCAGTATAATCTTTCATACAAAGATTACAAAGAAGCAATTAAGTATATGTGTGAAATCAATTGATACAATTGTATTTTTGTAGACTATTATTACCATATTTATAATCAAGTCTAAGGTAATATTCTGTATGATGTGTATTGGAAGGGCATAAGATACCATATATGTTAGAGAATAAGGTAGTACAAAATTTTCCACTTATTTATGATTAGGGGGTATTTTCATTTGCAAAATTATCCTCACCTTATTTGATAGAACAGGTAAAGAAAATTAAAATTATTAGCACTACTTTAACTAAATTTAATTATTAGCACTACTTTACCTAAATTTTCTTTACTTTTGATAACGATGATTTAATTCTTGAATCCGATGTTTCTAACCATGTATGAAGTGGAGTATTAAAAAAGATAGATTATAATGATGATCATATGAAAACTAATGAATCTCAATGCAAGTATTCTTCTGGAATATTTACAGATACCCAGCAACAATATCATATTAATAAAAAGGAATTATTGGAAGTAGTTAAAAGCTATAAAAAATTTTATTACCTTTTATTACCAAAAAGATCTTCATCATGCATATCTTCTGTATTAGCTATGATATCAATAATTTCATCAAATAAAGAAGAAACAATTTTATCAAAGGAATTGATTGAGTTTATGACAACTCTCCAATGGCTACAAGATGTTACAAAGTGTACTTGTTGCTTAAAAGTATCAAATAAAATTTTGTGGAATAACTAAAGCTATTTCTAAGAAGAATATTAGTCCTAGAATTATGGAAATAAAAGGGTGGACATTTGACCAAGAATGATCCTAAAAGAATCCAGGGTTGTTGAATGCCAGATGATAAATGTATCCGATGATTGAAAATATCTAGTCCTATGATAGATTTTAGAGTTTCGTGATGTTGGGAAGGAAAACAAGTTGCTTTACATAAGCAAGATCCTACACCACTATCTATGTATGCTGCAAAATATTCAACTTTATATTCTTTATGGGTAATTCTAACAGGAATATATATACTATTTGGGCTAGTCATTATCTAAGGATATAAATGATATTATTATTATAGGTTAACTATATCCCATATTAAGTAATCCTAGATGGTTGAACTTGTTTAAGAAAACTAGTTCCTAACATTATTTCTAAATTAAACATTTATTCTAAATAATTTGCCTTGCAAAACCTGAGTACAAAAGATTAATAAGATGACAAACTTTATTAGCAGAATATTCTTTAGATATTAGGGTAGAAAACGCAGTATAAGAAATGTTATCTTTATGCATTTTTATCTACCAAAATCCACTTTTATAATCAAATTTAGAGAAAATTCGTTTTCCTCTAGTTAAGTTTATCAAAGTTTCCTTATAAGGTAAAAAATATCCATCAAACACAGTATTATTATTTAATCGTTTATAATTTACTACTATCCTTTCTTTATTTCTAAGTATCTCAGCATGATTTCTAACCATAAAAGCAGGAGAAGAATGTAGAGATTTACTAGGTACAATAATCTTGAGATTTTCTAACTCTAGAAGTTGTTTCTTAAATTCTTTTTGATCTTTCGGATTGTATCTCGTGGCAATAACTTTAGTAACTTTTGTTTATCAATCATTTCTAATTTTGCTTCTTCTTTATTTTTGTCCCAAAACTGTAAAGGATTACTAGAGTAGTTCTGTTTTATTTTTTGTTTAACTATCTATAGTCCATCTTTTATTGTCTTTATCTATTGATATTTATGTTTTATAAGAGTTTCTATTTTTAGTATCATTAATTTTAATAGTTGTTTCTATAGCAGTATCGATTTGATGTATATCTCCATTAAAATTTATGTACTAATAAGGTTTGGTGAGATGAAATTCTATCAAATTGTTTATTAAGTTATTATTAATATAACTTCCACTTGCACCTGTATCTATCAGAATATTATAAGGAATATAGGTTTTTCAAAATATTCTCCTTTAATATGATAATTAGAACTTACCTTCTTATCAGCTTGCTGCTAGACACACTAATATCTGAGTAAGATAATCTAGGTAAAAATCTATTGTCAGAAGTTTGCAAAGGTTTTTGCTGCAAATATAGAGAAAAATCATTTTCAAGACCTTCTATAGTAGCCATATAAGGTGGATATATCCTTTCTACTTCTAAGAATAATTTTGGAAAATCTATAATATCTTTCTCTACAAAACATTCTGTATGAGATGTATTGGACAGTTATAGAATAAGGTATATTCCCATCTTTTATCAAATCTTTTCGTTTAAAATCTTGTATTAAAGAAAGAGTTCTATCAAAATCGTTATCTTGTATATTGTAAGATATCTTAGGATAAATATTAAATAAAAGTTTTTGATATCTAAGATTTCCTCTAAGAATTCCTAAACAGGCTTCTTTTCTATTTTGTGATCTATGATCGAGTATAGCAAGATTAATAGAGCCATCTAGTCCTTCTTTGAAATTTTCTCTTACTATCATTTGAACTAATCCAATATGAACCCATCCTATTTTATCTCAAATATCTTTTGGCAATTGATCATGTTTTGAGAAATATCTCGTTTGGAGAATAAGGGTATTATTATGTTATTAGAAGTAAGAATAATATCTAAAGCTTTTTCTCTTAAATTTATTCCGTAAAACATATGATGTTTTCAAAATTTTAATCCAAGTTTATCTAAAGGAGTAGTATTAAATCCACTGCAAGAATTTATAGAAAACATAGTAGTTTGAATCTTTTAAAGCATTTTTCTATCAATCAAAGCTTCTTGGCTATATACGTCATGTTGTTCAAATGTTTCTGCTATACTATCTATGATTTCATTATTAGTTTGAGTGTTAGAAGATTCTCCTATTTCACTCATCTATATCAGAGTTAGAGGTATTTTCATACTCTGTTTATGTTAATATAAATATACTTTCTTCAAAAGAAAAATCTTGAAATTCTTTAATTTGGGTAAAGTCTTCATTTTTTTATCATCATATCTATTTCATCATCTATTTCAATTTTCTTCTTATTAAATCTTTTAGGGAATTCATTAGCAAAATGTCATTTTTCTTTACAATAGTAACACTGACATTCAATTATCTTTCTACTTTTTCTTTTATTTCTCCTAAACATGGGTTTTTTGGGTTTATATCCTTCTTTTCTTTTGTAATATCTAGCTTTATGTTTCTTAAAATATCTCTTTTTCAAATGATTTATTTTCTTATAATTTTTCTTTATCTTTGGATAATAATAAGGACTATCACAACTAATCATAGGAGGTATCTTTAAATCATAACAACATAAAGAAGATTTTTTCTTTATATTTTTACTCTGTTTTAATAGTATAGCTTTATTACACCATTCACTTAGCTTATCTTTTAAAAAAGAAATTCCTTTTCCCAAAGTATCTACTAATCCTGGGTTATAAATTGCCTCTAGTTTGCTTCCCCTTGGATCATGTATCTTAGAATAAAACATTTTTAGATAAATATTTGTATTATCTACTTGATTATAAATATGATAATAGTAATCGATAAAGATACAAATATATCTATTGATTTCACACATATCATATAGTTGAAGTCTTTGTAAAGCAATAGCATTTTTTCTGATAGTAGTAGTATCTTTTAACAAATTCTTATCGAAATGTCTCAGTAGCTTTAGTTATCAAATTATTGATATCCAAATCATTATTAAATATAGTATTTTTAGAAGTTTCATCTAGATTTTTCCAAAATCGAAGTGAACTATTTAACAAAGTTTTTTTTCTAAAAATTGTTTTATAGTTTCATAATCCATTTTATTAATTGAGACAGCTACTCGAAAAGCAATATCCCATTTCTCTATTGCCTCTTCTATATTTTGAATACAATCAATATCTAAGTATATTCCAAAAGCATTTATAGATTTTGTCCTCATTTTATCTATTGGAGTAAATCCATCTTTATCATGCATAACCATATATGTCCCAACATAACCACTAATTGGTTTATTAAAAATTTGTGAAGGAAATCTAGGAGGATTTTGAGAAGTGCTAGGGATATCACTTACATTAGGGTTTAAATGTACTTCTTGTTTATAAGTATTAGGTTTAATATGCACTAAAGTTTCTAAATTTAGTTTTTCTATATGTTTGTTTAATTCTTCTATCTCGAAATCAAATCCTGGTACAAAATTTTCCATTTATCTAGGATTAGGCCGTATTTTCATTTGCAAAATTAAATCAAATATCTGTTTTTCCATTGGATCTCTACCAGATCCATTATTTGTTTCTTTTTTATTCATCATCTTTACTAAATTATATAAATTATTAATTTGTTCTTGAAGATTAGAAATTTTAAAAGAATAGTTTTGCCACAATATTCCATCATTTTTTGTAATTCATCCATATCAGTTTCTATTTTTAATCCTTCAGATTTAATTTTTAAATATTTATCTTCCTCTATTAAGATGATCAAGTTTATAATTCTCACTTAACCTTAAATGAATCTCTCTTTGTAAATCTTTACATTGTTGATTTTTTGTCTACCTTTTCAACTTTTGATTTAATTGACTGTATCTTCCTTTTATAACAGTTAGAAAATAACAAATAATCATTTTTGTTTGTGTAATGATTTAGTTCATGTTGGTCTATTTTGTATCCTATCATCGAGTATAGCAAGATTAATAGGGTTATCTATTCCTTCTTTAAAAGTTACTCTTATTATCATTTGAATTGATCCTATAAGAGCAAGACCATATTTTGCACATAAATTTGCGAATGTATGAAGATGAATAATATGTTATGTAATATTATTACTATCTATTGAGATAGCATTTCTGTAACAATGTATAAAATCATGATACTTAAAAATATTATCCATTTTTCTTTGAAATATCTTAGGGGCATTTTTCATCTTAGTTGGGAGTAACTTTAGGGTTTATCAGATTTGGGTAGGGCTCTTGTTGAGGATAAGCCTGCACTTATGACACAAGAGAGCATATGGTTCACTTCTAAAAGTGAGAAAGATCAAATAAGATGAGAAATATAGTCATAAAGGAATATATTTCACCATATTTTATGGGTTGTTTAATATTTGAAAGAAATACAAGACGTTCATTGTAACATTGAAGGAGAGATTCACTAAATATGAAAAGGCTAAGGCAAATCAAGTGATGTAAGATTAACTTTATTGAGGTATGAAGCAGTGTTTATGGTTAGAGGTTACATCATGAAGATGCATGACATAGCCAATAGCCTATGTAAGATTTAGCTGATATTATTTTTCTCAATCCATTAGGTACCAAATTCTTTATTGGAAAAATTTGTTCCTATAAAACAACTTACAATTCCAAGAAAGAGGTGTAGATGATAAATAACTTGATATCAATATATTCAAGAAGTGAAAAAGAAAAAGTATAAGAAGGGTGATATTGTGAATTTGGTCCTTGAATACTCAAATTCCAAAGGAAATTATAGGAATCAAATAAGAAGTAGAAGAAGAATAATGGTTTTAGAAAAAATGAAGACAAAGACAATAGGTCATTTAGTAGAGTTAAGAAGAAGAATGTCAAGTATTGACATTATAATAAGATGGGGAATTTGAAGAAGGACTACTATACGTATCAAGCCTCTTTAAAGAAGAAGGAAAACAAATCAAGTAACCTTGAGGTTTTAGTTTACTTTGAGTCATCTTTAATAGAAGCAACACCAAAAGTTTATTGGATATAGGTTATTATATTTATATTTCTAATATATTTACAAATATTAAGGAATAAAAGAAAGTCAAATGATGGGCAGGTGAACTTATTTGCTAGAAACAGAACTAGAATAGAAGTAGAATACATTGATGATGTGGATCTATAGTTTAGAATAAGCGTTATTATAGTGTTGAATAAAGTGGCTATATTCCATCTATAGGAGTTAGTTTAATTTTAGTTTCTAGATTTGACGATGTTCGCTATTCACTCATATTTAGCAATAAAAATGTTTTAATGTCCCCTCATTTCATAATTATAGTTGAATGCTTATTAAATGATGGTCTTTATTGTTTGGACTTAAAGGATTATGATAAATTATTGTAAATATCAAAAACAATAAGCAACTAAAACTAATTAAATAAGAAAGAAGTAATTTACTTTATGACATAAGATACTTGGTTATATTTCAAAGGAAAGGGTTGAGAGATTGATTAAGTATGAGATCCTCCTTAATTTGGTTTACAATGATGTTTGTAGTGCTTGCGTAGATTATATTATAGGTAAACTCACTAAAAGTAAGAAGAAAGATTCCACTAGGAGTAGTGAGGCTTTGGAATTTATCCGTGTTGACATTATTTAAAAGTTAAAGGTTGACAAGTAACTCTATAAACCTATTAATTTTATTAGGTCATATCATAGAGGAGATTACTATGATAAACATGGATATCTGTGTTAGGAGAAAGGACCTTTTGTTAATTTTATTAAGGATTATGTCATATTTGCAATCTATATGGTGAATCTCAATATCAAAATAAACTATTAAAGCTATAATGATCCTAAAGGAGTCTTTAGTTGAGACTAATGAAAAAGCTTTAGTGTAGTCCACTCCTTTTTTCAAAGTATACCCCTTAGCCACAAGCCTAACTTTAAGCCTCTTAACCTTATCTTTAATATCCCTCTTAGTCTTAAACTTCCACTTACAATGAATGATTTTAATTCTATTTGTAATGTTAACTAACTCCCAAACATCATCATTTACCATTGATTACACCTCTTCCTTTATAGTTTTTTTCAAAATTTAATGAAATTATATTAATAATAGTAGAAACCATTATACCATTATAATGATTTCAATTAGTATTAAATCAACTTTAAAAAGAGATTGAGAAAGGAGGAAGACAATATCTGATCATAAAGGAAATAAAACATCTATTTATAAATGCCATTTGCTTTTGATTCTAGAAGTGAGATGATGCTCCATTATTTTAGCAATGATAGCAGCTCTAATCTAGTTAAGGCTTCTATCCGTACTTGGTATTTATCTTCTCCAAAACCCTTATATAGTCGGTTGTTTCTTTCTTTCCAAAGAGAATAAATGATGATCACAAATGCAGCTTTGATAAGAATATCATTCTGTTGCCCCAAGCTGGTTAGAAAATTGATCTGATTAAGTATTGGCTCCCATTCATAAGTACGATTCACTATGTTCAGCCTTTGTTTGATTTTGCGCCATCCGACTTTGGAATATTTGCATGTAAAGAACAAATGATTCTGATCTTCCTCAAGCTCCTTACATAATATGTTCTTATTATGTTATGTTCTTATATAGTTCATGGGTCATTTAAGGTAAAGTCTAGGTTTTACCCTTCTATAAATGTCCAAAAAGACCCTCCAAATATCAAAACAGAAGGAGATCCCCGTGTTTGACGAGTGCCTGTCACGATTGTGACACTGTCACTATCGTGACTGTCATGTCTCAATCGTGACCTTGTCCTTTTATGTAAGCTTTCTCTAACTTCCTTCAATCTTCATTCATCTGTCACCATCGTAATAGTCATGTCTCGATCGTGACCTTGTCCTTTTATGCAAGCTTTCTCCAACTTCGTTCAATCTTCATTCATCTGAGTTCATACACTAACAAACACATCAAAACACGTTAACCGCACAAAATTATGGCCCAACATCATGCCCTAAACCACATAACACTCAAAAACATAAACACACAATCACATTCGCATAGTTTTAAGCCTAAACATGCAAAAATCATCTAATCAAAACCTATAAACACACCAAAACGCCTACCAAAACATAATATAAACTACAACTATCAACATGCCAACACTTAAACTTTTACTTGTCCTCAAGGAAAAAAAAACAAATACAAACACAAATGTACCGAATAAAAACACATACATTCATGCATATGCAATAATGATACGATGGCATCTAATCTTTACGAAACTAATTTAACCTTAAACAACAATCAATCAAGTTGTTCCAACATATTAACTTATGTAACATATGGCTAAACACTTTGGATTGAATATAGATACTAACAACACCTTAACATCTTATTCATTCACCTTAAGCACTTGTACATACACATTAACAATTAGTAGTCAATCATAATTGCAACTATCACTAGGTAGATTTTCATGAAAATTATTATTATTTTCATATATCGGTAGGCATTTTTAAATTTTCTTTAACATTGACCTAGTCTTTTAATGTGAAGGTAAACATTTGTGATGCATATACCTCGGTTACTCAACTAAGTTATGTTTTATTAATTAGGTTGGTTGGAATGTCATTTTAGCCTTTTTGACATGAAGGCAAACATTTGTGATGAATGTCCCACAGTTACCTCAGCTATATTACATTCTCAACTAGCTACTAGCTCTATTCATAACCCAAAGGCCAACAAAATAGTTATTTATTAAAGATACACACATTTTTTTCACATTTCACATAACCTACCTCATTTCTTTAAGCTAATCGTCCTCATGAAAGTTTAATAATGATGCTACTTATTTAATTGAATTATAATTATAAATATATGTAACAAATTTCCTAAGGTGAACGAACTGACGACATATCATAATTAACATGCATATTCAGCCAAATATACTTAAAACACAAAATTCATAAGCTAATATGTCTTTACAACCTAAAAGACTATGTTCAAAGCTAAACTAGTTCCATCAAGTTATAGCCATTGACACATTCACACAATTCACACTTATGCTACACACCATGTCAACCTAAGCAAAAAATAACAACATGATATGCAAAATTCATACTCATGATGACAATAACAATGCAAACCTCCCCACACTTGGACAACACATTATTCTCAATATAAGGAGAACAAACAACACATAAAGGAAAGTAAAAAATGTCAAGCAAAATAAAAACAAAAGGAAAAAGAAAGATTAGATCATCAACTCGTTACGGTGATTGAGGTGGTGATGGTGTCGAAGATGGTATCTGCACTCCTTGAGCAGCAAGTATTTGTAGATTCTCCATATGTCTCGACGTTGTCGTCATTGTTCTTGCACCATCTCCTTCAACAGTTTGTTATTATCTGAAACTGTATTCAGTACCTTCTCCCATCCTATTGCTTCTTTCTCCTCAAACTCCTCACTAGTTGAGTCTTTAACTTGTTACTGAGGTAGTGCTAATCTAGAACTAACTTGTCCTGTCCTATGCTTCGCATGTAATTTAGCACTGATATCTTGAAGTTCCATATGATGGGACGTCATTATCTTAATTCTCTTCAAATGACAATGATTAAGAAACTTAGGTATAAGAACAATTAGTCCATCACAATTAGGACCGTAATAATCAATAATGGAAATAATCAAATAACCTATGCCAAGATTACTACTTCTCTTTTTAAGGGTGGTAGTAATGGTATTAAAAATGTGTGTGGTTGTGCAAAATTTAATTTCATTTTCCATGCACCATAAAATAAATAATTATTTCACCGAACACTTACTGCTATCGCTTTTATTAAAAACCATTTGGCATATAAATTTGTGAAGCAACAATTGTTCGGGACTACGATTAATATTTTTATGTGCATTCTTAACATTAAAGTGTTCCAACATAGTCAATTGGTCCAATACCACTTGGCATTGAAATTATCATGTTAATCAACAATGGTTGATTATGGGAATCCACCAATTTAATACATAATCTAATAATTCAATTGGTATGGTTGACCCCATAACCGAAACCAAAATTCATTAGGGTTTAGTTAATTCAAATTGAAGATAGGTGAAAAATTCATGGGCTAATTCCTCGTAGACAACAAAGTTAAAATTCATGAATTTATCGTATTGAACTTTTCTACATAAATGATTAACCTTGTCTTTCAATCGAAGAGTATCGAAGATATCAAAGTCCAAATACCGAGGGATACATACATTTCTAAAATGAAGATTTAGGAAATGAATACCTTTATCTTCTGAATAAATTGAAAAAGGTGCTATGAATTCTGCCGCTTGATTATGTGTACCACGCCTTAATACCTGCAGTTTTCATTTAATTTGTGCATGTTTTACCGTTTGCTTGATTCTTGGACCCATTTGGAATAAGTAAATTGTGGGTAAAGATATAAGAGAAAGCAAGGAAATTTAGTATAAGCGTAAAGAGAAGTTAGAGAATTTTATGAGATCTAAATCTAGAGAAAGAGTTCAGAGAGATTGAATGTAAGAAAAAAAATAATGAATATAAGGGTTAGGGGGGAGAAATAAGGGGTAAAATTGGAAAAGAACATAAAAATCCCTTGTTTTTTTACCCATGCCCAGCCGTTTGTCACAATCGTGACAAGTAGGTCACGATTATGACCATTAAGTCATGATCCCGTTTGTCATACCTAGTCGTCTGTCACAATCATGATAGGGGCGCATAGCCTAGGTCATGATCATGACCATGAAGTCACGATCGTGACAGTGGGAATGAAAATGGGTCACGATCGTGACCAAGGATTCACGATCTTGATAGTCGGCGTTAGTCACGATCGTGAAACTATCATTTTTTATATTCTTTTCCCGTTTTTTATTTTTTTCTTCACGTAATCTTTGAGTTTCATCCCTAGCTTATATTATCATTAACACCACTTCATTTCGCCTTCTATACCATTCCAAACCATTGTGATTAAGAGTAAAAAACCTAACTCTAGAATTCAAAATAAACCTAACTACCAAAATGTACTAATTAACTACCAAACATGCTAAGTTATGGTCATTAGCTTGACCTTCATCATTGGAAGCATTTCAATTATTCGAAAGGAGAGAAATTACTTCCCTTTATCTGGAGACCACTCTTTGGAGACATGGTTTACAATGATGCCTATTTAACTTGCAGGTTTCCTTGTTCAAAGTTTCCAATTTGAGAGTTCCATATGCGAATACTTGACTGATTGTAAAAGGTCTACTCCATCTTGATTTGAGCTTTCCCAAAAATAGCTTTAACCTCGGATTACAACAAAACTACATCTCCCACCTTGAACTCCTTCTGCTTGGGATGATAATCATGTCATCTCTTCACCTTCTCCTTGTAGATTTTGGAACTCTTATACACGCTAAAGCTAAACTCATCGAGTTTATTTAGTTGCAAAAGTTGTTTCTCACCTCCTCGCTTCCAATCAAAATTTAGAACTTTTATTTCCCAGTATGATCGAAGCTTCAGTTTGAAATCTCTCGATTCTAAAATTCTGAATTTGCAATCATGATTGTGACAGACGACTAGGTGTGACAGACGACTAGGTCCACTTTGACAATCACATTGTGACAGACAACTAGGTCCACTTTGACAATCACATCCTCCACTATACCAAATGGTTTCTTTATCGATTGATCTGCTAACTAAATAAGTATAGAAGTTGGTTTCACTTCACCTAGGCCCAATTTCCTAAAAATTGACAAAGGAATAAGATTGATACTTGCACCTAAGTCACATAAGAATTTGGCAAACTCTAAATCACCAACAACATAAGGTATAGTAAAACTCCCTGGGTACCTTAATTTTGAAGGCATATGGCTGGTGATTATGGAATTACAACTTTCAGTTAGAGAAATCGTTTGGTTATCTTCCCAAATTTTCTAGTTTAATAGTATATCTTTGAGGAACATTGCGTATTTGGGCATATGTTCCAAAACCTCAACAAAAGACAAGTTGATTTGCAATGTCTTTATCTTTTCAATGAACTTTGCAAATTATGCATCTAGTTTATTCTTTTGCAACCTTTGTGGGAATGGAATCTTCAGTGGATGGAACATAGGGAGGATCCTCTTTCTTCTCTTCGTCTTTTTCTTTCTTCTCCTGCTCTTCTACATGGTATGGATGTTCAGCTTGTTTTTCATATAATTCTTCCAACTCTTTCCCACTTTTAAATGTGATGGCTTTCAATTGCTCCCTTGGATTGCTTCCAAGTTGCTAAGGAGACCACCCCTCCTCACACTTCCTGTAGACAATGCATTGGCTAATTGGCCTACTTAAATATCAAAATCATGAATAGAAGATGCATGATTCTTTTTTTTGGTCAAATTTCACTTTCATCCTCTTTGGGTCTCATCTTGGCTTGTGAACCTGAAATTCATCACGTCCATTAACTTATCTATCTTTGATTCTAATGAATCAAGCTTGTCTTATTAAAATCCTAGTGGGCCTTCAGCTCTCATTTAAGTTCCTGCATTGTTAAAATAAGAGAATTTAACCAATTCTTCCACCTAAGATTATAATTCTCCAAATAAGGATTATTACTTCCCTGATCATATTATGCTCTTATAAATTTGAGATACTCAATGTTGTTGGTTTCCACTAGGAAACAATTTGCTGTGATATGGCTCTCTTGTCTGTATAGCTCACATTCATGCTAAATTACTTTGAGTGGAATGTAATAGGTAGCTTTCAAACTATTCAATTACTTGGTTAGGTTTACTACCTCAACTTGCAATGTTGTCATTAAATCTACAACAAGCATTCCCTTTTGATCCTAAAAGGTTGATTATTGTCTACTTCTTTCTAACGTCCAAAGAAAATTATTGGTCATAATCTTCTCTAACAAATCATGCGCCTCCTCAAATATTCTCCACATTAATGAGCCTCCAACTACTGCATCAATAGTGCCTTACATGGGAGGATTTAAGCCATTGTAAAACTTTTACAAGAGTAACTCCTTTGGCAAGTTATGATGTGGACAGCTCCTTTGCAATTCCTTGAATTGCTCTCATGCTTCATATAAATACTCCCTTTTGTTTTTCTGAAATTTATAATTTCCTTTATAAACCTTGTTGTACTTGTCAAAAGGAAGTACTTAGCCAAAAAGGCTTGCACCAGTTACGCCCATGTTGTGATGTTCACTGAGTTTGAGTGAATTTAACCACATTTTGGCTCTATCCTTGAGTGTAAAGTGGAAGAGCCTCATCTTGGCTACATCTTCTGACAACCCATTATATTTGAATGTATCACAAATATCTAAGAAATTGGCTATTTGAGCATTGGAATCCTCATTGGTAAGACTATGAAATTGGACATTGGTATGCAGTATGTTCACTAGTGATGGTTTGATTTTGAATGTATATGCTTGCACTAATGGTCGTGTAACTCCTTGTTAATTGGCATTGAACCTTGACCTCATGAAATCCATAAGGGTCCACTATTGTTCTCCTTGGTTTCCTTCTTTTTCCATTGTTCTTTCTATTACTTCTTGGCATTTAGCTTTTTGAATCTCTCTTTCTTGCTTTGTGATGTCTACAGTTGATGTATCTTCTAATTTACTTGAACTCTGAGAGATCTTTATGTTCATGCATTTGCAATCACACAAAAAAAGTTATCAATTCCTTAAATCAAAGAAATTCAAATCAAATAAGAAGTTAATTCAATCCTCAATAATGACATCAAAAACATTAATTCAATCCTCAATAATGACGTAAAAAACTTGTTGAAAACTTTATATAAAAAAGACTTTCATACTGTAAGTATATAGATCATAACTTGTAGTATAAAAGGAATCATTCCCATAAGGATTGATTAGTCACCTCAAAAATTAAATGCACTTTGACTAAAAGATTGATTTAATTAAAATAAATTAACTGAAATTTAAATAACTAATAGAACTAAACATTTGAATAATCGAAGCTAGCAATAAGAATAAAGTTAATCGATAATGGAAACTTAGGGGTTATTCTATCGTTGTATTATCTTCCCTTTATCTTGGTAATACAATTATGCTTGATCCTAGATATACTAAGGTTTTGATTATTCTCTATTAAGATCTAATCAAGTAATCCCAATTGAAATAGATAATAATAGAATTGTAACATCTCGATTCACAAAATTACTTTTAACTATTTATTTGGATTTGAAGCTATCCTAAGTATAATTAACTCACAATTAAGATCTCTCTTCAATTTATTTATTAATCTAATATTTACAGGTCTAATAAGTTACCAACTCTCGTTGTGCATCTTAACATATATAACTTGATTCAATCTCTCAATTGCTTATCAAGTATAAGCATAACAAATATCACAAAGCATTAATATATATTGAATTCAACAAGAATAAAGTTTGGCAAAAAAAGTTTAAGAATAATTCCTAATCTAGATTTAGAAATCCATAATCATGTTCATCATCCTAACAATCCAAATTAACATCCAAGACAATGAAATATAAGGAGAGAAAAAGAAAGGAAATAGTTTTGTGTCTTAATCTGGAAATTCTGGAAAAACTAGAGTTGGTCTTGATTTCTCCACTTTGATCTCTTTGATTCTGATGTGCAGCCTCCTTTTTATGTTTTTCTTTGCCTTAAATACTTCTTGTTCTTGAGGCTTCTAAGGTTTTTTCTAGGATTTTCCCACTTAATTTGGTTTCAAAAATATCCCTAAAACATCATGAATACAAAAATTTTGCATGTTGGAAAACACTGTGCATGATTGTGTATAGGATGCACGATTATGAAAGAGGCCCATCACATGCACCAGTAGCTCATAAATGAACATGTAGTTTTGCACAATCATGCATCTTCCTATTCTTCAAGTTCTTCATCTTTTCTTTAATTTTCCTATTTCCACTCACTAATAAAGACATCAAATAAACCTTGAAACATAAAACTAAGATCAAACCATTGCTCTAAAACAATCAAATAATTAAAACACATACAAAAATTAACAAGAAGATAATTCTAAGTCCTAAACACATGATTATCATCTAAGAAAACACTTAAAAACACACTTAATCTTATAGAAAACATACTATAATATACACATGTCAATGGATATGGACAACACTAGGTAATCATTCAGGTTATGCTCTAATATTTTTGTAATCTAAGTATGACATATTATAATTAGGTAACTGTCCAATCTGGGGAAAGTTCACTGGAAAGCTATGAAATGGATCTTAAGATACTTCCAAATGGAGTTTGTGTTTCAGTAGTGTAGAGACTTCTAGAGGGCTATACAAATGCAGATATGTTTGGAGATCTTAGTAATAAGAAATTCGTTTTAGGCTACTTGCTTAAATTCATAGGGGGTCATTTCTTGACAATCTAAGCTATAAAAGTGTGCAGATTTATCCATAACTAAAGCTGATTATATTGTTGCTATGGAAGCAGGTAAGGATATGCTCTAGTTTTAAAGTTTCCTTCAATTATTAGATGTGAAGTAAGATGATTATTAAGTATTTAATGATAGTCAAAATGTCATGGATTTGAGCAAGAATGTTATATATCGTTCCCCTACTAAGAACATCAATTTCAAGTATCACTGATTGTGATCAATGATTGAGAAGCAATGATTATAATTGAAGAAGATTCACATAAATAAGAATGATGCTGAAATGTTAACAAAGGTGGTCCCGAGGAGAAAGTATTTGTTTTGTAGTAAGCTCGTAGAGATAGCTCTCAAATAATCACTAAGGTGATTCAAGTCTCCCTTAAAATTGGTTAAAGGGGAGGTTGTTGAGTGTCCAACCCTACTTACAGACAAAAGTGAGTTTTATTGATCTGAGATATTATCAAGGATTGTTGAAATTATGAATAAGTGAAGTCAAGATGGATAACAATTGATTTGAAGCCATTTTTCAGAGAAATGACCATGTGGAGCATAACACATTTATGTCCTTAACTTACACGGTCATATTTGAAGGCCATATAAGAGACTGTGAATATGTATATGATAGATAATGAACTAAATAACTATGTAAGATCAGACACGACTGGGTCCCTATTATACACGACTGTGTGTGAAGACCATATAGGTAATTGGAAACGTGTATAGACAGATGACAAAAATTGAAGACATACATGACCATGTAGAAACATACACTCTCATTTCCTATGTACACAAGACCACATACATGGACCGTGTGATTGAATGAGACCATATATATTCATGGTTCCTTGAAATATGGTTGGGACACATTCACCTATATGACCATGTAAGTTACTGTGTCCAGTTATGAAAAAATATATTTTATATAAAAGGGATAGTGATGGGTTCATCGATATTTCTGAAAAAGAGTACCAAAAAGGAAAAGAAAGAAAGTGAGAGTAGGCTAAAAAGTCTTTTTCATTCTATAATTGGTAGTTTTTGCGATAAGTTATCTTTTTTTAATGGTTGATTTAGGATCAGATTTAAGAGTGTTGTTCTTTTGGGATATTAATTTGTACCGAATACTAAAACTTCGTGGGATAACTTGTAACTGTTTTGAGGTATAATTCTGAACAAGGGTGAATAGCTTGAAACCTTTAAATTCTTTTTAGTTCCTATTTAAATTAGTGGATTTGCTTGTCATTTTGGCCCATAATTTTTTCCTCTATACTGGAGAGTTTTCTACGTATATCTAGTCTTTGATTTATTTTCTTGTCATATATATTATTTGATTGTTTGTTTTGAGCTTAAGTCTCTTGAGTCTAGTTAATTGTTCTTGATTAACATCGCGAGAGTCATGATTGGGGCCAGCAATAATAATAATAAGCTTCTCCATAATAACTAATGCCTTGCACTTGCCTGTTTTCCTAGAGTCAAAGTTACATATACATCAGATAAGCAACATAAAAAGGTTTATATTCCAAATTTAAACGTCTTAGTTACTAATGTTGCTTAGCCTGACTTTAACTATTGCTTTCTATGACACCCTAAAATTTGCAAAAGTATTAGGTATGAACTTAGTTGATATCCTTTTGTTTCATTATATTTTTAGATATTCCTTTGGTCCTATAACTTTGAAATAATAAGACAACAACATTGTATGTGAACCTAACGGTAATTTGAAATTTTATAATGAATAAATATATAATAACTTACATATAGTGATAAAATTAATAAGATAAATCAAATTCATTAACGATGTGGGATATGATTATAAAAAATGAAACAAAATATTATAATTGAAGTGATTAATTCAATTAATTATAGTTACGAATTTCAGTTGATTAGGAAATTTTGAGATTCTATAATGAATGAATATATAATAAAGTAGATACAGTGATAAAATTAATAAGATGAAATCAAATTCATTAATGATGGAGGATATGATTATAAGAAATGAAAGAAAAATATTATAATTGAAGTGATCAATTCAATTAATTATAGTTACAAATTTCAATTGATTATGAAAATTTGAGATTTTATAATGAATAAATATTTAAAAAATTACATATATTGATAAAATGAATAATATGAAATCAAATTCATTGATGAAGGAGGATGTGATTGTAGGAAATGAAAGCAAAATATTATAATTGAAGTGAACAATTCAATTAAGTATAATTACGAATTTCAATTGATTATGAAAATTTGAGATTTTATAATGAATGAATATATAATAACGCGACTTACATATAGTGATAAATTTAACAAGATGAAATCAATTTCATTAATGATGGGGGACATGATTATAAGAAATGAAAGAAAAAAACTATAATTGAAGTGATCAATTCAGTTAATTATAGTTGCAAATTTCAATTGATTAGAAAATTTTGAGATTTTATAATGAATGAATATATAATAACTTACATATAGTGATAAAATTAATAAGATAAATCAAATTCACTAACGATGTGGGATATGATTATAAAAAATGAAACAAAATATTATAATTGAAGTGATCAATTCAATTAATTATAGTTACGAATTTCAGTTGATTAGGAAATTTTGAGATTCTATAATGAATGAATATATAATAAAGTAGATACAGTGATAAAATTAATATGATGAAATCAAATTCATTATGGAGGATATTATTATAAGAAATAAAAGAAAAATATTATAATTGAAGTGATCAATTCAATTAATTATAGTTACAAATTTCTATTGATTACGAAATTTTGAGATTTTGTAATAAATAAATATATAAAAACTTATATATATTGATAAAATAAATAAGATGAAATCAAATTCATCAATAAAGGAGGATGTGATTGTAGCACTACAAGAAAATCACATAATGGCGTCAGAATATTACCATCGGAATATACGGTGATTTAGCGATGAAAAATACATCCGTCGGCAATACTGTAGGTAAAACTTTCACGCAAAATCTCCGACGGCATATAGCGACGTCCAAACTCACGGCGTCGGGAAAAAGTGCGGGAAACGTTCCCGCAATTTAATTGCTACGCCGATTTACCGACGGTTAACTTACTGTCGGAACAAAGCTATCATTTACCGACGAAAAAATGTTCCGTCGCAATATCTACTAGCTTATTTACTGACGGAACGCTCCTTCCGTAGGTAAATTGTTAACAAATGTCGTCGTTTCAATGAAGACAGACGATAAGCGTTAATCACCGACGAAACGGGTAGTGTCCGTCGGCAAATGTTTCCAGGAAACCTAGTTTGCCGACGAAATTTTTATTCCGTCAGTATTTGAGTTTCGACCAGGTTAAGTTACCGATGTTTTAACGACGGAATGTTGTGTCCGTCGGCAACTGTCGACAGGGAAACCTAGAGTACCAACGGAATTATTGTTCCGTCGGTATTTGAGTTTCCATCAGGTCAAGTTACCGATGGTTTACCGACGGAATGTTGTGTCCATCAGTAACAGTTACCGACGAAATTATTGTTCCGTCGGTATTTGAGTTTCCACCGTATTAAATTGCCACTCTTTTACCAACGGAATGTGCTTGCCCGTCGGTAACTGTCAGCGTTTGTGTCGTCTGGAAACCTAGATTACCGACGAAATGTTATGTTCTGTCGGTAATCTAGCGCCTATAAATCGGGCGCCGACCCCCTCCCTTCTCCTCGCACCTTCATTTCTCCTCTCCTCACAAACCATTCGGTGAAGAGTTTTCCGACTCC
>JAOQMS010000006.1:26892614-26911016 GCA_027563885.1 Erythroxylum longipes
ATCAATAAGAAAATTAATAATAATAAGGAAATTAATAATAATAATAATAATAATATAATTAATAATAATAAGGAATTTAATAATTATAATTAATATACTTAATAAAATAATAAAATTAATAATAAGAAGAATAATAATAAGTAGAGATTTAATAATAATAATAATAATAATAATAATAATAAATCATAATAAAGAATTTAATAATAATAAAATTAATAATAATAATAATAATAATAATAATAATAATAATAATAATAATAAGGATATTTTGGTCTTTTCGTTAATTATTCCTTTGTTATTCCAAGTTTATATTTTCAAATCAAACATTAGCATAGAAATTCTTTATCTATTTCATTCCTTGAATCAAACAAAGTAATACTCATTCTATTATATTCCTCCTCTTTTCTATTCTTAAAAATAATTATTCTATTCCTTATCTATTTCATTTTTTAAATCAAACAGTCCATAAGGGTTCATACACAAATAACTGAATAATAACAAAAATTCAATTATTCATACACAAAATCTAAATTAATTAACTTAGGATAAAACAATCAATTTTTAATAAGAAAAAGAAATAACAAGAACCAAAAAATACACTTAACCCGAATCGGCATTGGACACTTAAGCCTTCTATAGGTTTCCAAGAAAATATTTCCGCCCCCGTACTTACAGCCCTACCGAAATCCTTAGCTACTCTTCACTCGCCACCAGGCTTCTTCTCCTTGCTACTACTCATCGATGGTACAAATAAGCTTTGAGGTTTAGGTCCACGTTAACTATTCACTCCTCTCTTCTTTACCCACAGCTCTCTTCTTGTTTTCTCTAACGCCAGCCTAGCCACAACTCTTCTTCTTTCAAGCCACGTCGCCTACTCCTCTCTCTTTTCCAGCCACACCAAGCCGCAACCCTCCATTTCTTCACGCCTCCACTGTTTTTGTGATGGGACAAATAAACTCCAGGGGTTTTGGATCCAAGCTAACTGTTCACGCACCACACTCCTTTTCTACCTTCACGTTTCCAACTCCTGAAACGAATTCAATGCTAGTGTTTAACGCTAGCGTTTTGCACCTTTGCTGAGGTCGTTTTGGTGTTGGGTTGTCCGTCCCTGTTAAACATTTATGCTCCAATTTGCTTTAGAATTTTTTCTTTTTGTCTCAAATGTATATCAAGATATCCAACTTAGAAGGCAACACAAATTGAACACAAATTAAACATTTTACCTTAAAATTAGGATTAAAATCACATGAAAATATATAAGAAAATATAAAATAATTTAATCCTATCAAATACCCTCTACGCTTGAACTATTGCTTGTCCTCATACAATTTAAACACGACAAAAATATTCTATCAATTCGTTTTCAAAGAAAATCAATTATATGCAATTCTTCAAACATCTGCAACTCAAACATTAAGCTACTACATATATCATAATTTTTTTTCATCAATACACATAAATAAAGTCAAATGAAGACACCATTAATTAAAGGTAAGAATAAAATTAAGATGAACTTTTCTCACGGTGTTCACTCATATCACTCAAGCATGTGATAGGTTGGTGTTTCACTCAAGACTCCCTCTAAGAGACTACACTACCATAAGCTTACAAATACACCAATTTTCCTCTACATAGAATACATACTATCATAGATCACAAGGGCTTTTAGTTGGGTTGTAATGGAGTTTGGGTTAAGGTAAGATAAAAAGGTCAAAGGGTTACTCACAAACGTTCATAAAGTACTAAGTAAAAGAGGCAATCAACTACAAATTCTGAGATAAACATATGAATACAATGGACTACAATTACTCTTCACTAACTAATGCTACTATGTTTTATTCTTTTCTTTTTTTCTTCTTTTTTCTCTTTTTTTCGTTTTCTTTTTTTTCTTGTTTTTTTTACTTGAATAAAACTAAAAGCAATAGGAAATAATAGTAACATATATCAACAAAACATGAGTAGTAGTACCTCTAAAAATATCTCAGAACACAATATAAAACAAAAGTCCCTAGATTATAGACATTAAATGCTTACTTAGTACTTTATTAAACTTGTGACAAGGTAAGGCTAGTGGGTTTTTTTTTTTGTTTTCAAAGTAAGGTGATTAATACAGAAATAAAGAAGGTTAAACGCTCGGGGTTTGCAAGGGAAAAATGACATGTTAGGTTATTTAAGATAAGGGTTTAAAACAAAGAAGGCCTTAATCATTTCCATAAACCATGCAACTAGTAGTTTCAAATTGGTTCAATGCAAGTTCTGAAGGTAATCTTCCGAGAGGAGCCTCATACATAACAAAGCAACAGAATGATTGTGAAATGCAGTCATATAGGCTAAAAACTCACATGTGCTTATATGAAAATCTGTCAAAATTTCATACATTACCTAATCACTCAAGTATCAAATTATTGACAGAGTTTATGCAACCAACTACTTCAATCAATCCATATGATTCATTTTCCTCTCAAGCTACCTAATCCAAATTCAAGCATACAACTCAATTTTCAGTCTAATTACTATGAAAGAATTTCATGATTTAGCATTCATCATTCATCATTCATCATAATTCAAGTGCAAAAAATTTTAAAACTGGCCCACCCCCACACTTGAACGGGACATTGTCCCCAATGCCTTAAAATCAATAAAAACACAAAGGGAATGGAAACAAGAATACTCCCCTAGAGAGGCCATGTGAATCCTAAAAGCAAAGAAATAGTAGCTTCCCTTTTGAAGAATAGCAACCCATCTTTCACCTACAACCAAAACACGCAGAAAGCAAATAAACACTCAAAACAAACCAACCAACAAATATGTAAAAAATAGAAAAACATAAACAAAAACAAAAGGATATGGATGGGGTGCCTCCTATCAAGGGCTTATTTAAATCATAAGCTTGACCCTTGGCATATGCACATCATCCATTATCAAATGAATGCTTGAGCCCAACAGGAAGCATGCTCAAACTCTATAAGGAGCCTAGAGCACCTTCCCTCGAAGTAAGCTCCTTATTAGCACGATGCCTCGAGGCTTCTGAGGAGTAGAACTTCATCGTTTCACCATCATACTCTAATATCCACTCATCTTTTCGGGCATTGCTCTCCTCACACCAGGATGGTCTTCGTAAAAGTATCGCCAATGGGTATGGAGACTCAAAATCCTGCTTGTTACCTTCGGTCTTCAGGTCGCTCGCCCACAGCTCTCCCAAAAACTGCACTTCTTGCAACTCTTCCTCTTTCTTTAGATTCTTGATCTCTACTGATTCCTCGCTCTTTTGAAATAATTTGAATGACTCTTCTCCTTTTTCTTTTTCGTTTAATTCTTCCAACCTGCTAGGTAAAGGTGAAGGGTTAGTCTCGAATATAATTACGGACTCAGTACTTACCTCTGAGCTAAATGTTATAGCTTTTTCTGCTTTGAGCTCCTCCTCTTCTTCTTTTACACAAGTAATTCGTTAAGGGTTGACCTTAAAATTCTCAAGCTCCTTATCACTTTGTAAAGTTTCCGCAAAAATGTCTATTGGGTATACCCTCAGGTTGATACGACTGCTCCTCTTCGCTTTGTGGCTTCAAATGATTGATATCTCCCCATCGAGGCAATGCATCTTCTTGGAATTACAGAGCATCCTCTCGGATTTATTGTACAGTTTGTTAAAACAACTGCTGCATATTCTGTTGGAGCTGCTGCATATCACGTCGAATTTGAGGATTGTTAGCAGCCATAATATTAAGCATTTCTTCTAGAGACGTACCTGAGTTATGTTGACTCTCTGAATCTTGGGCATTAGACCATGTAGTTTTTAGAAATTACCCTCCATCATGCTGGAATTGTAGAGTATTATGCTGCAATTGCAAAGTATTAGCATTCATTATATCAATCAACTCTTCCAGAGATGGACTGGAGTCATGATAGGAAGCTTTTGATCTATATGAGAATTGTTGTGCGTCCTGCAAACTATCATGGAAGTAATTCTGATGATTATCCAATCCATAACAAAAGTTAGGTTGATCAGTCCAAACATTGTTATAAGATTGAGAATATGAATTATAAAAGAAATTACCTCTGTCCATATCAATTCTTTTTCACAAACACAAAACAAAAAAAATGAAAAGCTCATAAAATAACTGAAAAGAAATCAACTACGAACAAATATATACAAAACACCAATTAAATCACAAACAAAAACTAAAACACCGCACTCCCCAACAACGGTGCCAAAATTGACCGGTGCACATCATAACGCTAGTCAAAATAAAATAACCAGACTACTACTGTAGCAGTGGTGAGTCTAGGTCGATTCTACAGGGAGTGTTCGGTTAGTTTATGAAATGAAATTAATCAGTATTTAGGAAAAATGGGGGGTTTGGATTTTTTAAATAAGAAAATAAAATGAAACTAACTAATAAAAACAAATTAAAGAAAATATACTAAAAATGGTAAAATTGAGGAATTCAGTAGGGATCCGGTTCTTTGGTTCAATCTTGGCTTACACCCTAATTAAGCATAATTCAACAATTGTTGTTCCCAAACCTCTCCTAGCAACTATTAATCGTGAGTTAATAATTAACCCGAGTTTTCTCTTAAGTTTTGTTTAATTAAGATACGATCATTAATTAAACCTAACCACTGAATAACCTAGGATATAATCTCTAGATTTAATTAAGCAGTAGCATTACAAATTAAGGAAAATCGATTAATCAAGGCAACAACCACATACGATGCGTCATTTAACTTAGGTCATGTTATCCCTAATGATTACGAATCATTAGTCGCTACACATGAATTTCAACATAACAATTACGAATTATATTGAAATTATAACAATAGGTTTGCAATCAAATGATTCAATGAATACATTAAAATCATCCTTTCACAATACCCTAAGGGTTCATACACAAATAACCGAACAATAACGAAAATCCGATTATCTATACACAAAACTCAAATCAATTAATATAGGATAACACAATCAATTTCTAATGAGAGAAAGATACAATAAAAACCAAAAAATACACTTAACCTAGGTTGTCGGCGTTGATGTCACCTCCGAACCGGCTTCAGGATGTTTAGCCTTCCATGGGTTTCCCAAAAAAATGCTTCAGCGCCCACACTTATAACCCTACTGAAATCTTTAACTACTTTTCACTGACCACCAAGCTTCTTCTCCTCGCTACTATCTATCGATGGGACAAATAAGCTTTGAGGTTTTGGTCCATGTTAACTATCCACTCCTCTATTCTTTACCTACAGCGCTCTTCTTGTTTTCTCTAACGCTAGCCTAACCACAGCTCTTCTTTTTTCAAGCCACGCCGCCTACTCCTCTCTCTTTTCCAGCCACACCAAGCCGCAACCCTCCAATTCTTCACGCCTCCACTGTTTTTGTGATGGGACAAATAAACTTCATTTTTGGTCCAAGTTAACTTTTCATGCAACACACTCCTTTTCTACCTTCACGTTTCCAGCTCCTAAAATGCATGCAACGCTAGCATTTGCTCCTTTGCTGATGTCGTTTTGGTGTTGGGCTATCCCTCCTTGTTAAACATTTATGATCTAATTTGCTTTAGAATTTTATCTTTTTGGTCTCAAATATATATCAAGATATCCAACCTAGAAGTCAACACAAATTGAACACAAATTAATCATTTTAACTTGAAAATATGATTGAAATCACAAAGAAATACATAAGAAAATATAAGATAATTCAATCCTATCATTTTTCCAAATATAATCTACTGCTTCCTTTATCATCTCCATCCCATCCTTCACATTCAAGTTCCAAATATGTGCAAAAAAATTCATATGAAATAACCTTCCACCAATCAACAAACCCCAACCTGTATCTTACTCCTTAACTTCTCGATCATAGCATCATTCATGCTATAATTGTTGATTGTGATGGTGGATAATTTGTTGTCGATGTTAAAATTCATTAAACAGTCTCCCAACATGGTTGCAAACCTTTCATTTGTTTATGGTGTCGGCTCATAAATGAACCTATCATGTACAAATATTACCAACATAAATCATAAATTCATAATATAATGAAAAAGTAAATGACAACAATATTAAAAAATATAAATTACTTCAAAAGTTCATTGTGTAAATAATTGTCAACATAATGTGCTATCACCGCCATATAACTCTTCTTTTGGTTTTCAGCAATCCATATGTCTATTGTAATGGCAATCCGTCCTTCAGTATTTGAAAATGCTCTTAAAACCTCTTTCTTCTTATCCTCATAAATTTTTAAGATATTCTTCTTTACTGTATTTCAATTTAGAACCTTAAAAGTCAGTTGCAGTGAATTACAAAATATCTTGAATCTTTTGGCGTCAACCATGCATAGACAGTGGATGTTCATCTCTAATTATCATAGAAACCATCAAATACCTTGATTTGTTGTTGTCATAAGCTGTTGTGGTTATTTCATTCTTCCCTCTCATAAAGTTAAGGGTCAAAAATGTTCTTAATGCCATTTTCCTTCTACTAAACGAATTCACATATCTCTTTAAATAAGGCATTCCACCTTTTGAACTACTGGCCAACATCTTCTGACAATATTTGTATTCTGCTTTTTCTATGATCACGTTCGTTGATCTAATCTTATTAAATTGATTCCAAACTTTGCTTTTTAATTGAATTCGAGTTGGACTTCTATTTTCACTTGGCACAGGAATAGAAGTTTCCGCTTCTATCTCCAGTATTGGATGACAACTCTCTATTGAAGAAATATACTCATCCATCTGAAATAATCAATATATAAATGCTTGAGGTTAAAAACAATCAACATTTAAAAACACATTCTTCAGCCTAGTTTGTACAATGAGATGGTAAGAAGATGGAATACAGACATATGACAATGAGATGCTCAAAAGGATACATCAAAGCAATGTTAATTTTGAACTCGATAAATTGATTACCACTTAAGTTGAGTTGAAATCACAAGAGCAATGAATGAATGTTGGGTACTTGGATAGCTAATAATGTGATAAAATGCATATCATTGTTTTGTGTAAAATCTTCATGTTTATAAAAAGAAAAGGAAACCTCTAACAAATATCAATAAGTTCTTAGTTGAGTTTGGACCCATTGTCTTGGAGTTTGCGATCAACGACCAAACTTATACGCAAAGCGTTGCGCTTAAAGATTAATTATGTTTTGTGATCAAGAAACACTAACTATGTTGTCAAAATGATTATATTACAAATAATATTTTTGTATGAACAAAAATAGTTACAAATATAAAAGCATGGTTTGCATTTAAAGCAATGAAGAATAACAATCCATGCTCGGACTAGGAGAATAATAAGAACCTAAAGAATTGAATTTATTTACCAATAAAGAGTCTTCTCATCTAGAGTATTTCTTTCTTGAAAATTTACGGCCTTTTGCATGGAGTTTCAAACATACTCTTCATTTTCAAGGAAATGAGTAGCATTTTTCTTCTCACAAGAGGGTTGTTACATGTGTATATGAAATGATCATTTTGTTTTTCAAATTTATCCTTTGAACATATTATCTTTTGTGTTGTAAGCTTCATGTCAAACTATTTTTGTTGATGGATAGATGACAAAAAGGGAATATTGTTCATTACTCCTACTTTTAAAAAGAGTAATTATTCTATAAGGATAAGGAAAAATATCGTATTTGACATATACCAAGTGATTTTGATAAATTTAATGCAATTTCAACTCTGAGATGTTTATTAATTGCAACTCATGTAATACAAATGTAATTAAAACAAACATAATTGTCCAATTCTAATGGGGTACTTCGTCATACACTTAACATGCAGACATGTTCAATTGCTCGATTTGTCAATTAGATCATAACCACAACTTTGCAATCCTCTCCATACAAACATACGTGTTTAATCGTCCATCAGCAAAACCAAATTTAAGTATAGAGCGATAGAGTACCTTAATATGTTATACATTGGCTATAGCTAGGCGAAGGGGTTATTGCAACAAGCAATCGATGGAGCGACAATGAGTTGGTTACTGGCAACTATGGTGCAGTGGTGAGATAGATAAAGAAGCGGCAGTGAGGTCACTAACATGCATGAGAGTGAGAATATGAGAGAGAGTTCAGAGAGTTAGACGTGCATGCATAAGAGAAAGTTGAGATTAACTGAGCGATGGATGATGAAGGAAGAAGTGAAAAGCAAAACGACGTCGAAAACAAAACGATGTCGTTTTGCTTAGCTATTTCTTCATAAGCAAAACGACATGCATAAGAGAGAGTTCAGATAAACTGAGGGAAGGGCAATGAAGGAAGAAATAAAAAGCAAAACAATGTCAAGAAATAAAACTAGGGATGTCAATTTTGGTCCGGCCAGCCCGGCCCGTTTTGGCCAGAGTTTGGCGGGCCATGGGCGGGCCACGGGCCGACTATGGTCCTCCCGTGCGGGCCACGGGCCAGCCTGGCCCTGCCCGCGGCCCAACAAAACGAAGTCGTTTTGTCCAAAACGACGCCATTTTGTATTTTTATATATTAAAAAAATATGGACGGGCCGAGTTTGGCTCGGCCCATCGGTGGGCCACGGTGCCGTTTTTGAGGCCGTAAAACGATGTCACTTTGCTCAACTATTTCTCCATAAGCAAAACACTTTGCTTATAGAGAAATAGCTGAGCAAAACAACATCGTTTTGTTTTTTCTGGTTAACTAATTACTACTTAAAATGATGTTAGTTTGCTTACTCTATTCAATTATTAACTACGTAGAACAACGTCGTTTATACTAAAACAAAATGACATCGTTTTGCTTATAATATTGAATCTATTCAATTGTTAACTAAGTAAAACAACATCGTTTTGTAGTTGAGGCAGTCTAAGGCCCAGTTAACCCGAATCTAGCCTATTGACCATGGGTGGGGCTAGGTCGGGCCAGGCATAATTTACCATTCCTAAGAATAACTCAATCGGTAGTCATTGAATATATAATGAACTATATGAAAATAATTTAGTAACTAATATAAAATTCAACACCCTAAAGTGACTAAGGAGAACGCTTTGTTATTCTCATTCGATATTGATTAAAAAATCATTGGTCAAAGTGGAATGACACTTTAAAAATAATTTTTAAATGTCCCTAATAGAATCAATTACTAATGACAGAGAACTAATATAATTGGACCCAAATAAAGTAGATATTAATTTCATACTTTATGTCTACTCATAATGATGTGTTATCAGCTGAATGAAATATATTAAAAAAGAAACCATGCACTAAAAGTTTAGTCGAACCAATTCGTCATTCCTAATATTTGAGTAATCATGATACGTCGCTAAATGTTAATCTTGTTCTATGGATATAAATTATTTAATTAAAAATTAAAAATAAATTAAAGGAGTTTAATTTATCTAATACTAAATAAAATTTATGATTATAATTTGTATACATTATTAACATATTTACAAACCTAATGTGTTATATACAAAGAATGATAGATAAGAGAAAATGTAATTTAATCAATTTAGACTAGATTACAAGGTTTTCGAAACTTTATGATTGAATCTGATATATTTAATAACTAAAAATTAATATAAGATGTTGGATCTTATCTAGGTCCAACTGGTATTTAATTAAAATTTGATTATAATTCTAATTAAAGTTTGAATAAAATTATAATTATATTTCAATTAAATTACTAAAAAGTTCAAAGCCTATTATAACTAGGCATAAGGTCTAAAAGAGCGAACACTTGTTGCTCAACCCTCTCTACACTATTTGTAGAGTTCACTCAACTCATTTGTGTGGATACTTTTAGAAGTCAAACATGTGTGTGGTTACGATGATTGTAATGAACTAATTTCAAAAATGATTTCAGAAAAACTACAAGAAAAAGGATCAAATTATATAACAAGATACGAATTTATGACATTTTATTGTATTCATATATCAATCATATTATAGAATTTAAAGTGATCTTGAATTTTATAAAAAATAAAAAAATTTCATTGTGTACGAAATTGGGTCTCACCCTAATTTCTTAGCATAGAAAACATTTCCAAGAAACTCTTGATTATGATTATGTTTTCCTTGATTAAAATTGCCCAGAACTTCGTTTGGCAATTTACGCTTGATCTTTTGGAGGTTGGTACAGTATTGCAATATAAACTGCACGAGGAAGAATATGCCCATTGCAACATATGAAAAATCATAGGCAGACTGCTTTGTTATTTTCTTTTAAAGAGCTCCAATTCTGAATAAACATTGCTTTACCGTGTGAAATAGATATATATGTGTTGAAATGGTAAGGTTCGAAAACACTCGGCCTCAGGGTCCATCGTGTTTAATGTACTATTCTCAGCACTATAATCCTAAATATATAATGGTTCAACCTTAAGGCCCACCAGCAGTAATGCAGCTAAGACCAATCGATGGTATCAAATTTAACTTCTGGAAATTGCAAAAGGGCGTGCTTGGTCAGTTTCATAGTTAGAGAAGCATTTCTATTAGAAAAGCGTCATTCCTCAGCCATTTGGAAGTCCAGGGGTACTATTTAGGCTCTCCATATTTGCTCTTTGTATGACAATTTATTTAAGTTCACTGTGAAATGGAAAGTAGTGTTCTGAAATGTTAATAATTGTAATTTTATTGCTTTTAGTTTAGTGTTGAACCACTGTCGAGTTCAGTTCTACCCTAGACCACCTGATCGAAGGCGTTTTTCTTTTGTTTGATGTATATTTCAAAATTCTTACTTATCACCTTATGTCTCCTACTTATTTTTTTAACATATATAATGCGACAGCTGAGGGTAAGATGCGTGCTGTAGAGTTGAGGGTAAAATAAAAGTTAATTAGTTTTCCGAGGGTATTTTACGTAGTTGGAGAAGGTTTTAATTTTGAAATGATAAGAATTTAATTGTTTAAACGATTATTTTGAAAATAAATTATTATTTATTTTAGATTATTAATTAATAAAACGATTCATTAAGGTTAATTAGGTTAAATTTACTATGAGTTAAGTTTATTATTTATTTTAAAATTTATCTACTAAGACATTCTACATCGGTTTCATCTACACAAGCAGTTCAACAAGGCCATAAAGAGTTGGGATATCGCGAGTTTATGGACCCAACAAATCTTGGATTGCCCAGGAACCGAGAATATTAGTGGTGCGGCAGCTAGGGGGCAACCTTGACAAGTGGTAGCTAGGGGGTGGGCTTCTGTGTCATGAACCTTGCATAATTATAACTTTATCTTCTTCCAAGAACGTTGGTGTAATGGGGTATTACATATGGAAGTTTTATTAGTAGAAAATAAAGCATCTATGTTAAAGCAGAGATGGTAACTTGGAAATACGGTTTTCTGCAAAAAAAATTGGTCAGATTTTGGTGGTACTGTACGAGGCTAACTTTGTAACCTCACTCCTCACATGTGTAGCTGCATTGATTCATCAAGAAGGGATCAAGGGAATATGTCTACTGATTCAAGACACTCACTGAATCCACATACATTATACATATGGTACCCGTTGAGATGTCAATTTTGCATGAGTCAGTGAACAGTTGAAATTTGCAAATCATTATCTCCTTATATGATGTGTGAACAAGCAATCTTTAATACATATAGTTAACTGGTATATAAAGAAGAGAAAAAGAAAAAGAAAGTGCCCATGATATATGTGCAAGAACAGTAACGAATTTGGATGTTTTGCTGGAAAAGTAGGAGAATGAGCAGTGGAAAGGAAAAGATAAAGACGAGAGACGCACTGGTGCATATAGAGAAAATGCACTAACAAAGCCACCCCATCGTTCGAGAAACCCATGAACCGTAACTTTCATGTCATGTAAAAAGACACAAGAGATGATACGTAAAAAAGAAGCCAATCCCTTCTGTGAAATGTTCTTTGGCTGACATTACCGTACGTTCCATGCATGAGTCAATCCGAAAAATGTGAGCATCTGGGCTGTACATTACACTGTTTCCCTATTTATTTTACTACAAATAGTCGCATTTACTTAGCTGAATGTAGAGGCAAATATGGAAAAAGTTGGATGCTCCTGCGGCGAGGGTTTGATGTTCAAGTGTGTGGAGAAGATGGAGAGTGAGATGAGTAACAGTAAGGGGAATGAAGTGGAAGACGTCGAGGAGCTCAAGAAGAGAATCTGTAGCCACCCTTTGTATGGACTCTTGGTTGAGACTCATATCGACTGTTTGAAGGTTCTCACTCTTTCTCTCTTGTCTCGATGTATTCTTTTGAAGTCAGATACAGTAACTCTTGATGATTATTTCAAGATATGTGACTATTGAATCTGAGGCTTAAATATGATAATGCACTCCTTAATCCTCCGAATTTTCAGTCAATTTTCTTGATACTGTGGTGATTACGTCATAAGAGGTTTATTATTTGCATCAAACGATGACACTCATCCAACTGTAATCCAAATGTTCCCCTTGAAATTGAAAGCTTACAGATTATGATATAAACATACAGTACAGTAGACACAAGAACAAAAGAACCAATTTCGATAAATAAAAAAATGTCTTTCAATTATTAATCATCTGCATTGGTAAACTATATCAGGAGAGGAATTATAATAAGAGCAAAGGATATATAGTATATCAACTGGTGGATGAATCCATAATCCTATTATGCTGGAAACAGATTGATGATAAGGAAGCTAAGCAGCATGTTGTTATTAGCAGCGAGTCATGTTTAAGAACTCATTGCTAAGTATGTGTTCACACACGCATACATAATTTAAGTTGAGAGTCGTTTTTGTTTTGCCTATCGAAGGTGGGTAGCATTGGAGACTTGGAAATGAAGCAGAAGCTACCTGATCAAAGAGCCCGTTCAAACTTAATCAGTCAGCCGGACTTGGACGATTTCATGGTAACCCTATCTCATTTGTTGAATTATATCTCTTTTTTAATTTATTTTGGACGAGACATGTTCTGAGGAGTTCAAACATCACGACTTAATAAGATAAAACAGAAAAGAATATTTCTTTATTATTTAAAAAGAGGCTGCTTTAAACTTAATAGATGAGGTGATCAAGCAGGCACTTTTGCTTTGTCTCTTTCACACGGAGTACTGTACGTGGTCAAACCTAGCTAACCATTTAAAGCCTTTAATCGAATCACCAAGGACTTTGAAAAAGACTAGACGCAGTTATTTCCTGCAAAGGTAGAATCAAAATCAGATTCTGTGCATGATAGTTTGTTCCCAAGTTCAATCAGGCAGCCCAATGACAAGTTGCTGTAAAATCATGCTGGGAAAAAGTTTAACAAGTCTTTTTATGTGGAGCTAAGCTAAACCCCCTTTTCAACGTTATTTTCATACTAAAATTAGTGTTTTACCTTTTTGACTGCTTTCTGTTTGTCTACAAATACCATTCCCAAACGTCATCTCTCTACTTCAGATGCTCCTAAAACTTTGACAGCTTCAATTTCTTTAACTCGCTAATAACATCATCCAAAAGAAATATCAGTCAAAAGGGAACTTTTTTGAAAAACTTTGAAGATAAAATGTAAATATCTAATATGTATTGCTTAATAATTTTTAAAAAATTCCTTTTGTCTATTTTAAACCTTAGACTATATTTTGTCCTAAATAGTTTTTAGTCCATTTAGAAAATTAATTAGTTTTAAACAAATATTTCCAAATAAAGCATGCTAATTGGACGATTTTCTTTTTTTTCTTCTTTAGAAGTATAATTACCTTGCTATTGAAACTAAGTCTTGAACAAAAATTTTCAGCTTGGAAGAACAGCCAGGTAGTTAGTACTTCCTCCCTATGACCAACAGATTATTCGAAGTTTGATGTAGATGTAATGGAATTAGGGATGAGAAGATTACATTTTGATTCACTCAAAAAATTACTAGCGAATGTAGTTGGAGAAGGAAAGCAAATGCCCACCGTTGAATTGATGGATAGGGCCAAAGCCAACACTGAACATGAAATTTATACTTGAAAATGACTTCTCCTTTTGTTTTTGTCCAATAATACATACACATGCACTCCGAAACATAATTCCAAATTCCTTTTCTTTTGGTAAAAATTCCATTTGTTAATTAATAATAAAAACAAAGTTTGCAGCATCTCGAAATCAGTAGTTTCTTATTTCTTGGACAAGAAATCATAAAAATAATCTCGCCAATTGCAAGCAGTAATTCATTATGCAAATAATCTGGATTTAATTTTTTTCTTATAGAAAAATATTAGTTTTGGGTTTTCTATCCACTTATATAGAAAAAAATATGTAAGTAAAACGGAAGATTATGTTCTTTCTATATCAAACAAATGTGTCCCTGTTAAAATCACTTAGTAGTTGAGGTTTCAATTTGTGGAAGATGTGACCAAAGTTGGAGTCTTGTGGTTAAGTGGCAAAAATAAAAACTCTGATTGCATATAAATTGAAAGAGACTTTGGTTTGATTTTGTTTTGACCCGAATGGCAGGAAGCATATTGCATGGCACTAAGCAAGTTGAAAGGGGCAATGGAGGAACCTCAGCAAGAAACATTAGCATTTCTGAATGCCATGCATTTACAGCTCAAGGATCTCACCATAACCCATTTTGAAACTCCTCAACCTTCCACTACTTCCTCTGGTGAGTAGATATAATTATAACAACATAAGATGTAGTAGTAGTAGTAGTGATGTCATTTTTATTAGAGTCCCTTGGCAGAAACAGATTGTGTACATCAGATGTAGTAATTCCTTTATAAAATTGCAGTTTCACGATGACATTACCCTTCTAATCTCATATAAACTTTCAAGCTGCAACTATACCAAAATGTTTTGCCTCAAACAGCTGCTTTTTTTGGAAATGTGCAAAATGCACATGGTTCCCAAGCTAGGAGGAGAAGTGCCTCAAAACTAACAAACTACTGCGTTTGATCAGGTATCACGTATGCATATGTTCATCCACCAGCTCTAGAAAGAGAATCTTAATGAAACCTGTGTAGGCGTTTTCTTTCTCAGAAGTGGAAAATGGATTAAAGAATGAAACTTAACTAGATAAAGAGCAGAACGTTTTGTGTAATTCTTGTGCATATATCGTTAGAACTGAAACATAGTGGTCAGTACAAAACTATTACATCTCTACCTCAAACCGTTGTTTTCATTTAATTACCTGCAAAGTGAGCGCTGCTTCAAACTTTCACGTTTAAATTTAAACAACATATCAAAAGTAGAAAAACAAAAGAAAAACTTGTCAAAATATCGTTTTTGTCATCATCTGCATCCCTCAGATAAATCAATAGATACTTTTCGATATACCAAAGAAAAGATAGGATCATTCATCGGAATAAATCAATAGCTACTTATTGATGTACCATAGAAAAGATAGGATCATTCATTGGAATCCTTCCATATAGGATCATTCATCGGAATCCTTCCATACACATCATCTTTTACTCACTACTCCAATGCTTAAATGGAACGGGACCATGTTCATGTTGAAAAATGAGGGCGAGATCCGATCCTGCGTCTAGGAGAACAGTTACAAAAAATTTTCACATAATTACCCGAAAGTCAAGATAATTTAAAATTACATAACATGATTAATACATAAAACGCAATAAAAAAAATTAATCACAACTCATAACTTATTCCAAAGTTTGATCATTTTCTTGTCGTTTTTCTCGAACCATTGTAAAATTGGCTTATCTCAATCACTGTAGCTGCACATGTACTCGGTCTCTAATGATATCCACAAAAAGAGTTAAGAAAACTCTACAACTATTACTGAGGAGGTTCGGCAAGGAGTGCTAGCTCCCTTAGAGCCTAAGCCTATTTATAATAGAGTTTGAGTATTTTAGTAATTTAATTAAAATCAAATTATAATTTCAATTTAAACTCTAATTCAAATTATAGTTATTGATAATCAAATATCAATTATGTTCAAATAAGATTCAGCATCTCATATTGATCTTTATTTATTAAATATCTCATATTTAATCGTAAACTTAATTAAAACTCCTTTTCTCTCTTCAATTTGTTCTTTGTGTTTAACCTAGGTTTTTAAATATATTAATAGGGATAATGGATTTTAAAATGCCACAACATTTGAGATTTTTTAAATTCAACGACTAATCTTTTGTAATTTTCAGTTAAGTGATCAACCTTTTATGACCTTAACGACTCAGTTCAAAACAATAGTTATATTAGTATTTTAATAATTTGGCCGATAAAATCTTTTTTTTATGGCATATAGAAAGTCGATATGGATGATTAGTTAGCAATTAATTTTCCATGTAGTTGTCTACATATCATGGATAAAAACGATTCAATTAGCCAAATCAACAAAATTGAGTTATTAAGGTCATAAAAAGTTAATTATTTCATTGAAAATTTAAAATTTTGGACACTGAATTGAAAATTTTTCAAAAGATTAAGCATTTTAGAATATGTTATCCCTATGTTGACAATGGATATAAATTATAACTCTAAATCATATTTAGGATTAAATAAATTAAACTCTTTTGATTTATCATTAATTGTTTAATTAAACAATTTATATCCATAGATCAAGATTGATATTTATCAATACATCATGGCTACTTAATTATTTAGGAATGTTAAAGTGGTTTTAGCTAACCTTTATGTGCATGATTTTTGGTATAATTTAATCATTTCATCGTATAATATTCTGATTATACATATAACATGAAAATAATATCTACTTTATTTAAGGTCGATCATGTTAGTTCTCTACCATTAGCAATTGATTCAATTAATGAAATTATTTGCAGTGTTATTCCATCTTTGCCAAGGATTCACAAATCAATATTAATCAAGAATAATGAAACATTCTGTTTAGTTATTTTAGAGTGATGAATCTTATATCGATCACTCAACTATCTCTATATAGATTATGTTATATCTAATGGCTACCTACTAAGTTATCCTTGATTAGAATAGGTCATAAGTATTATCAAAATATAACGATCCTTATATAAGATACTTTGGAGATTTCAAGTCAAAAGATCACTAATACAATCATCATAATGAAAATTTTTATAAACACATCAGTAATGCTCCAAATGAAATTATCATATAGGTCAATTTAGTAAACTTGTTCTCTAATATACATTCAAATGTTTGCTTAGGTATCTTCATACTTTATTCTATAAGATTGACTTCCTTTATAATAAAGAAATATAATGTATGCTAGTATTTTACACTTTATTAATGTCTAGTATTAACAAAATGATAATTAGGAACAATTTAGGGATAATATATAAATACAATATAAATCTCATAATTACTATCTCATGATAATTTTGTTTGCATTGTATATTTACATCGTAGAATTTATCATATACATATAAATATGTATAAAAAATGCCTTTAAATAATTTTGTTAATAAACTACAACCAACTGATTGATTGAAGGGTAACCAATAATCTCTTGCTTACACTAAGCCAATCATTTTAAGTATTTTATACCATATCACAATATGACAATCACGCCACTACTAAAATAGTAGTTTAATGAGAGAATTCTACAAAATTTTCAACAGTGAGAACTTGCTTAAATCTTATAATTTTCATCTTAATTATCATCATATTTTAAGATAATCTGTCAAAATACATACTCACATTTTTTATGACTCTAATGTTATATAGTACATTACTATCTAAACAATACGAGGAACTATACCAAGTTCAATAAAGAACTCTTTATAGAATTAAGTATCTTATATCATATCACTATCTGACAATCATGCTCCTGGTGGTGCAGTGGTTTAGTGAGAGAATTGTACAAAATTCCCTATTGGGAGTACTTTTCTAAATCTTATAATTCTTGTCTCAATTATCATCGTAATTAAAATAATCTGCCAAAATATATACTTGGATCTTTGACGAGACTTTGGCTCTTTTTGCTGCCTAATGGCTCTAATATTCTATAATACATTACTGTCCAAACAATATAAGGAATTATACTGATTTCATTAAAGAACTCCTTGATCCAAATAATCATTTCCGCAAAATGAAAAATATTGGCCTGATTAATAATTTACGCTACATTGAAGCCTCTCCAATCTTAAAATAATATTATTCTAAGTAAAATATACCTTAATTACGATTCACTTCTAAAGTTAATATCCATAAAAACTCGAACTCAAACATCAACTCATACATGGAATAATGGATATCTCCAATACTTCATAAGTATCAAATATCTAAAATACTAAACACCTGTAGTATATTGTCTATGTACTTAGAGCAGAATAGGTAAACAACTTCCAATTTTTCATAATTAAGTTGTTCTTTTTTCACATCCAATAAGAGTTGTTCTTAGATAATCATAGATTCAACAACTAAAAATATAAATTATTGTTCTTTTTGAGCAATATTTCTTTACATACTCCCACTAAAGAGGATAACTATATTGCTACTAACCTTTATATTTATATATATATAAAGGTTAGTAGCAATATAGTTATCCTCTT
>JAOQMS010000006.1:26920080-26947231 GCA_027563885.1 Erythroxylum longipes
TGTCAAAACACTTTAAATAATCCTAACCTATTCCAAAATGACCAACATACCCTTCCCATAAGTGAGGGGATGTTACATGGAATGTATATTGAAGTGCTGCTTGAATGTGAATATAAAGACCTAAGTGATTTATAATATGAGTGATTGTGGTACATGCATTCTATTCATGAATGCACAATCAAATAATGACAGTTGTGACCAGAGTAGCTACCGATCAGAGCTTAAAGCTCAACGAATGAAAGGAGCCTCGAGCTCAAACAGTGATTAAGAGCCTAAGGCTCACTATGTATAATGAGCCTTGTATCCCTCAAGCGAATAAGGGACAGTTATTAATAAGCCCAGTATCTAAAATGGATACGGGACAGTTCAGGCTCTCGATCACAACAACGTAATAAATGGAAAGTGTCTCATGAGCATTTCATATGCGTTTATATCAAGTATGTTTGATTGATTGAAATATCAAAATTTCCTATGCTGGAGTAAAAGTGTGATACATGATCTATTATGCAAAATTGTGAATTAAATGTTATGTGCAATGGTGTGTTGCATAAATTGAGTATACCATCGATGATGGTTATCTCATTGAGTTCGCAAAACTCACCCAAAATTTGCAATTATTTTTTAGGCTTGAAGAGTACCATGTTAGATAAACAGGAGTATACCTACGTTATGCAAGTAAAAGATAGAGGTTGGGATCCGTTGGCATCTGTATTAGTATTTCCTTTACTTTTGTATCAAATTAAGTCTTCCACAATTATTGTAACTTGTGTATTCGAATATTTCTGTTTTGAAATAAATTTCCAAATCAGAAATGTTTGTATATGGTTCTAGCAATGTAATGAAATTTTGACAAGTATTTTGTATTTGTAACGGGCCCAAATGGCTATTAAATTTTCTGATGATTGTATTGCTATAATTAGAAATGTTTATGAAATAAAGTGGGCCTAATTTAGTTATCGATTTTTGCACTTTATGTTTGTGGTTTCAAAAAAATTGTACTAAAATTTGAATGATTGAGTGCTATAGCATGCTACCCTCGCGGGGCACAGACTCGGATATCCCTCAGGATGTCAGGTACGTGTCTTGCGAGAGTGGGGTGCTACATAGAGACTCTAACTAGATATTTTTAAAATTAGAATCTCAATTGTTGTTGTTGTTGTTGCTGTTGTTGTTCTTGTTGTTCTTGTTATTGTTGTTGTTGTTGTTGTTGTTATTGTTGTTATTGTTCTTGTTATTGTTGTTGTTGTTGTTGTCGTTCTTGTGGTTGTTATTATTAATAAAATGAACAAAAATGTAAAATCATTCTATACAAAATTTAAAACAAAAAATTTTAATGTATTTTTAAACACAATTATATGTTATAAATATTTTATATGAAATATTAAACATAAAATTTAAAAATCATCTCCTTTCAGCTGTATTAATTTTGAAATGGTTATTTCATTTTGACATAATTGTATTAATTAAGTTTAAATTAATGGTTTATATTTTTATGCTCTAAAAATTCTCTCATCAATTAAAATTTTTTACTGCACCCCTCTTAATGTTGTTATTAACCCCCTATATCAATCAAGCTTATCAATTAGGTGAAAAAGAAATCATATTTTTAGAATTATTATACCATTTAAGCTACTACAATTATGAATTATGTCTTCAGTGCCTCTTACATCAAGATAAAATAACTTAAGGTTATCAAGTATTGGAATCTTCATTAGTAAGTCATTTTATCACTATATTTTGAGCTAGAAAATTGATAAATATTTGTTAATAAGCTCTAAATATGATGATGGAATAAGCGATGTGAAACAATGCCAAATGGGCCCTGGAAAAGTTTGGTAAAGTTTGGAGCAATTTGGTGAATTTTGTGTCTCGGCGACACCAAACAGGTTCTAACTTTGGGACGGGTTTCTAGGAAGATGAGTATGGAATTTGAGGTTATGGTCTCAATAAAAGTTGTAGATACATGTTTCTAGTTTCTGTAAAGGTATGATGCGTTTGAAATGGATGAGTAGTTTGGGAGTTATGCCTTTTTTAGTGGCAAATGGTCTGGCTGGGCACTAAAATGGAAGCTATCGCAGAAATGGGGAAATTTGGATGGGTTGCATTTGGATTCTAGAAAATAAATCAAAATAAAAGTTGTAAAGGAGATGATGATGAGCAACTTTTTTTTTTACTAGAAGTTGATTTGGTGAAGAGATGGAGCAGAACAAAGTATCAATTGATAATTTTCGAAAAATTATCAAAACCAAGTGATCGTTTTTGGAAAACAAATAAACCCAACAGAAAATTCTGCCAAAGGAGATAAATTCACGTTTTTTTTCCAAGATTCATTCACAAAGGAACAAAGCTAGCTATTTATAGACAAGGAAGGCATAAGGGCAACCTCCTTATGTCCTAATCGTGAGTTATAAGCCATCAAAACAGAAAATTAAATTTAATCATAACTTAACATTAACTCTATTTACACAGACATAACTTAAATAGAAAATCAAAGGTCATAGCAAGCTAAAAGTCACTCTTCATAAACATAAGCTTTGACTTCATCAAAAGTCTTTAGTAAGGCTTGGAATTGTAGAAAATTGTTGAGCCCAAATTCCTCTTCTCTAAATGTTGTAGCTGTAGGTTGTGGAGGCTCTCCTAGGCCCATTGCTTCCATGTATTCCATTGCTTGCCTGGATGATCCTCCATCATCCTCTCCCTCTTGAGAGGCCGAGTCAAATCACTCACATTGAAAGTGTTGGAAATGTTGTAGTGGCTTGGCAACTTAATTTTATAGGCACTACTGTTGGCTTTCTTCAACACTTTGAAGGGTCCATCGGCCTTGGAATCCAACTTTGTCTTCCTTGCTTTTGGGAACCTGTTTTTTCTCAAGTACACCCATACAAGATCTCCTTCCTTGAACTCAAACACCTTCCCGAGCTTGGCTTGCTTTTTGTATGCTTCATTATGCTTCCTAATGTTTTCCTTGGATAACTCATGGATTCTCACAATCTCTCTAGCTCTTATATCAGTTTTGGCACTCACTATTCAGTTGTTTGACACAATTGGGCTTAAGCTAATCGGTGAGGGTTATTTCCATCCACACTCTCAAATGGGGACATATTTGTGGTTTTGCTTTTGGAAAAATTATATGCAAACTCCACGTGAGGCAATAGTGCATCCCATTTTTTGGTTTTTCCCTTAAAAGGCTTCTCAAAATCCCCCCTAAAGACTTATTAACAACCTCGGTTTGCCCATCAGTTTGTGGATGGAAGGAAGTACTAAATTTTAGTTGTGTTCCCAATCTCCCCCATAAACCTTTCCAAAAATGACTCAAGAATTTCACATCTCTGTCGCTCATAATACTCCTTGGAATCCCATATAGTTTCACAATGTTAGAAAAGTAAAGATCCATTACATGTTGTGCATCATTAGTTTTTGAGCAAGGAATAAAATGAGCCATTTTAGAAAATCGATCAACAACAACCATTATGCTATCAAACCCTTTTCGTGTTCTCGACAAACCTATGACAAAATCAATGCTCACATCCTCCCATGGGCTATTTGGTGTAGCTAATGGTGTGTATGGACCGTGGGCTTGGCTAGTTATTTTGTCCTTGACACATATAATAGAAGCACTCAACAATCTCACAACATCCCTAAACATTTTTGGCCAAAAGAAGTTGGAATGGTCTAAGGCATATGTTTTGTCTCTCCCAAAATGACCAGCTAACCCTCCCCCTTAGACCTCTCTTAATTAACATTGCCTCTCTTAAAGAGCATATTGGAATGGAACAAGAACCATTTTTAAACAAGTAACCATCATGTAGAACATAATCCCTAAAGCACATTGTTTTGCGTCGCTTTAGCAAATATCTCACCAAAATCTCTATCGCTCTCGTATAACCCCTTAATATCATCAAAGCCTATAACATGTGAATGCATTGAGCTCAAAAATGTATATTTCCTAGACAAACTATTGATAACTACATTATTGGCCCCTTTCTTGTGCTTGATCATAAAATCAAAAGATTGTAAATATTCAATCTAAGTAGCATGTCTATGGTTCAAATGTGATTGGCCTTGAACATATTTAAGTGCATTATGGTCAGTATATAAAATAAAAGAGTTAGCCATTAAGTATGATCTCCAATGTCTAATGGCCCTAACAATTGCATAAAACTCTTTGTCATAGGTGGAGTATTTTTTCCTAGCTTCATTTAGCTTCTCACTAAAATAAGCTATTGGTCTACCCTCCTAGCTAAGCACGACTCCTATACCTACCCACTTACATCACACTCTAACTCAAATGGTGCATTGAAATTTGGCAAAACTAACACGGGAGCTTTGGTGACTAAGTTTTACAAGGTGTTAAAGGCTATAATAGCTTGGTTAGTCTACCTAAACTCTCCTTTTTTCATGCATTCGGTGATTGGTATGGTTATGGTACTAAAATTTCTAATGAACCTCCTATAAAAAGAGCAAAATCCATGAAAGCTTCTAACCTCAAAAAGTGTTTTAGGGGACGGCCACTTTAGAATGGCCTTGATTTTTGTGGGATCCATTCTTATGCCTTCATGGCTTACTACATAACCTAGGAAAGTCAATGAATGATCAAAAAAATGACACTTTTCCATATTGGTATATAAACATTCATAATTTAATACCTCCAACACCATTCTCAAATGAATCATATGTTCATCTAACTCTTTTGAGAAAACTAAAATATCATAAAAATACACTTCCTCAAACTTATGAAGGAATGGTTTTAAAACCTCATTCATTAACCTCATGAAGGTTGAAGGTGAATTGGACATTCCTATTGGTATCACCAACCACTCATAAAGCCCCTCCTTTGTCTTGAAGGTGGTTTTCCATTCAAATACTTCACGAACTTGGATTTGATGGAATTCATTTTCTAGGTCCAACCATGTAAAGATTAAACCTCCATGTAAGTTGTCAAGCATGTCATCAAGTCTAGAAATTGGATACCTATACTTGATGGTAATCTTGTTCACGGCCTTAGAATTTATCTCCATCCTCCATTTCCCATTCTTCTTTGGCACCACAAAAGCGGGCACCACACATGGATTAGAACTCACTCGGATAAAACCTCTCTCCATCAACTCATTCACACAATCTTTTAAAGCTTCAATCTCCTTTGGACTTTTCCTATAGGCGTGCTTGTGAGGTATCACGACTCCGAGCATAAAATTGATCTCATGTTGGATGCTTCTTAATGGAGGACGACCGTTGGGCAAAGTTTTAGGAAATACCTATAGGAACTCCTCAATTGAGCTTTCCACCTTCTTAGGCAATACCATCATTGATTTGTCTTAATCTTCCACATATAATGGCACATAAGATGGTAATTCCTCTACAATGGCTTTCTTCTTGTCCATGGCTAAAGCAATTTCACTTACATTCTCCCCTTTAAACTTCGACTTCATCGGTGGAAGCAAAAATTTCTTCCCTCCATGCCTTAAGGAATAGGTGTTAGCTCTCCGTTGATGGCTCACATCTCTATCATACAGCCATGGCTTCCTAAGTAACAAATGACAAGCGAATATGGGGATAACATGGTACCGTACTTCATCACAATATTTGTCAATTGCAAAAGGAACTAAACACCTCTTAGTTACCTTAATTTTGTGATTTTCATTGAGCCATGTGACCTTGTACAGATTGGGAATTGGTTCGGTTTTAAGCTTAAGCTTGTCCACCATTTCAGTTAAGGCCACATTCTTATAAGCTCCACTATCTATCAACACATGACACATTTTCCCACTAGTAATACACCTTGTGTGGAAAAGTGATTTTTTGTTCTAATCTTCTCCTCCATTTTCTCTATTTAAAAGCCTACGTAACATAAGCATTTCAGCACTCATGTTTTCTCCACTAGCTACAAAATTCTCATCACTCTCATGTTCCTCTTCTTCATTAGCACCATAAAACCCAAATTCAACTTCATCAATCTCCTTCATTGCCCTAATGGTCATCATCTTTCTATTTGGACACTCGGATTGAAAATGACCATAGCCTTGGCATTTAAAACACCTAAGCTTGATTTTTGGAGATTGTTGGTTTGGATTTTTCGTGATTTTTAGGGTATAAGTTGTAGTGTTTTGCCTTTGGTTTGGTGAAGGTGAGTACGGTGGGTTTGGTGGTGTTTGGACTTTGGTTTGGTCGTAAGGTTTGAGATGACTTCAAGCTTGCTTCACTTCTAATTGGAAGCTTCTTTAATTCGCTAAAAGTTTTATATGGGTAAAAGCTCACCATGTTTCTAATTTCTACTTTGAGCCCTTTGTGAAAACGGGCACAAACCAATTCTTTGCTTTCTCCAAGATCACATTTGAGTAAAAAATGTTCAAATTCACCAATATATTCTTCAATGCTTTTACTACCTTATGTGAGAGACATCATTTAAGCCAACAAAATTTGCCTATATTGAGGCCCATGAATGCATCTTCAAGCTCGAATTTCATCCTTTCCCAATTGTTGATTCATTGTCTCCCTTCTCTCATTCTTCTTCTTTGAAGATTGTCCCACCACAAAGCCACATGCCCCCTAAATTTGAGAGCCACAATCTTCACTTTCTTATCATCCTTAATATCTCTTAATTCAAAAGCTCTTTCTACACTATATAGCCAATCTTGGTAAGCATCAGGGATCTAGCTTTCCATAAAACTCAAAAATGTATAATTTGAAATTAAAATTTTCACTTTGAGGCATCTCTTGCATAAACCTTTCTTGAACACACCTTCCTCTATATGGGTCAATTATACCCCCTCTCCCTCCTGGAGCCGTCAGTCCTCCCATGGTGTAAGAGGCACCATCATCTTCATACGGCTCATCTTCTTCAAAGGTAGTGCCAACATCAAAAGTTTGATAGGGGTCTAACCTAATTGGGACTCTGGGGATGTATGGAGTTATGGTTTGAACATTTCAAAGGCTTTGTCTTTGGCTTTAATGGCTGCTATTTCAAGGCGAAGTGCCTCAATTTGAGCGAACATCTCTTCTTGTGTGAGTTATGGCTTAGTTTGATTGGATTCAGACATAGCTTATGGGAGATGAACCAAGTTTGATTTGATGCCAAAATGATGGTGTATGTGGTGTGAAACAATGCCAAATGGGCCCTGGACAAGTTTCGTAAAGTTTGGAGCAATTTGGTGAATTTTATGTCTCGGTGACACCAAACAGATTCTGAATTTGGGACGATTTTCTAGGAATATGGGTCTGTAATTTGAGGTTATGGTCTTAATAAAAGTTGTAGTTATGTGTGTCTAGTTTTTGGAAAGGTATGTTTCGTTTGAAATGGATAAGTTGTTTGAGAGTTATGCTATTTTTAGTGGCAAATAGCCTGTCTGGGCGCTGAAATGGAGGCTGTTGTGGAATTGGGGAAATTTGAATAGGTTGCGTTTGGATATGGAAAAGAGATCAAAATGAAAGTTGTAGATCTGTGTGTCTGGTTTCTATAAAGGTATGGTGCGTTTGAAATGGATGAGTGGTTTGAGATTTATGCCATTGTTAGTGGTAGATGGTTTGGCTAGGCATTGAAATGGAAGCTGTTGCGAAAATGGGGAAATGTGGATAGGATGCATTTAAATGCCGGAAAAGAGATCAAAATGAAAGTTGTAGAGGAGATGATGACAAACAACTTTGTTATTTTTTTTTGACCAGAAGTTGATTTGGTGAAGAGATGGAGCATAACAAAGTATCAATTGATAATTTTCTGAAAATTATCAAATCCAAGTGATCGTTTCTGGAAAACAAAGAAGCCCAACTGAAATTCTGCCAAAGGAGATAAAATAACTTTTTTTTCCAAGGTTCATTCACAATGGAACAAAGCTAGCTATTTATAGACAAGGAAGGCACAAAGGCAGCCTCCTCGTGTCCTAGTCATGAGTTATAAGGCATCAAAACAGAAAATTAAATTCAATCATAACGTAACATTAACTCTATTTATGCAAACATAACTTAAATAGAAAATCAAAGGTCATAGCAAGCTAAAAGTCACTCTTCATAAACACAAGCTTTGACTTCACCAAAAGGCTTTAGTAAGGCTTGGAATTGTAGAAAATTGTTGAGCCCAAATTCCTCTTCTCCAAATGTTGTAGTTGTGGGTTGTGGAGGCTCTCCTAGGCCCATTGCTTCCATATCTTCCATTGCTTGCTTGGATGGTCCTCCATCATATGATTTGTGTTCCCATGATATATGAAATTCATTTATTAGTTAGCTTTTTAAATTATCTAAAGAGGTTGATGTGGATTTCATAAGATTAATAAGATTAATATTGCCATTTCTTTCTTATTATAGTTTGACAAAAAATATTGGTATTCATGACTTCATGAATATGAATAATATGATTACCGTAAATCCAACAACAAAAACAAACTTGTAATCTTTATCATAAATGAGATTTAGTTATTGAGATTATATATTAGAACTTAGAATTTTGATATTGTGACTATGATTTGATGAAATTTAATACCTTGGATAAATTATTTTATGTTTTTTTCAAATTGACTTGGATACTTATATTGGATGTTTATAAGGTATAGGATTAATTAATTTTGTTGATAACACTTAAGAAAGAAGGAAATTTAGTAAAAATTTTATTTCAATTATTATCACCACTAAACACTAATTGATATTTAGGGAATTAATTTTAATAAGAATATTTTGTTGAGGTTTTTTAAGAAGTTATGGAAAGTTAAGGAAATTATCTATAACAGTTTAGAAGACATATGGAGCTAGTATTAGTTAACTAGCCTCTTACTATTGGCTAATAAATTTCTTTAATTCAACATTTTTAGAAAACCGTTTTTGATGCTTAAATCATGATGTTTACAAATAATAAAGGAGAGAGAAAATGATAGGGAAGTAATAAAAGGAGCTAAAGGAGTTATTTTCAAGTAGAAGGATAGGGTTTTAAGTTAGATTTTGAATATTGTAGGAGAGATTTAGTAAAGAACAACTAAAATTTGTAATATAAAAGAATTGACATATATATTCAGTACTAGTAACATAAAGAATATATCAATTTAAGTTTTAAGATGTGTGTTTGGTGATTTAATGTTTATTAATTGTTATATTAAGTCATTATTAATTGTTTGCATGCTTAATTAGAAATGGGTTAGTATTTTAGAAACATATAGGAGTTATTGCGAGTTAGGGATTTATTAATTGATTAGTTGAGGGGATTCTTTCATGAATAATTAAGTGTAAAATTATTTGGAATTTGATATGTAATCATATTTAAACTCTTGTAGTGCATATTTATAGGTGTTGTGGAGATACCATAAATACTTATATGCTTGTGTTATATGTTAGATTTCATGGTATAAGTGCATTATATGCAAATGGTTTATGATGTGATTGTCAAATACATATTTTAATTGTTTTAAGTCCTATAAAAGACATGTATGATGGTTTATTTATGATGAATATGGTGTGGGCCTTAGTTGGGATCAATATTTAATGCTAGATTGGGATCGAAACAAGTCCATTGTCTAAGAAAAATATAAAAAAATAAATTGAGATATAACCCAATATGTTGTTTAAAATGAATACTTGGATTCATATTAGTTAATAAACAAATATATTTCTTGAGTGAATACCCAGTCAAATTGAGACATAACCCAATTTGGTGGCTGGGGTAAATGTCTAATGCATACCCTAAGAAAATATAAGATAATGTTTGATTGATTTAATACCATTGACTACTGCATATGATATGTCTATTTATGATAATCATATTGGCGTGTTTGCATTGCATGATTGTTTCTGAGCTCATTTTCAAAGATTATATAGTTTTATATAAGATATATATGGTGAAGCTTTATTTATGGTAGATGTATAGAGTTTTTAATTTATTTTATTTGTCAATTTTTCTTATATGATATATGCTATCATGTTTTAGTTATAATTTCATGTGAGAAGTTGATGAGAAGCGTGAGATTCTATAGAAGGTGTGAGCACATTTTAGATTTAGAAAGCTTTTCGATAGAGAAACATATTTATATTACTCATTATTTAAGTTGTTTAGTATTGCTATGTGGATTTGTATAGTGAGATTTTATATGACTGATTTAAAAATTATTTATGAGATAAGGTTTATTAAGTTATTTTTATTAAATTTTAAGAGTTTAATAAAAAGACGTTATCCCCATCCCAATAGTTAGATTTGATTGGTTGAACTTTATCATTAGATAGCAACTTGTCATAAATCCAATAAAATTAATTTGAAAGTGGAGCGTTATATATGGTAAAAAAAAACTATATTTAAACCTTTGATTTCAAGTTTATAGTCTAAACCAGTTAAAGGAATTCTACTAAAAATAAACATTAATGGTTTATGAAGTATTCCTAAAAATAAGTTATAGTAGTGTATTATAAGAATATGGAAGTAGCCTTAAATAGGGTAGTCTAACAGGTGAAGCAAGCATTCTAGAGGTCTTCCAATTTAAGAAGTTGAAGGCTTGATAGATGGTAAAGGAGGCTTCAACTCAATTTAATCTAGAAGAAGATGATTGTTCACATTGGAATTAAAAGTTTCACTTAAATTAAATTTGTTATTTGGATCTAAATCATTGGTTAGTTAAGTAATTTACTTGGAGTATATGGTTTATGATCTATTACATATACTCGATAATTAATCTAGTAAGCACACGAAAAGTAAAGGATGTGGAGTTCACCAATGTAGGAAAATAAAATATGAAAATGATAAAATATGAAAATGATCTCATTATGATTACTTCTATTTTCATAAAATATTATTCATAAAATCGTAAGTTTTTTTAAAATTTCTTCTCATTTGTCAAAAAGTTAATATGATACAATTATAAATTGTATTTAATGATCAAGGACCTTATACTATAGAAGATGGGTTAGTAAAAGTGATAAGAATGAATGGACCTCTTCATGTTTAACAAATTTTAATTTTACTTTAAAGGATATAATTTTGCAACCATGACAATATTAATAAAATTATTAAAAATTAGTTAATTTCTTCATATTGAATAATTTTTCCATTTGCCTTATAAAAATACAATTTTGCAGCTAATGCACTTGATTTCCTTAGTAATATACACTCTCATTAATTAATCTAGACCTACTCCTTTCGAATATGACTTGTAAATTATTTAGTAATCTTTTTACTAAAAAATGGAGGGATGATAGTAAAGCAAAATGGAAATATTCCATATACTTGATATATGAACTTTGAAAGATTGAAAGGAAAAAAGAGTTTGGGAAAGAGGTTTGTACTAAAAGATTCTCATTTTAAATGAATGGTAAAAGATAAAAATCTCTTATGATTTTATTTGGTTTTTAAATAATTTTATTTTTAAATTATAAAAACCTTTTGATATTAGAATTATTATAAATAAAAATTTATTAAATTATTGTAATTTAGATTATTATATGATTGAATGTTAAACATAATAAAACTTGTATACTATTTTAATTTGATCTTAATAACCTATTTTATTAAAATAATTCGATAGAAACTTATAAAAATTCATATTAAATATTTTTATATTAAAAAGTATTTTTAAAATAATAAAAATATTTTTAAAAAAAGTAAAATTATAATAAAAATTATTATATTTTACCGAGAATGGAACATAAAAATTTAAGTTCGTCATTCCTCACCATATGATTTTATTTGATTTTTGTCAGTTCCATATCATTCTATCATATGATTTATATGTTTGTGTTATTTTTCTAATGGACAGCTATATAACGAGATGAAAAATGCTGAAATATGTTTAAGATCAGCAGACATTAGTTTCAAGTTCACAATGTGTTACCTCACATATTCATATTGTTAATTAAATTAGCTGACTTTTTGACGACTCAAATAAATATTTATAGATAATTTGATCTATCTGTTAGAAATATGAAATGCAAATCAATATTAGGTAGAAGTTTGACAAATTTTGGGTGATTGATGGATCTTCTTTACTGGTCCTTATATGAGCCCAGTCTTCTATGGGACGTGATCTTCTGTCCCATGTACCCTGTCCCTACCCTGTCCCATGGTATCTCAACCATCCATTTTTGTGGGGTCCACAAAAATGGATGGTTGAGATACCATGGGACAAGGTAGGGACAGGGTACATGGAACAGAGGATCTGAGGGCGTCTTCTATGGTCTATGATAAGTTCATTCCACTCATATTCTTTTGTGATAAGATGTTTGAGGATGTTTTTCAGTTGATAGAGGTGCGGAATACATTGTCTGCAAGTTCCTGCAATTTTAATGAAACACGTACTAGGACAATGACGTGGATGATAACGTTGCAATTTGTTTGTTTCCAGTAGAAAGCTCATGTTCATGCGGCTTCAAACCTTCTGTACCTTCACCCTCCGTTCGAGCAACATTCCACCTATCTAAACTTGTACTTTTGATACTAATATGCTTCTAGTTTTTCAATTTAACATTATTTCTTATTTTAATTCTCTATCATCAAATTCTCTAATTCTACCTTTCAAATTTGGTAATCACTTCATATTAAGACTTTCTTTACTATCTTAAAAAAATAAAATGTGTTATCCCCAAAATTCAAGTTGGACATATAATTTAAACTAACATTAATAATGTTTTTGATATGATGCATTAATAAATTTTCATGACTTAATCAGAATTTTTAATAGTCAGAAAATTAAAATAAGGAAAAACTTTAAATTGAAAAATTAGATGATTTATTCGTTAATATGAATTTGTTTTGAATTAAATTATTGTAATGATAATTTATAAATTTGCATATTAAACCATTAATAAGGGGTTTGATTTATTAATTTTTTTAAGATGAAAAGAATGCATTAACATAACCAATAGGAGTATGATTATAAGTGAATCAAGACTAGAGGATTTAACCACTATGCAACATAGAGAACTTTCGAGTTAAGAACCAAACAATTATGATTAAATATGCATAATTCATAAGTTAGAGCTTAGTATATATTGAGATATGGAGATGATGGGATATAGAGAATGTCATCATCATTGTTGCCTTCAATTACTGTCTAATATCATAGGTGAGAGATGTTCCAATTTACGGCCAATATTGGCTAGGATAATTACTATATCAAACCTATGGTGCCAAGATTGAAGTTTCGTTGTTATATGCCACAGAAGATCCTTAAGTTCCCTCCTTACCCTATTGCATACACCACATAATCAATAGTAGTTTTAATACTATACGTCCCTTCTATATAGTTGATGATGCTATGTAGTCATTGAATAATGTTGAACTAATCAATTTGTTAGCTTCGAATATTGCACAATTGATGTTTTTTTTCCTATATGGTTGATGAAAAGTGACATTAGAAGATCAAGTCCTTAATGAATTTAAGTTCTCAACTGCATAATTTGTAGGATTCAAAATATTTGATCTACTGACTGTGCTTATTATGTTTAGTTTGTTCCTTATGACTAGTCATATAGTAAATGAAGCCTTTCAGAGGGTTTTGTTTACAACATACCAGCCTGAACTAAGAGAAGTTGGAAGCTAAGGGTCTAAATAACAATTGGCACATCTTTTTTGTAAACTAGCCGAGGTTGTGTCTTAACCATACCATAATGTCTTCTAAATTTATATTAGGACTGTAGTTAGGAGCATTATTAAGTATTGTAGAGAATATCCTTAATATTTTGTGCCTTTTAATTTTTTTGAATTAACTCATTTACCTTAGCTTGGTTTTGTATAATGTATATAAAATTATTCAAATTAAAGAACTAGTAAAAAGGCCCTAACTCATTAAAATTTCCATACCATAGTGATATATTGTTCCCATTTCCAGCTTTACATTTAATCTCTAGTTGTAACATGGTTTTGAAGGAGTCAATTATAGGTTTTGCTATTAAGAAGTTTCTTTTTATTAGATATTAGGTGTGATTCTATCACACCTATAAAAATTCTTTGTTAGTTTGGAGTATCCATATCCTCTTATTTATACTTTTTAGTTGAGCAATTCCCAGGAGCCTATTGTTTTAGGTGTGTATATCTTAAACCACTTTACTTTTGTTATTAATTTCTTTATAACATCACCAAACTAGAGGAATTTCCTCATCATCTTTTATATTTCCTTGATTAATTCCCCAGAAGGATCAAATGAGAGTACTATTAGACATGTAGGTTATTAAGAATTGAAATAATTAGCTTAATTGTACCTACATTAGAAAGGCATTGATTACTCAAATAACTAATCCTTTTTTTCAAATGTTATTAAATAATGTCCAGCAATAACTAAAAGAAGGTCTCTTAATGGTGATTACAACTCCTAAATAGGTGAAAGGAGACTCATTAATTTAAAAAATTTTCTTATTAAAGAGCCAACTTACTTAGTGATTACATCTAAAATAGATGAATAAATTTTTTTGTCCTAAGAGATTATTGAAGATATGAAAAGAATCATTAATATATTCACTAAACTTAAGTCTACACCACAAGTAAAAGTAGGTTATTAGAAAATGAAAGAATAAAGATCCTTAACTTTTTACTTTTGTTGTGGAATTTAAGTTGGTTGATTAGTCTTATTAACACCTTAATACCAAATGTGAATAAGTAAAGAAATAGAGGATCTCTTATCTCAAATCTTTAGCTTTGTTAATCAAGTGAGTGGGTTCACTATTAATCAATATAATATAAGAGATAGTTGAGATACATTGATCTGGGATGGCGATGGGCAGCCTATGGGCTAAGATTAAAGTGTTTTCAATGGGCTGGCCTAGGACAACTTAAGGTCTAATTATTCTAAGCAAAACAACATCATTTTACTTAAAAGAGTTATTCCTCGGGTAGGCCTGGGTCTGGGTAACCCAAGCTCGGATGTAATTAAAAAAAGACGCTTTATACTTTTAATTTTAAAAATATTGACAGAGCTGGGCCATGGGTCAGCCCATTGCCATCCTTAATTAATCAATCCATTTAATGAATGGAGAGGGAAAACTAAATGCCTCTAATGAGTGTAGTATAAAGCTCTAATTAATAGAATTAGAATTTTTGTAAAAATCAATCTTCGTAGCACTACTCTTAAAGGAATTCTTCCTATTGTCATTTTTAAATAATTCTTAAGCTAATAATATGTTTTCTCCAATATACATCTATTGAATAAATCTCTTTGATCAAGAATGATGATTGAGCCTAATACTAACTTCAATCTAGAAGCTAGAAATTTAGAGGTAACCTTGTACCTTACGTTGTAGTGAGATAGGCCTATAATCCTTCAACCTTGATGGATTAGGGATCTCTAGTATGAGTCTAGTGTAAGACTTATTTAGCTATAACATGTATTTAGTTATAACATTTTTTCACTGCTAAAAATTCTAAAATTGCAATGGTGACTTAAGTTTTGATTATGCTTCCCTACTCTTAGAAAAAAAAAAAGGCATTTAATTCATCATAATTAGAGGCCTTGTTAGAATGAAGGATAAAGAGAACTTTCTCAATTTCTGAATAAATGAAAGGTTTGAGGAGGAGCTTAGTGTCTACTTCTATAATCTACTTAGGAATGAAAAAGTTATAACTTACACAAATTAAGAGTTATTAATGTTAGTTCTTAAAGTAATATGGAAATTATCATAAGCCACTTATTTCATCTCCTACTACTGTTAGGCCATATAAACATTCTTCTTTAATAAATATTTGATATTGTCAGTGTTTCTCCTTTAAAGGATAACTATATAAAAGTATAAAGTTCCTATATTCCTTTTGACGTATATTTTAAAAGTGAATTATATACTTTTAAAGCTTAAATATAGTTGGATAATTCTTGGCTTTCTTAAGATTGTTTTGACAAGTCGTTTAAACATTGATAAAGTTAGTTTAATTATTGAGGAGTGTTTTAGCTTCCTCAATAGCATGAACAATGTTGATATAGTTCTTTTGATTAAGTCTTTTAAGTTCTTCCTTCACTATTTGTAGTTTTTTAAAGCATTTGTAGGATTCATAACCTTGTAAATGGTGGCCCTACATTTGACAACTACTTCCTCAAAGCCCTTTAGCTTTGTTATATACTTGCTAAACCTGAATAGGGCTTTCCTCATAAATTTCTCTATCAAGTTATGGAATTTTATAGGAAAGCAGCCTGAGGTTAGATTATTATTAAAGATAGATTTGGCCTTATCTAGTTTTTTTCTTTTTGAATTGAAATTATCTTAAATCTCATATATGTGACTTCAATCTAGCTTGCACATGATCTACAGTCATAACAAAAGTTTCACAAGTTTATATTACCCTTAACTTCTAATAAGATTATAGTGTTATTAAAATCATCAATAATCATCCAAAGATTGTTAATAGTGGCATGAATAGCTTTTAGATCAATCTATAATGATATTCTGCAGTAAACCAAGTTAGTAGCATACACAAAACTAAAGTAAATAAAGTCAAAATTAAGTAATAACCAAACTTCTAAGTGAATTAAATCATCAGAAGCTCTAAAGTGAAAAACCCAATTTTATTAGGATTAAAAGCTTCTTTTATGCTTTCATTAGAGTGATAAATATGATTGGTGATAATAATTTAACACTCACTCAAAAACTACAACTTCATCTAATGATCTGCTTTTAACTTAGTATCTAACAAACCTATTAGCAAAGGGTTTATCTTTTTTGAGAATTAAATAAAGAATTTTCCAAGCTAAGTTTATACAACATTATAGTGGATAAGAATATTACACAATCCAAGATCATTTTTATACTATAAACATGCTAGGCAGCTAGGTCACAAAGGTGCCATTTATTTCTCATACTTATAGTAATTCTGGTTTGAATGTCTTTAGAAAACATTAGTTCCCTGATCCAGTTTAATGTGTTATTTACCATAATGCATCTCTTAATAGCTAGAGCTTTGTATAGTCTACTATTTCTTTCTTTATGTTAAATATATTGAAGAAATGAAAAAAAAATTAACACAATTCCATCCTGCTTGAGGGATTTAGATTTACTGATTTCCCTTGACATGATATTTGTCCAGTTATTAGAGGGATAACATATCATCATAGTGTGATGCACCCTGGTCTAAGTAGCCCTTGAGTATCTACATTAAAAGAATAGATGACTTCTATTCTCTACCTTCTTATTGTAAAGAAGACATATAGGATCAAAGTTGCTAAAACATCTATCTTTTGTTCTTACCCTACTTTTGATCACCAACTAACTAATCATTGATGCTTTTGGGTTAATAGTTTATTCTAGATTAGCTCAAACTAGGATGCTTCCTCTAAGCAAGGTCTGAAGATCTTATAATATGAGGAGTTCGTATATGATCAAGAGTTATTTGCTAGCCATACAAATTTATCCTCCCTATTTGATTAATTAAATTGAGGTAAGTAACTCATTAGGCTATTGGAGCCTCTGAAATTGTAACACCAAGAACCATATTGTATAGCTAAACTAACTTTAGCATTCAAAGGAATTCTAGAGGTGAGATGAACCAACTCATTCCTTTTTATTAGAGGGTAGTAATCATTCCAATGTTTAAACCAAAACTAAGATTTTTCCCCATTTCACAAACTTTGTTTACTCCAAGGGTATATTTGATCACTTAATTTGAACAATTAAGTAAAACTCCATGATTGGTCCCTCCTAATTTCCAACTACTATAGACTCGAGTATCTTAAGTTAAATTCATTGATCCATTTAGCCAAAAGTGTTTCATTATCGATAATAACTCTCCACATTCTTTTAATTAGTGGAACTTTTTGCATAAGAGCCATAGGAACAATTCTAAGGCCACCCTCTTTCTTAGGAATACATAATTATTCTTATTTGACTTCAGCTCCTTTAGAATTCTCTACGTTACTGGACATAAGAACCCCTTGATACATTTATCAATGTCCTTTATAATTCTTTTTGGTATGATTAAATGGGCACTCTAGTGTACATGTAAGCTCCTGAAAGCATAATTAATAAGGGTCAGTCTAGCTGCACAAGATAAGAATATGTTTTGTTGGGAATTGATTTTATCTTTAAACGACTCAAATAGTGGAATGCAATCAACACATTTTGGGTTGATTGAGGTGATGGGAACACCAAGATATTTTAAGGAGAAGTTTGAAGATTTAGCCCAACTATTTTACTAAGTTCATCCAAATTCTGTCCATCTTAGGATACAAATATGCTACTTTTGCTTAAATTCGCTTCCTGGCTAGAGCATCTAGATAAAACCTTCAATGGTTCCATGATTAATTCAATAGAGTAGGTGTCTACCCTATATAAAAGCATCAAATCATCAACAAAAGCCAAGTGGTTGATTTTTAGTTCTTTACATTTATGATGAAAGTTAAATCTGCCATTGTTAAAGGTAAGAGCATATAGGAGTCTTGATAATGCATCAATTACTGAACTTAATAAATAAGGGGATGAAGGGTCCCCTTGTGTTAGTTCGTCAGTATTTTTAAAGGTTATAAAGGACACTTCATTGATAAGAGTACTAAAAATCACTATAGTTAGACATTCTTTGATCCATTACACAAATTGAAAGGGGAGACCAAATGTTAGGAGGTATTTTTTAATGAATTCCCATATAACAGCGTCTAAGGCTTTAAAGAAATCAATCTTGAGGTCACAAATTTTAATGGATCTTCTAGAAACATAATCCTTCATCAATTCCTGAAATAGCAACATATTATCTCTAATGATTTTTCCTAGGATAAAAGCAACTTAAGCATGGTTTATAAGTCCATTCAAAGCTTATTTTAGTCTAATGATAATGAGTTTGGAGGTCACCTTATAGACTATGTTACAACAAGAAATTGGTCTACAATCCAACATTAAAGAATATCTTCTAGTTTATTTTGAGTGTGTTCAGCCCCATTCATATCTTGAAGCAGTAAAATTTTGTTTCTATTTCATCTAGCTAGGATTGAAGAGTGGAAGAATTTTGTGTAGCATCACATTGGAATTTTGTGTAGCATCACCTTCCCTTAGCCAATTTACTGTAGCTTTCTACTTGAGAATTGAGCTATATAACATGAGAGCATCATCATATTCCTTCATCCTTTAAGCCTCTAGAGATCTTAAAGTTATCAAGGTGCTTATAACAATTTTCCTAAGCAATCTTCATATTATGTTTTATTTCAACAAGGTTTATGTTGTTTTGTTTAGCAAATTCCTCAATTGCAAGTTTGACTTTTTGAAATTTCCTCATGATTTAGAAAAAAATAATAGCCTTCCACTTTACGTGCCCAATTTTTGCATATCATCTCTTTAAATCCCTTTTGTTTTTCTGAGTCCATTAAAAAATTTGAAACGGGTTTTAATTAGTTTGTATTAGCATAGCCTCAATACTTTAGTCCTTAAATGATAAAAATAAATTATCTCCAAAATAAGCATATAAACTAGGAAATGAATAAGCCACAGTTGGATAACAATAAATCTATCTAACTTTTTTATGATGAATAAGTGAATAGTGAATAGTGAACTACATACCTAAAATCCACTGAGCCTATATGTTGTGTGACTTCTGTAAGTTTTTTATATGATCCTCTATGTTTAGTTATATAACCATCAGCCTCTAAAGGAGATAGTACGCAATTAAAATCCCCTATCATTATCCAAGGTCTAGTTATACCAACAATGATGATTTTAACATCCTCCACAGGCTAGCTCTTTGGAACATAAAGTTAGATGCATAAATAATATGCATATCAAAATAGACAATGGTACCTTTGAGATGACAATTTAGACGTATAAATTGATCACATTCCTTAGTTGTTTGAATTAACACTTTGAGATGACAATTTAGATGTATAAATTGATCACATTCCTTAGTTGTTTGAATTAACACTTTATCTGAATTATAAACAAAAATAATCCTACCAATGTAATGATATGTATAGTTCGAGTGAATCTTCCATTCAGTGCCCAAAAGCTAAGACACTTTTATAGTTAAGCATCTTTATTTTAGTTTCAAGCAAGCCCATAATTAGGGGCTTCCTCCCTAAAAAACCTCTCTTATAGACTATCTTTTAAGAGGTTCTTTTAACCCTCTTATATTCCAAATTAAGACTATCATGAGATCAGATAATAGGTTATAACCTATTAGTCTATTTTCCCCCTTTTTCTTACCTGATCTTCTTCTGATAATGATAGACGCTTTCAATTCCACTTCCTTTTGATTCTCAATTATTTCAATATCCTCATCAGTAAAGATACTTTTCTAGGTACTATTTATGTATTGGGCTTAATAAGATTGTCTATAGTAGGACTAAAGAGAATGATGATTTTTATTAGATTAGGATTCTTAATTTCCTTCTTATGCATTCGCCTTAGAGTTGTTATAAGCACTTGATCTAGATTGTTTAAGGTAGTAGAGCTAGAGGGGTTATCAAGTCTTATTAACACAATATAGCTACTAGTATTGAAGGTTTTACCCATCAGCTTCCATATTTTGCTATAGTTATTTAGCTTTTAAGTGTAAGAAATGGCAGTCTCTACTCTTGTAAGATCCCCTTCTTCTCCTAACTTTATAATTGGAATGGATTTTAGCATCTATGCATCCTTTTTTACTTCAATATATAGCTTGATATAATATATTCTCTCTATACATGTAGTTTGAGTGTCAATATAAATTAGCTTTCCTACGAAGCATACTAGGGAGCTAAACCTTTCAACAATCCATAATTCAAGAGGCATATTATAAAAGTTCACCTAGATTGGGACTATTGATGTTTCCTTTATCTAGTTCACCTCCTGGCCTTTATTTCTAAAAAAAATAGGTTATCTCCCTATATGCAAAGGACCTTGCTCAATATCTCATTAAGACAATTCTCATTGTTAAACTTGAATATGAATGTATCATCCTTAGTAAGCATTGTCCTCTCTAGTCCCTTCTTGCTCCTTCTGTCCATAACCCATATTTTCACTAGTGGAAAGGCTATTCTTTGATTCAGAAAAAACCAACTAATGATGAGGATCATACTAACGCACTTGCTTTGATCAGATCTATAGGTGGGGTTCAAACACCATCCCCATTACTCCTTCATAGTAGTTTGCATTTAGTCTATTGAGCTGTTATTTTATCTTTCTAATTACCAGGGGTGTGACCTTTGATCATAGATAAGATGTTACTAGTGTTTAGAGATGAGGCCTTACTCATGTTTAGTACTACTTGGGGGTCACGAACTAACTCATTAAACTCCTCTAAACTTAGATCTTCACCACTTGCCTTAAAGTGTTTAAGTCCCTCAAGTGAAGATAGTTTCATTATCATCCTAGTTTGGTTACGATTGGAGCTGAGACCCTTACCTAGGTTGTCTCCATTATGTTGTCCTCATGTGGCAAGGTACATGTTCTAGATGGTAACTTTTCAAAAAAGGAAAGGTTCAAGGGCAATTCTATAAATTTCTTTGTAAGAGGCTGGAGCATTGATAACAACAACCTTAATTAAAGAAACTTGGAAATGTTATCTTAGTAAAGGCTTTACTGACAAAAGGTAACCATATTAGACCTATTTTTAAAAAGATATTAAACTCTGTTACATTCAAATTTAGGATAGATACCAAAAGGAAGTTTAAGAGGTTAACAAGTCTTTAGTCTTAACTCTTATGCTTAATCTCCTCCTTGCCACAACTTTGATATTCTCCCCTAACTTAACTGATTCATTGATGTCCTTGTTCCTCAATATTATTGTGTTTGCCTCCTTAGGTCCTTATAAAGATATTGACTATTTTTCTCTTATGAACTTTGTCCAACTACCTTACTTCCTTATCGCTTAACATTGGAATTGCTTTAAAAGATTTCATTTGATCATAGGAGATAGAGTCTACATATAATCTTGTTGAATTACCTTAAAGTCCCTCGTTTCTTTAAGTGTTATTGGTTTCAAATGCTAGAAGACACAAGAGATTTTACCTTGCATATATGACTAGAGGCACAATTTTCTAACATAAATTCCTTAATTAGAGCTTCTAATCACATCAATTTATAATAGTCTCCTTTAAAAAAACTTCCCAACTAGACTTTATTTCTTTTGTTGGCATAAGGATGGTTTCTAATGGTAAGTAATAAGTACAAAATCTTCAATCATCTTATCCTTCTTATTTAATTTGTTTGATATGTATTATACCAAGTAATTCCTTATTTATATCTCTACACACATTCTTAAATAGAAATTTTTTTTTAAGAAAGTTGAAGCTTTTACCTTATATGATGGTTTACCTATGTCATAGTTAAATAATTTGTCTCATTTTTGACAAATATTTTAAAGGAATACTGTATATTGATCCAGATAGGGACATATTTTATCCTTAAATTCCCTACTTGTACATTAGGTTTTCATTTGAAGGAAAACATGTTTGTTGTTGACATGTCATGGTCCAGCCTTAAGTATTCTTCTCATATTAGCTTTCAAAATCAAATTTAAAAATAAAGAGGTTCTCTTTATTGATGAATACTTCCAGTAACTCCATTTTTCTCTTATAATGCTAAGTCCAAGAATTTATAACTAGTGTTTTTGTATTTTTTCCCCAAAAAAACTAACTAAGAAGGCTACCCATTTAGAAGCTCCCACTTTTAAAACTTCCAATGAAGATGAGAATATGTTTCTATCATAGGAGTTTTAGGCAAAGATAAAATAGTCTCTCATACGACAAGGAATCTTTAACTATTTTGCACAAAGTAGGTTTTAAGGAAAGTTAAGTTAGAGGAAAGTTAGACTAAGGAGGTAGAAGGGAGAGCATGAGGAGTACCTTAGTTAGAATTAGTGGTGATTTAATAGGAAAAGGCAAGAGTGGGTGGGGTTTAAGTGGTTGTCTATGGAGGGATATTAGAGAGCTTACTTCAAGAGTAGGGGGATTTTGAGCCATTAGATAGATTAGAAAAGGATTTAGAGATGTTCAGAAGACCTTGTTTAAAGCACAATTAGATGAGAGAAGACATGATAAGAAAATGAAACCAACCAAGTTATTTAGAGAGCTAATAAAAGAATAGGTAAAAAGAATATGGGAAGAAGCAACAATCGTAAAGCAATAAATTAAACAGATTCTAAAGGGAGAATGTGATCAAATGATAGGACAATTAGACATGTAGCTTATTAAGTATTAAAATAATTATGTAAATTATACCTGCATTAGAAAGGCATTGGTTTCTTAAATAACCGATCCATTTTTAAATTGTTATCAAATAATATCTATCAATATCTAAAAGATGGTCTCTTAATGGTGATTACTACTCCTAAATAGGTGAAATGAGGCTTATTAATTTGAGGATTTGTCATATTAGAGAGTTAGATTACTTAGTGGTTGGATCTAGAATAGATAAATAATTTTTTTATCCTTGTTAACGGAAAGACCTAAGAGAATATTGACGTACTACAGAGAATTCATTAACATGTTAATTGAATTTAAGTCTACATTATAAGTAGAAATAAATTATTAGAAAATGAATGGATGAAGATCCTCAACTTTTTTATTACATTGCGGAACTTGAAATTTTCATCAAGGCTTATATTATAGAGCATTATTAACACCTTAATACATAATGTAAATAAGTTAGGGGATACAGGATCTCCTTATATCAAATCTTTAGCCCCTCAATCAAGTGAGTGGGTTCACTATTAATCAATATACTATAAGAGATGGTCGATACATTAATCAATCCATTTAATGGATGGAAAGGGAAAACCAAATGCCTCTAATTGGTGTAGCACAAAGCTCAAGTTAATTGAAACAAAAGCTTTGTTAAAATCAATCTTTATAGCACTACCCTTGAAGGAATGCTTCCTACTGTAATTTTTAAACAATTCTTATGTTAATAATAAGTATTATTTAATATCCCTCTATTGAGTAAAATCCCTTTTAGTAAGATTAATGACTAACCTCACTACCAACTTCAGTTTAGAAGCTAAAAATTTAGAGATAATCTTGTCCATTGCATTGTAACAGGAGATAGGACTATAATCCTTCAACTTTTATATATTAGGGATCTTTGGTATGAGGTTAAATTATATAAATATGTTCAGTAGAACCTATATACACATCGCAAATCAACTAACTTCGGTCTTATCATGCAAGAGCAACACAAAAGCACATCCAATTTAGCCAAAAAAACATCGCATTTACTTCTGGAATACTTCTTTTATCAATTCCCCTCACTTCACATTCATAAATCTAAGCAAACATATAAAAAATTTCTATACATATTTCATGTCTATGTATGTCCATATTGAAGCGAACAAATTATCCATTTACACTTATCTTTTACATTAAGTACCATTACGTCTCTTACTATACTTAGATGCACTCAATTCATTATGTTCACTTCTTAACACACCCTAGATATGCTATAATACTTCTAGCAACTTTCCTCATAAATTTTCTTATTAAGTTGCAGATTTCCATAGGAGAATGGTCTGAGGTTAGATTATTGATAAAGCTAGATTCACTATTAGGGAACTTAGACGCCATATCTAGTTTTTTTTCTTTTTTGTTTGTAATGAACCATCCATCAATTTGTCTATTATTTTAAACAAAAATTACTCTTGAAACTTATATATGTGACTTCGATCTAGCTTGAACATGATCTGAAGTCATCATAAAAGTGTTAGTATTACCCTCAACTTCAAATAAGAGTATGGTGGTACTAAAATCTCCAATGATCATCTAGAGAGCATAATTAGTGGCATAAATAGCTTTCAAATCATTCATTAGTGGTATTTTTTTAAAAACCAAGTTAGTAGTATGCACAAAAGTAAAGTCAATGAAATCAGGATTAAGTAATAACCAAACTTCCAAGTGAATGAATTCATTAGAAGATCTAGAGTGAACAACTTCAATTTTATTAGGATAAAAAATTCTATTATTCTTTGATTAGAGTGACAAATATGATTGGTGATACTAGTTTAATACTTACAAAAAAATTGTAAATTTTTGCAGTAATCCACTTTTAACTTGGTCTCTAACACACCTATTAGCAAAGGCTTTATTAACAAAAGGTAATCATACAACACCTATTAGTTTTAAGGATATTAAGCACTCTTACATTTAAAGTTAGGATAAACATTAAAAGGAAGTTTGAGGGGTTGATGAGCCTTTAGCCTTAGCTTTTTTGCTTAATCTTCTCCTTGCCATAACTTTGGATTCCTCCCTTACCTTAACTGATTCATTGATTTCTTTGTCCCTCAGTGTTGGTGTGTTTACCTCCTTAACATCCTTAGAAAGATAATGACTATTTTTCTCTAATGAGCTTTTCCTGACCTTCCTTACTTCCCTATTACTTAACATTGCAATTACTTTAGAAGATTTGTTTTGATCGCAGGATATAGTCTCTACATATTATCTTGTTGAATCACTCTACAATTCCTCATTTCTTTAAGTGTTATTGGCTTCAAATGTTAGACGTCACAGGAGATTTTGACTTGCATTTATAACTAGAGGCACACTTTTCTAACTTAAATTCCTCAATCATAGCTTCTAACCATATTAATTTATGATAGTCTCCTTTTTAAAAAATTAATCAATTAGACCCATTTTCTTTCCTTAGTGGCATAAGGATGATTTCTAACGGTATGTAATAAGTAAAAATCTTCAATCATCTTATCCTCCTCACTCAATCTCTTTGATAGGTATTATATCAGGCAATTCCTAACTAATTTCGATATCCAGAAATATTTGTAAATAGAAAATACTCTTTCTAAAAATTGAAGCTTTGTTCATAGATAATGGTTTGCCTATGTAATTTTCTAAATAACTTAGTCTCATAGTTGACTAATATTATATAGGAATATTATGTATATTGATCTAGATATAGTGGTGTTTCATCCTTAACTTCTCCATTTAGACACTGGGTTTTCACTGAAAGGAAAACATGTTTGTTGTTGATATGTTATGGTCCGGCCTTAAGTATTATTCTTATGTTAGCTTTCAAAATCAAATTTAAAAATTAAGAGATTCTTTTTTCATTGATGAACACTTTCAATAACTCCATCTTTCTCTGATGATGCTAAGTCCAAGCATTCATATCTAATATGCTGGTATTTTTTCCAAAAAGAACCTAACTAAAAAGGATACCTATTTAGAAGCTCCCTCTTTTTTAAGACCTCTAACGGAGTTGAGAATATGTTGTTATCATCTGAGATTGAGGGCAAGATGAAATAGAGTATATCATACGATAAGGAATCTTTAATTACTTTGCACCAAGTAAGTTTTAAAGGTTTTAGGGAAAGCTAAGTTAGAGGAAAGTTAGCTTAAGAAGGTAAAAAGGAGAGGGTAAGGAATAGCATGGTTAAAAGTAGCCGTGATTTGATGGGAGAGGATAAAAAGGGAAGGGGTTTAAGTGGTTGTAGATGGAGTGATATTAGAGAGCTTATTTCAAGCGTAAGGGGATTTTGAAACATTAGATAGAGAGGAAAAAGAATTAGAGATGTTTAGAGGACCTTTGTTAGAGCATAATTGGATGAAAGAAGACATTATAAAAAGGAACCAAACAAAGTTAGTCAGAGAGCTAATAAAAAAATAGGTAAAAATAATATAGGAAGAAGCAATGGTTGTGTAACACCCTAATACCCTTTACGAGGATATACAGATGCCACACAAAACAAACCAAGACAAGCCAATAACTCCCAAAAAATAAGGAAAATATACATCACATTTTATATTTCCTTGGGGTTTAAACTGGTCACAATTTACACATATCAAATCTATACATTAAAAACAAACTCATCCTACGTTATGGTTATTACAAGCCATTTTCACATACTACACATTTCTTGTAACATTTATGAATACAACTCAAAGCTTGAGCAAAAAATCTTCCAAAATTGAATACATTCTTCTTTGGCCATTGGGTTATCCCAATCTTAATCCTATTTATCAAGACCTACACGGAGGAAAAACCACCGTGTTAAGCATATAGGTTAGTGGAAAAATAATGATGCAAGGTTGTAACATCCCCTCACCTATTGGAAAGGGTATTTTGGTCATTTTGGAATGGGTTAAGATTATTTGAAGTGTTTTGACATATTCATGCATTCATTTATGCACATGAATAGGAAATAGTGAATTTTTGCACATGCAAATGATTGTACATGCATTCATGACATTTTTCCCGGTTGAAATGTGGATAATTGTGTGTTATAGAAAAAGTGTTTTAAGTGAATGATAATTGGTATTGGAGAGCATGATTAGGGTTTTTACATTTTTAGAGAATTATAGGAATTTTTCGG
>JAOQMS010000006.1:26947331-26962486 GCA_027563885.1 Erythroxylum longipes
GTAGCAAAGGAGTCGGTAATACTCTTCATCTTGTTTATGTTTTTTATTATCCTTATACCATATCATGTATGGATTGGAATGATGATTTGGATTGGTTGCTTCCACTGGAAAAATGATTTCTTAAAAGTTTTGAAATCTACCTTTTCTCCAAATATAGCATGTTTTCTTTTTCCGATCCAACAACATGAATTGCACTTTTAAATTCTCAATAAACTCTCATATTTAGTATCCTAGGGTTTTAACCTTAATCACGGGATAATGGGATGTTACATTGCGTGTCTGCTCGATGTAGGCCAACCCAATGTAGGCCACGATCGTGGGCCACATTTGAGTCTTCTGTCATGATCGTGGCTCATAGGCTGACTCCAGTGCTTCTGTAACAATCGTGGCCTACTGTGCCACTATTGTGGGCTGTTGTTTCGGCCTGAGTGTCTCGAAAATTTCTATGTTCTTCAATGTTGACCCTAAAACACTAACAAACACATCAAAGTACCTCAAAGACATAATAATTAAGCTCAAAGACTTGTACTAACCCATAAAAACACTTAAACACAATCAATTAACAAACTAACACAATTCTAACCTAAACATATACTAAACGATTAACACTTAAATACATATCAAACTAAGCCCTAAAACATAATGCAATTCACACTTATCAACGTCCCTACACTTAAACATTTGCTTGTCCTCAAGCAACTAAAACAACAAATACAAAGAAATTCACACAGCACACATTGCAGTAATGGGACAATGACTTAACTTTATAAAATAAACTTAATTTTAAACACAGTCATTCGAGTCATTTCAAATCATTAACATACAAAATCCACATCTTAGGGATTTGAACTACATATACATATTAATCTAGACTTAAGTGTTAAATCGTTTACCCTTTTCAATTTCATATATACATTAATAATTCTTTGTTCATTCAGACTTTGTAACTACTCCTATGTATGTTTTCTTGAAAAGTCAAACTATTCCAAGTTTGGTAAGTTTTTATTCAGAAACACACATGTTTTTATTTACTATTTGTGAACATGGACTTAGTCTTTTTACGCGGAGGCAAACATTGGTAATGAATGTCGATCTGGTTACTCAACTAAGTCATGTTTTTTATAATCTACTTGGTTGGAACGTCATTGTAGCGTTTTTACTCGAAGGCACACATTTGTGATGATTGTCAATCCAGTTACTTAACTATATCACGTTCTTAACTGGCTAATAACTCTATTCATAACTAGAAGGCCAGCAGAATAATTATTTATTTTAAAATTAACAAACTTGATTTTCTTATTGCCTACCTTTTTACTTTAGCTAATCATTTCTATGAAAAATACTAGCAAGGCTACTTAAGTCAAAAGGCCTCAGATTATAAATGAATGTGACAATTTATAGGGTGACAAACTAACACTAAATCATAATTAAGTTGCATATTTAGCCAAAAACCCTAATTCACTAATTTTGCGAGCTAATGATTCTTCACAGCCTAATAGACTATGCTCAAAATTCACAACCTAATAGACTATGTTCAAAAGTAGATCAATTCCAATCTATTTAAGCCATTGACGCATCTATACAATTCACAAAATGCAACCCAACAACTATTATACAATATGCAAAATCAAATTCAAAGCAAACCACGTAATCCTCCCCACACTTGAGCAACACATTATCTTCAAAGTAAGAAGGGGACTAAAAAAATATAAGGAAAGAAGAAACATAAATTAAAGTAAAACAAAAAACAAAAAATAAAAATGAAAACTAAATTTAAAAAGAGAGGGAGTTAGAACAAAGCCTCATGGTGATGGAGGCGGAGATGAATCTGCTAGATCCTAGAGATTATTGTCTTATATAGAAATTTCTTGAAAGAGTGAGGGAATTAGTTATCCCAGCTCAACACAAATTACTAAAGTTTTATTGAAAGCTCAAAACAGCTCTAACTAAACTACTAACATGTTAATTTATGGTCCTTTGCTTGACTTTACATCCATAAAGGCATCTTAATTGTTCAAAAAGAAGGAAGTCACTTACTTGTCCTTAGGAATCGCTCCTCTGAGATATAGCTTGCAACGATGCCCATAGACCTTAAAAGTCTCCTTATTAACGTTTTCAAGTTTGAGGGCTCTATGATCAAAAACGTGAATGACAGTAAATGGTCCACTCCATCTAGATTTTAACTTTCCTGGGAATATCCTCAACTTTGAATTATAAAGCAGAGTTGTGTCTCCTACTTTAAATTCCTTTTGTTTAAGACGAGCATCGTGCCATTTCTTTAGCTTTAATGAACTTTTGCACTGTCGTCATATCATTGATTGGAGATGCTACTGCTTCAACCCAATGTAAAACACAATCCACTCCTACTAGAATGTACATATTGCCTATTGAAGATGGGAAGGGACTCATAAAATTGATGCCCTATACATCAAAGACTTCCACTTCTAAAACGTTGGATAAAGGCATATCATCTCTTTTAGAGATGTTACCTATTCTCTGGCATTGATCACATTGTGCCACAAAGGTCTGAGCATCCTTAAACAATTGTGGCCAATAAAATCCACTTTCAAGTATCCGAGCCACCATTTGTTGGCTCCATAATGCCCAGCATACGGACCTTCATGACATTGCTTTAGGATGTCTAACATTGCTTCCTCCGGAACACACTGTCGCATTAACCCATCAGCGTATGCTCTATATAAAATTGTCTCATCCCATATATATTGGTTGCAATCATACAAGAAATTCTTCCTTTGTTGGTAAGATAGATCAAATGGAAGTTTACCACTGGCAATATAATTTGCGATATCAACAAACCATAGTGTAGTCAAAATCTTGAGTAGTATCAAGGTTTTATCGGGGAAATTTTCGATAATATCATCGCTTGGCTTGCATTTCCCTCCTTCTTGTCTAGATAAGTGGTCTACAACCACATTTTTTGCTCCCTTTTTATCTCTCACCTTTGTATCAAATTCTTGTAAAAGTACACCTATCGAATGAGCCTTGGTTTTGCATCTTTTTTGTTGAAAAGGTATTTTAATGTCGCGTGATCGATAAATACGATTATCTTTAAACCCAAAAGGTATTGTTGAAACTTAACACACGTATGCACTACTGCGAGTAGTTCCTTCTCAATAGTAGTGTAATTTAGTTGAGGTCCTGCAAGGGTCTTATTGGTATAGTAAATCACATAAAACCTCTTATCTTTCCTTTGCCCAATAGGCAACCTATGGCTTGGTCACTTGCATCACACATAACTTCAAACAGAAGTGTCCAGTGGTAGTGATAGGATTGGTGCTGATATTAATGCATCTTTTAGTTTGTAAATGCAAACATACACTTGTCATCAAATAAGAACAGCATATCCTTGACTAAAAGGTTTGTCAAGGTCTTGCGATTTGCGAAAAGTCTTTAATGAATCACCTTTATAATCCTACATAACCTAAAAATCCTCGCACACTTTTTACATTTCTTGGTGGTGGATGCTTCTCTATCACTTCTGTTTTTTCTTTGTCCACTTTGAATCCTTGGTGTCAGATTTTATTCCCTAGCATTATCCCCTCTTACACCATAAAATGGCATTCTCCCAATTCAGCACCAAGTGTAACTCTTCACATTTTTAAAGAACTTTGTCCAAATTAGATAAACACAATTTGAAAGAATCTCCAAAAACTGAAAAATCATCCATGAACACCTCTAATATATCTTCTATCATGTCGAAAAAAATAGACATCATACATCTTTGAAATGTAGCCTAGGCATTGTAAAGTCCGAAAGGCTTTTGTCTGTACGTAAAGGTACCATAAAGGCAAGTGAATGTGGTCTTTTCCTGACCGTCAGGGTAGATGAAGATCTGATTATATCCCGAATATCCATCTAGGAAGTAATAAAATGAATGACCAACTACCCTTTCTACCATTTGGTTTATGAACGGAAGAGGAAAATGATCTTTCTTAGTCACTAAGTTAAGTTTGCAATAATCTATGCATACTCTCCATCCTATGACCGTTCTTGTTGAAATTACTTCTCCACTATCACTTTCTATTACCATCACTCCACCCTTCTTAGGTACTCATTGTACTGGGCTGACCCATTCACTATCGAAGATGGGATAAATTATCCCTGCATCTAAGAGTTTGATTATCTCCTTTTTGACCACCTCCTTTGTGTTAGGATTCAACCTTCGTTGATGCTCCCTCACCGTTTTACATCCTTCCTTTAGGTTTATTCGGTGTATAAAAATATTTGGACTTATGCCTTGAATATCAGTAATCTACCATCTGATGGAATTCATACGCTTTCTAACAATTTATACCACCTTAATTTCTTGTTTCTCATTCAATTGATTGGAAATTGTTATTAATAATGTTTGACCTTCACCTAGAAAGGTATATCTGAGATGTGCAAGAAAAGGTTTAAGCTCTAAGGTGGTCTTTTTGTAGATGGTGGTATGGGTGCTTCGGTTCGAACCAATTTATCTTGATTCATTTGAACATTCGACTCCTCCATCTCATCGTGTCCTTTGGATTCAAGTTTTTGATATCTGATAGGTGTGAATTGCATCATACTTTTGGGCTTAGTTTGTTATGTATGAAGTGTTAATTTGAGTGTTTAGTATGCGTTTAGGTTAGAATTATGTTAGTTTGTGTGTTTAAGTGTTTTTATAGGTTAGTATAAGTCTTTGAGCTTAAATATTATGTTTTTGAGGTACCTTAACGTGTTTGTTAGTGTTTCAGTGTCAACATCGAAGAACGGAGAAGTTTCGGAGACATTTGTGCCGAAACAAAGGCCTATGATCGTGGCACAATAGGCCCCAATCGTGACAGAAATACTGGAGCTAGCCTACAATCATGGCCCATATGCCACGATCGTGTCAGAAGACTATTTCATAGCCCACGATCGTGGCCTAATTTCCACTATCGTGATACAAAGGGTTGGATGCAAGGCATCGGGCAGATGTGCAAATAAGAGAAAATGTCAAGTTTTGAGGTATTTTCAGACCATTTCGACCCCAAAAAAGCCCTAGGGATGCTCAAAACATATAAGGTATTTAAAGAACAAGAAGAACACAAATTAGAGAGCTTTTACATCAGCCACAATTTAGAAACTCTAGAGATTTATCGAGAGATTGAGAAAGAGATGAAGGAAGAGAGACTTAGAGAAGAAGCCTATGCGAAGTACTTCTCATAATAGGAGGTTTCCCACTGTTGCTGGCACCGTCATCCATTTTGATTCTATTACTGGTTTAGTTTCAATTTTATGATTGTATAGAATTTAAGATAGCAATTGATGATAGGATTGTTGAATGTTGAGGACTGTCTAAACTCACCTTCGACTTATTTTATCTTTGATATTAATGAAATTTGATTATTGCATTTTTATTAGATTTCTTATGATTTAATTTCTGCACTTGCATAATTCGATGACAAACTGAGAGGGTGAACTGAGTGAAAAATCATTAAACTGGCTGAACAAAAGTTAGGAAATTTTATGGAACAAGAATTAAATAAAATCGGTAAATTTGTTCAAAGAGAGATCTTTCATAGGTTTTCAGTAGTTTTTGGATAACTTCAAATCTAATTTGGGTTGTGGATAGATTGTCAATCAAGAGATTACAATTTCCATAATCTAATTAGGGTTTATAAATTTGGTTTAATGGTTATAACTCGAGATAGGGTAATCAACTATAAGACCTTCTAAAACTGGTGATCTTGTAATACATAATCAATTAGGTTTTCATTAAAGTTAGATAAAATTCCCCTTTCACTCAAATCGTAGTTCTTAGGTTGATTCTTGATTGGGTGTTTCATCTGCTATTTTGTTTATATTTTTGAATTATCATCGATGTTTGCTTGACCTTACTCAATACCAACTTCTTGAATATCGAAAAAGGCATAAGATTCATGTTTGCTCTTAAATCACACAAACACTTTGTAAATTCAAATTCACCAACCACACAGGGTATTGTGAAACACCCTGGATCTTTTAATTTAAACAGCATCTGGCTGGTGACTATGGAACTACAGGTGCTAGTTAGATCTACCATTTGATTATCTTCTCATGTACGCTTCTATGATAATATGTCCTTTAAAAATTTTGCATATTTAGGCATGTGTTTCAACGCCTCCACAAAGGAGAGATTTATCTGTATTGTCTTTACTTTCTCAACGAATTTTGCAAATTATGCATCTAACTTCTTCTTTTGCATTCGTTGAGGAAAAGGGATTTTGGGTTGATATGATGGAAGTGCGACATAAAGAGGGTATTCGCTCATATTGACTTCTTTCTCCTTTTCTTGATCTTTCTCAACAGGATGGATGGGCTCCTCTATTGTCTTCGTGGGTGGTTCAAGTTCCTTTTCACTTCAAATTGTAATAGCCTTTAGTTGCTCCCTTAGTTTTATTCCTGAAGTGCTAGGAAGACTTCCTAAATTTCGCGGAGAGAAAGCATTTCACAATTGATGTACTTAGACCTCTAAATTATGGATTGAAGAGGCATGTTTTTTTTACTTGTTCAAATTTGCCTTCTATCTTCTTTTATGCATCATCTAAAGTTCCAAGCTTATCTAAAATCCTATCCAACTTGGATTCCATTAAGGTTGGTTTATCTTGTTAGAAGCTTGATGGTCCTTGAGGTTTGAACTGTCCTTCAACATTATTTGTCCAAGAGAAGTTAGGGTGATTCTGCCACCCAGGGTTATAGGTATTAGAGTAGGGATGTTTCCTTCTCCTTATCCATTTTGAGATCCCATATAATTCACCTGCTCTGGATCTTTTTCGTTCATCAAGAAATAGTCCACCGTATCATGGTCGAATTGTCCACAGAGTTCACACTTAAATTACACAACCTTTATCGAAGCTGAGGAAGAAGCCTTCATGTTGTTAAGTTTTCGAGTCAAATTATCAATTTTAGCTTGCATTTCTGTCATTTCATCAATAGCTACAATTCCTTTTTTGTTCTCAGAAGGTGCTAGTTTGTCTACTCCGCTTGGTTGTTCACAGGCAGCTATTACTCGCCATCTCCTCTGTTAGTTATTCTGCTACATCCACGGTCTTTCTCATCAGTGATCCTCCTAAAGCTCTGTCAATCATGCCTCTCGTATGTGTAGTTACTCCATTATAAAATGTTTACAACAAGAATTCTTTGGGTAAGTTGTGGTGTGGGCACTTCTGTTGCAAATCTTTGTATCTTTCCCATGCTTTATGAATCAATTCCCTGTCAATTTACTAAAGTTGATAATTTCCTTGATGATCTTAGTGTTCTTAGTTAGGGGAAAACATATGTCTAAGAAGGCACGAACTAATTGATCCTACGTAGTGACATTAGCTGGGATAAGGGAATGATACTAAGCCTTTACTTTATCCCTAAGGGTAAAAGGGAAAACCTTAATTCTAACCGCATCTTCTAACATCTAATGGTACCAAAAGGTATCACAGATTTTAAGGAAGTTCACTATATGTGCGTTGGGATCTTCATTCGTTAGTCTATAAAACTGCACATTTTGTTGAAGCATATTTAGGAGGGCTGATTTGATTTCAAATGATACTACTTGTATAGGTGGCCTAGCTACTCCTTGGTTAGCTCCATTGAACCCTAGTCTTGGGAAGTCCATAAGGGTCCATTTTTTACGACCTTGGTTTGCTCTATGGTCCAAATTTTGCTAAATTTCCTGGTTCATTGTTGATTTTGCAATTTTTTCTTCTTCTTCATGCTGAGCTTTCCTAATGGTTCATTCTAGTCGAGTGATGTCCTTTCTAAGGTTTTAGCTATGTGACTTGAACCTCTCATGACTGTTGTGCTCATGCAAGAGCACAATTTTAGAAGTAGAAAAGAAAGAACGAAAACAAAAAATAAAAAAACAAACTAAACTCCTTAAACTATAAAACTAAACTAATCACCCCTCCGGCAACAATGCCAAAAAAATTGATCATAGTTTCTGATGTACAGGTTCTAATTAATAACCTTAAGAATCCACAAGTGTACGGGTCTTTCATGTAGTACATAAAGTGTCAATCCCACGAGAAGGGATAATCTAACCCTAAAATCTAAGGCTAAAACAATTCATAGTAATTTAAAAAGTAAAAACACTAAGCAAGAATTTAATTCAATCACGCAACTCAATTCCAAGAATCAATTACAAAAATATTAACAAAGTAGCATTTGTAACCACACTCAATAATCAACCTAAAGGAACTATTAATTGAGAGAAAGGGGAATTTTTACCTATCTTTAACGCTAACCTAATTGATTATGAATTATTGGAATATTGGTCCTAGACAATCCTAGGTTGATTACTCTCTCTCGAGTTATAACCATTAACCCTTAATTATAAACACTAATCAAATTATGGAAAATTGTAATCTCTCAATTAAGAATCAATCCAAAACCCTAATCAGATCTGAAATCATCCAATAAACTATCGAGAATCTATATGAGATCTCTCTTCACACAATTACCGATTTGATTAATTTCTCATTCTTATTAAATCACCTAACTCTCATTAGCTCAATTTAGTTATTTTTAATTTAATTCACCCTCTCAGTCTATTACCGAATTATGCAATCATAGAAATCAATCACAATAAATCCAATAAATATAAACAATCAGATTTTATTAAATCAAAGATTAAAAAAAACGGAAGTTGAGTATAAAATATCTCAATATTCACAATCCTATCATCAAACTGCTATTCTTAATTCTATACAATAATAAAAATAGAAAAAAAGGAAATACGATTCTAAATGGAGACAGGAGGTAGAGACGTCAGGAAACTCCAAATCTGAGAAGTACATCGATGTCGGCTTCTTCTCCACTTCTCTCTTCTTTCTTCTCTTGCTCAATCTCTCAACAATTCTCTCTACAGTTTCTCTCCAAAATGGCTTATGTAAAAACTCCTTTATCTTCTTTGTCTTATTCTTTATATACTTTTTGTGTTTTGGGCAACCCTAGGGTTTTTTTGGGGTTCGAAAGGTCCAAAAACTTCCTCAAAACTTCACATTTTTTATTGTCTGCGCATCTTCCTAACTCAGGCCATTATCGTGGGCTACATCTAAGCCTTCTATCACAATCGTGAGCTGTGTCTTGGGCTTCTATCACAATCATGGCATATGGGCCACAATTGTGGGCTAACTCTAGTGCTTCTATCATGATCGTGGCCTATTGTTACATGATCATAGGCCATTATTTCAGCCCAAGTGTCTTTGAAACTTCCCATTCTTCGATGTTAACCTTGAAACACTAACAAACACATCAAGTTACCTCAAAGACATAATAATTAAGCTCAAAGACTTGTACTAACTCATAAAAACACTTAAACACAATTAATTAACAAACTAACACAATTCTAACCTAAACACATACTAAACGATTAAGTTAACACTAAAGTACATATATAACTAAGCCCTAAAACATTATGCAATTCACACTTATCAATTGATCTCCGCTAGCAAAACCCTCTTGTTGTGCTAGCAAAACCCTCTCGTTATGCTTTTTCTCTCTTAACCATTTCTTGCTTCTCTATTTTAATGGCAGCTTGCACCAACTGATGATAATTCACATGTTTTAGGAGAGTGAATGCTACAATATGCTCTTTAATGGAGTCATTCAGGCCATCTTCAAACTTTCAACACTGAAAATCCTCAGTAAGCACAGATTCAGGCGTATATTTGCTGAGTCGACTGAATTCTCTTTCATACTCAGAAACAGACATATTTCATTGCTTCAGGCTCAAAAACTGTTTCCACCTCTCATTTTTATAGGCTTTTGTAACATTTTTCCTTTAAATTCCTAAGAAAAGAAATCCCAAGTTAGACATTCAGGCAGTTTGGGGTTATCTCAAAACAAATTTCCACCATTTGTAGGTCGCCCCTTGAAGAAGGGAGACGACATAGTGCACCATCTGTTCAGGTGGGCATCTAATTTCATCCAACACTCGTTTCACCTTTTCTAACCATAACTCATCTTTTTTAGATTCATCCATAAATGTACCAATGAATTCTTCAGGTTCATTTTTTTATAACAGATCAATAGGAGCCATAGGTGCAGTCATTCGTTGTAAGAGTGTCATCATGTCTTGCAATAATTTTAATAAAGTTTCCCCTTAAGCTGGAGGTAGAGGAGGAGGTGGTGCTTCATTTTCATCTTTATTTACCCTAGAGAGTTTAGATACAAATGGATAAGATCTCGCAGGATTATTACTTTCAGTAACCTCATCAACGACCTCATTAGATCTTTCCATAGTTGGATATAGAACCAAAATATAGGATGAACCGCATTAGGTCAAAAACAAACTCTTATATGCATGTACGAGAAATATTTAAGCTCTGGTTAGGCCATAATATCCTAATTGATGTTCTGATACCACCAAATTGTAGCACCCTAATACCCCTTAGGAGGATCTACGGATTCCAGACAAAATAAACATACATAGGCTAAAAACTCCCAGAGAATAAGGAAAATACACATCACATTTTATATTTCATTGAGGTTTAAATAGATCACAATTTGCATAATTTTCACATATCAAATCCATACATTAGAAACAAACTCATCCTACGTTATGGTTATTACAAGCCATTTACACATACTATAAATTTTCTCATAATATTTATGAATACAACTCAAAGCTTAAGCACAAAATCTTTCAAAAGTGAATACATCCTTCTTTGGCCATTGTGGTTATCCCAACCTTAATCCTATTTATCAAGACTTATATAGAGGAAAAACTACCGTGCTAAGCATATAGCTTAATGGGAAAATAATGATGTAAGATGGCAACTGCTTTCAGTAGTCGTCTAACATTTACATGTAAATGATTCATGACAATCAAGCAATTGAAAATACATTATAACATAAAGTCATGAAGTTTGACATAAAAGTAATTGAATATGATATTCAACGAGCATATCGACTATAAGTTTACATTATAAAGAACAAATATCAAAACATATACAGGATTTGCCTGCTATTCATTTCGTAAGTGGGTAATAGGAATAGAAAGAAGACACCTATGATTGGTATCTACAGAAGAGGCAATAGTCTATAAAATAGAAGAGACTTAAATCTATGAAATATAAGACATTGTAGTGTCTAAGAATATAAGCAACTGTAGACCCTTTTAGGCATGCTTATTTACCCACAACTAAGACTTGGCAGTTAAAAACAAATCATCAGAATATTAATCACATTTTAGAGTCACATTCGAGAGAATTAATTCATAACACATAAACTCATTCCCTTATGCTCAATTTGAAATTGTTCACTCATGCTCAATCAAAATTAATATGCCTTATAAACATAAGCCTTTGTAATGACGCGTCAATGAAAGCATTAAAATATATACATATTACATGCATAATGAGTCTCAAATTACCCTTATACTGGGTTTACTAAGTTTCAAAGACATCCAAAAGAGTTTGGATGAGATTCAATAGAATTTAGATAAGGAAAAATTCATGCTTGGGCTAAAAATTAGGGTGATGTATGGCTGGACCTAAATTTCCAGCTTTTCCTCGAAACAAGTTTCGAGGTCAATATTGTATGACAATTTTGACGAAGAAAATAGGGTCTCTAGGCAAAATGTATTATATAAAAATGTTACTCTATATCTTAATTTTCTCATGGTATAAATTTCATGCAATTTAGTATAGTATCAGGAGAGTTATACCCAAAATACTATAGGTTGTTCTAAAACAGGGACAACAACTAGAACTTAATTCAAGCCAAATTTCAAAACCCTTAAAAACAGAAATCAAATTCGATTACCTCATGAAAGTTTTAGAAATATGTCTCTATTTTAATTTTCAAGTAAATTATCCCATTTGGATATCTACATGTCAAGATATGGCTAAAATACTGAAGCATATTCAGTGGAACTACTCCATCTAGCGACGCACACATTCCAATTAACTATAGTCTTATTATGTAAGAGCAACGCCAAAAACACATACAATTGAATTAAAAACATTCCATTTTCTTATAGAATACTTCTTTTAACAAAAACCCCTCACCTTACACTCAAAAACCCAAAAAACATATCAAAAATTTCATACCTTTTAAATGAGTGATCAAAACTCTAATTCTTCACTCCACTTGCTTCCCTTCTTTTCTCTTCTTCACTTCTTTAGATAACATACCCACTCAAAACCCATATTCAACAATCACATATACATAACAAAACCCTAGATGAAGAGGAGATGAGGAAGGAGCTAATGTTCACACCAAAACATAAAATCAACTCAGCTTAGACTTCAATTGCACAAATTTCTGTTGTTTTCTTTCAAATCCCTTAAGAAACCAAATTTCACAAGACTTTGGATGAATAGAGAAGCTCAAACTTCTGACGACTAACCCTCCCCTCTTCCTCTTCATGTGTATAAGTGAATTTTATGGTGGGTGACATGCCATATGGCTAATTCTTGTGGTATGGGATATGACGCATGGCTAAATCTTATTGGTTTCTACTTTTCACCTTTCATTAATTACAAAAATGTCCACACCTTTATCTTATTCTATGAAATTACATGCAATGTTACTACATTTAGCAATTTAGTCCATGATTAATGTATATTTATGTATGCATAACACAATTAACATAAATTACCGAATTACCTCCAACAATTTCATTGGTATCGATTACAAACGCTTTCGTGGACATGAAACATTCCTACTAGGGTATAGTTTGGGGCTCACAAGAACATTGCATCATATTGTAGTTTCACTCTACTATATGCATTGAATATCTAAGCCATGTGCTATTTACATACTCTATTTTCTCTTTTGCGTTTTAGGTGTATCCATTATGTTACTTTGTGTTGAGGGTTTATCCCATAAAACTGTTTTGAGGATGTAAACTTCCTTATTTATTAGTTAATTTCTTGTTTCCTTTTTCAAAAAAAATTCTAGGTAAGGAAAGAATTCCCTGGCTAACCTTCACAAAACCTGCAGCCTAATAAATGCCATGTCTTAGTAAAGGAAACTCTTTATTTAACTTATGGGATAATAAGTTCCAGGTTTGTAAAGGAATGACTTGATAAATATTCAAGAAGATATTTAAACATGTCAAAAAGAAAATATATGAATGAGAAGTGAGGAAAAAAAGTATAAGTTAGGAGCACGAGCATGAAGACATGTTTGAGAAAAAAGAATTTTTCGCAAAAAATTATTAAGTATGAATATCAAGCTAATAATTATGAAAAGGAAAAAAAATTATTAAAAAACATATGGTATAATTACAATTAAAAAAGAAATAAACTTTAAAATATAAAATATATAGTAAAACTTACAATCATTCACACACCTACTCCCTACAAGTTAAGGAACAAAATGAAAACATTAACTAAGTAGCGCTAATAGGAGTGCTGTAGATAGGACCATTAACTGCATGACCATCATCTGGATGGCATAAAGCTACTCAATTTATGTAGGCTTAGGCTCGACAAAAAGCTTAGGTGATGTCCAAATCTCAAAATATGTCATTATTGCAATGATTAGATTATCATAATTTTAACTTTTGAAAGATTTGGTCTTATACTATCATAGAAAGATCTCAAACTTGAAATCATCACCTTTGAATTGTTTGGTCCTTAAAACCTTGCTTTAAACTTTATATCATTGTTAAAAGTTTTGTACTCTATTGGCCAAAAGGTACTATGTCGGCTAAATGGTACAAAACGTAGCTCCTTGGTATTAATCATTAATATCGGTGATTTAATGTAGTATTGCAATATCGAAGGATACTGTAAATTTTTAAAAAATGGAAGGACCTTATTACTAAAAAAAATTAACTATCTCTCTCAAATTTTTGATTTTTCTCTCTCTCCTCTCTTTTTCCAACATCTTACAGCTCCCAATCCAGCTCTAGCCACCATCGTCTCTCCCTCACCACCTAACATGTTTTTTTCGCCGACCACTACGTTGTGATTGTCTCTTCCTCATGTCGCTTGCTTGCCTAGTGCCTAAGTCTATCAACACTAGCCTCTATAATCGTCATTGCTTTCTACACCACTGTTAAGATTTTTAACAAGATGATGAACAAATTAAACCTCACCTTTCACTGTAAATCTAAAGATGACGACTTGGGAAACCATGTGGTTCAAGTGGGAAATTCGTGTAAATGGAGGTTTCATATCAACATTTGGCAAACAACCTATTCTATTTCCATAGTTATTGGGAAGGTAAATATATAGGTTTTAATGAATTTGACATCAAAAGAGTGTATGGTTATAAAGGATCATCTCTAGTACTAGATCATCATTATTAGGAGTGGCAAAATATACCCAACTGGATCGACCCGACCTGACCTAGCTCAGCTCATGGTCAACGAGCCACTGGTCACGTAAGTAAGGCCTGAGCAACCTCAGGCTAGGTCGCAGGCTAGGACTGTTGGGCCAAGGACTCGAACCAACAAACTTGGGTTGGGCTAGGGCTTTGGCCAATTAGCCCAAGCTCAGCCAGTGGATCAATAGAGCTCTAACAACAAACGACGTCATTTTGCTTCTCATGTAAGTTTTAATTTAGCAAAATGATGTGTTTTGTTTGTAAGTTGCAACTGTTATGCTTAAAACAAAATGATTTCGCTCTAGAAACAAAACAACGTCATTTTGCTTTTAATTAATTTTCGTTGCCTACCTCCTCCTCCCTCCCTTCTTCTGTTCTGCTTCTTCATTTCTTCATTTCTCTCTTTTAATAATTAATAAATTATTTATGAGTTAAGATTATGAGATGTGAATTACAGAAATATACCTGAAATAGTTAATTGAGCATACATTGAACATGATACATATACATGTGCATGGTTGAACAATTATCTGATTGATCAACTTATTAATATGTGGATTATGTGTGTACTGTATGATATAGAAGCACCAGTTGATCGAAAACATCCAGACATTGCTGGATCATCAAGGCAATAGCTCACCCGGAGTATACTGTGAGTTAACCTAGATGTGTCAGCCCAATTATATGTGTTTTTCTATTTGAGTTATATATATCATGAATTGACTTAGATGTATTTTACTATGCTTGAATTGCTCTTGTTTAATTTTGACACAATGAACTATTACTGTTTTCATTGTGAAAATGTAACATCCCGTTTCCGTATAACGGGTCGGACCAAGGAAACGGGTATATGAGAGATTAATCAGAGAAATTAGGAA
>JAOQMS010000006.1:26962586-26974654 GCA_027563885.1 Erythroxylum longipes
AAATTTAAGAGTGTGATAGGTAAGGTTAATGTTTTGATGTTCTTTATGTTCTTTTATGCTTTTACATGATTGTTTCATGCATGAATTATGGCATGACATGCATGGCTTGCATGAAATTGTATTTTTAATGAGTTGGGTGTGTATGTCCTTGATGATGAATGATTGATATATTAGAAGTGAAAGAATGACTTGTTTTGTTGTTTAGGAGTGAATACAAAGGTGGCAACTACTTTCAGCATTCGTTTAACATTTACATGCAAATGATTCATGACAATAAAGTGTTGGAAAATACATTATAACATGAATTCATGAAATATCACATAACAGTATATGATACTCATCGAGCATGCTGACTATAAGTTTGCATCAGAACAGGACAAATAGCAGCATATATACAAGATTTGTCTACTAATCTTTTCAAAAGTGGGTGATAGAAACAGAACAGAAGATACCTACGATTGGTATCTACAAAAGAGGCAATAGCCTCTAAAACATAAAAAAAATAAATCTCTAAGATAGACGACACCGTAATGTTTCAGAACAGAAGCAGCTGTAGACTCTTCTAGGTATACCTATTTACCCACAACTAAGACTTGGCAGGTTAAAACAAATCATTAGAAAATTAATCACATTTCAGAGTCACATTCAAGAAAATTAATGCATAACACATGAAGTCATTCCCTTATGCTCAATTTGAAAGTTTTGATTCACACCCAATCAAAACTAATGTGCCTTATGAACATAAGCCTTTGTAATGATGCATCAATGAAAGCATTTACATATATACATATTACATACATAATGAGTTTATACTGGGTTTACTAAGTTTCACAGATACCTAAAAGAGTTTGGATGAGATTCAGTAGTATTTGGGTAAGGAAAAATTCATGTTTGGGCTAAAAATAGGGGTGATGCACAACTGGACCCAAATTTCCAGCTTTTTTTCGAAATAGGTTTTCAGGTCAGTATTTTATGACCATTTTGACATAGAAAATGGGTGTTTAAGCAAAATGGTCTTCTAGAAAAATGTTCCTTTGTGTCTTAATTTTCTCATGGTATAAATTTCATGCAATTTCGTATAGTATCCTGAGATTTATACCTAAAATACTACATGCTATTCTAAAATAGGGACAACAACCAAAACTCAACTTTATGCTAAATTTCAAAATCCTTACAGACAAAAATCAAATTTGATTCCTCCATGAAAGTTTTATACCTATGTCTCAAGTTTAATTTCCAATTGAAATTATCTCATTTGGATAACTACAAGTCAAGATATGGCTAAAATATCAAAGTCTATTCAGTGGAACCACTCCATCTAACGAGGTATACATTCCAATTAACTATCTTTAATCTTATTATGTAAGAGCAATGTCGAAAACACATCCAAATGAACCAAAAAAATTCCATTTTCTTATATAATACTTCTCTTAACAAAACCCCCTCACGTTACACTCAAAAACTCAAACAACATATCAAAATTTCCATACCTTTTAAAAGAGTGATCAAAACCCTAATTCTTCAATCCACTTGCTTCCCTTCTTTGGTCTTCTCCACTTCTACACATAACATGACCATTCAAAAATCATATATACACAACAGAACCATAGATGAAGAGGAGATGAGGAAGGAGCTAATGTTCACACTAAAACTTGAAATCAACTCACCTTAGACTTCAAATGCACAAATTTCTTTTGTTTTCTTTCAAATCCCTTAAAAAATCAAATTTCACAAGACTTTGGATGAATAAAGAAGCTCAAACTTCTCATGGTCAACCCTCCACTCTTTCTATTCATATGTTTAAGTAAATTTTGTGGTGGGTGACATGCCATATGGCTAATTCTTATAGTGTGGGACATGACACATGGCTCAATCTTATTGGTTTATACTTTTCACCTTTCGTTAATTACAAAAATGTCCACACCTTTGTCTTATTCTATAAAATTGCTGGCCACGTTACTACATTTAGCAATTTAGTCTATAATTAATGTATATTTATGCATGTATAACACAATTAACACAAATTACCAAAATACCCTTAACAATTTTGTGAGAAATGAAATTCTAACCTAATAACAAAATTGTATTGAGATCAAAACTTGTTTCAAATTTGGTTGAAAGAAGCGAAATGGTTAAGTTAATGCTTCTTTCCTTTCTTTATGAATACGCACAAAGAAATACCGACTTTGTAGCTAAAATGGAATATAATTTCTTTTAGTGAAAACCAAAGTTTGGTATGATTGTTTTCACTTTTATTTTTATTTTTATTTTCAAATTTATTTGTTTTGAATTTTTAGTTTCTATTTTTTATTTTGGTTCCTCATAATTTTTGTAACTTATGAAAATCATAAAAATTATCTTTTAGTTTATATTTTATCTTTTGTTATACTCTAAATTGTTAGCAACTAGATATTATTTAATTATTTCATAATAATTATTAATAATAATTGTGATTAATATAATATACTTTTTAATTTATAACTGTTTCAAATTTATTTTTTGAAAAATAAATTATATTTAAATTTAATAATTATTCAATAAATATAGTTAAATTTATCTTAAAATACATAAATTTAAAATAAAATTAATTTTATGAACTAAAATATATATTAAAATAAATATTAATTATAATTAATAATCTTATATAAGAGATTAAAATAAAATTATTTACTTAATTAATTCATAGATTTAATTTATATTTGAGTTTTATCTAATATTTAATTATTATTATTACCAAAAATATAATTATATTAACATTAAAAAAAACATAAGTTTCTAATTAAAAAAAATAAAAATCAAAGCAAGAAACGGAAAAATTACAAAAAAATAGAAGGAAAATCATCTTCCAGTATAAAATTGAAGGAAAATCAAACAGTTTGTAGTATTTGAGTGTTTGTAGGCGGCTGAGCTTTCTTCTCTTCATGGGTTCCATCTCAATCAATTTCCTTTAATGAACTATGGCATTAAGAAATGGAACTTGGAATTTTCAGGCGATCACCTCCAGGTCATCTACGATCATATCCCAACTATGATATTACGTTGCAAGTGGCAACTTGACCACTTGGACAAATACAGAAAACATGTGCGCATTAACTAGGTTTTCTGCAACTTGCTAATGGTTGGGATCTACGAAAAAATATCCAACCAAAAGTGGTTGATGGCTGCGTACCAATCGGACAAGTTCCAGCGGACAGCCGCAGTTCCGGTTTCTATTAAAGCTTCATGTCCCATTGTATTTTAGTGGGCGCCCAACTCTTGGCCTACATTTTGTTTCTTTCTCCTAATTGATTTAAGAATTACGATTCAAAGATCTTTATGGGAAGATTTAATATGCCAAAGAATCCAATATTCTACAAATTCGGCATTGGCTTCCTTAAGCAGGCGGCAGTCTGCGAAGTGCGAACACATATGGAAATACAATTTTTCTAGCTTTAACGATCTACCAATGCATATCCGCCTTGTATTACGTGGAAAGTCAAAGAAACCAATTTTAATTTAAAGTAGCTAGCTAATAATCAAATATTGTAAATCATGTAATCAATGTTTTAAAAATTAAACCTAACTTTAGTAATTTAATAGTAAAAACTTTAAGGCCTCGTTTAGTACACAGATGATGTTTAGCATTTGGAAAACTTTTCCCTGACTAATCGCATGAAACCGTCTATAAAAATATTTAGTAAACGACTAATTGAGTTAGTAGATTTAACTCAATTAGCTGAAAAAGAAAATGTCAGATTATAGGAGAGCTTTGGTTAGCTAGTTGAAAATGTAATATGCAAAAGTTAATTATAAACTTTATTTTTTCTCTTAAAACATAAGTGGGCGTGACACTTATATAGTCTTTTTTATTTTTCATTTTTATTTTTTATCATTTTAATTATAATTATACTACTATTAGTTTAATTAAAATTTTTTAATTTAATTTTAATTATGCTACTATTAAATTTATTTTAAAAATTAAAATTAAAATAATAAAAAAGAAGCAAAAATAAGGTTTTACATTTATGCCGTGCGCATGACACTCTAACATTTATTTTGGTTTTTTATTTGTGTCATAGGGTGACACATATTTTAATTTTAACTTTTTAATAAAATTTTTAAATTTTAAATTTTAACTAATTTATTAAAATTATTTAATTAATTTACAAATTATAGAAAATATTAAATTAAATTAAAAATTGATTAATTTTATTATTATTATTATATTAGCCTGCATGAATATTAATGCAATATTAAACATCTTTTATATTTATGATGAAATTTTTTTCAAAATGTGAAATGTAAATAAATTATACAATATATTATATATATGGAATAATTTATTTTTATTTCAACAACTTATTTTAATTTCTCAAATTTTAATTTTTTAATAAAGATATATTGCTTTGGAATTATTTATCAATGAAAATATTTGTTCTTTATTAGAATAAATTATTTTTAGTAATATATAATTTCTTAAATACTATTATTTAACTGATTTTCAACATCAACTTATATGATAAAATAGGATTTAAAATAGATATGGATAATAAAGCTTCAATTAATATGATAATATAGTATATTAACTTTCATACTACATAACACAATATAAGAATTTGTTATAGAATATAATTCTAAATCAAATGATATTAACTTTTTAAGACTCATCTCACTTGAATATTTTTAATTTAATGAATTAAATTATATCTTAAAGATTAGAGATAAGATAAGAAATTTAAAGTCTAAAAATTTATTAATTTACTAAAATTGTTTAATTAATTTATAAATTATAGAAAATATTAAATTAAATTTAAAATTTGATCAATTTATTATTATTATTATTGTTATTGTTATTGTTATTGTTATTATATGTTCTATGTTTTTTTATTAGATTTATAAACTTTGTAAAGATAAATATCTAAATTCTTATGAAAATATTCAAAGAAATATTAAGATATAATATTCATATTATTATAATTTTTTTAAAGTTATACCCTTATAAGTCATTTTATATATAAACAGTTAATTTTATCAGACATCTTTAATAAATATATGATATTATCGACTGATCAAATCAACTGATATTATATAGGTTAAGAAAAGAAAAGCAAATGTTAATATCTTGGTTACAAACCATGACATGAAAAAATCTTGGTTTTGTAGTTGACATTTGTTAATATATGCAAACTGTAGACGAACATGTCTAAAGGTTAAATAACCAAAACGCTTTTCCAGATTCAAAGTGAATACTGATAACGCTCATAATCTTTGTGTAAGAAAATTAGCTGGATAAACTTTTCTACTCTTAGCCTAAACCATGATACTGAACTTGAACCATGTAGTTGCATGTTTGAGGGAAGAATTTTTAAAAAATAAAAGGAAGAACAAGGTAAGTAGTCATCACATGGCATTTGATAATCATAAAAGATTTTTTTTATTGGGAGAATTTATAATTTAAATAATCATTTATGGGATTACGTATTCAAGAAAAATATAATATTTTAAATTAAGATTATAAATAGTGTGTTTGGAATATCCTTGGCTTATTTATTTACTATTTAGAGAAATATTTCACCTTAGCATTTAAAGTGTAAATATATAACTTCATTCAAAACCTGTCTATTCTTTTCAGTTATTGTGACGTTCAATGTGAGTGAGGTATGACAGAAAGGACTCCAACCCTTATCCTAATAACATTGAGATTAAACGACAGCTACAGCTAATAAACGATCATTTACCATACATGTTGTGAGAAGAAGAAACACAGTAGAGGTAGAATTCGATGAAAAAAAGTGAGTCTTTGTTGTCTCATTGTCATTTCTAAGTACAACATACATCAACACAATTTACAGAAGGCTCTAAACCAGTGTGGGAAAATCAACAAATCCAGCCGCCTATATACAGAGCTCAGGAATCAAAGTCCGGTTCAGCCCACGGGTCCAATCCTCAGGCTTCGGATCCTTGCAATAGAAAAGGATGGGATAACAACTGCGTCGTTGTCCATCGTTTACTGGACTCCTTTTGCAAACAGCACTCAATAAAGCTCCGAAATTTCTCCGACGCATTTTCCGGCAAGCTCGGTGGGTCCCCGAAACAAATCGCACACATGAGAGTAGCCCAGTCGGGTCGTTGACCCGGAGACAGTAGCGGAAAATAACCCAAGTAGAGCTCCAACAACGTGAGTCCCAAACTCCAAATATCGCCGGCGTAGCCGTTGTAGTTGCCACCATAAGTATCTGGATCGAACCGCTCAGGACTCATGTACGCACAAGTACCCACATAGGAGTTACAAGCGTCCAAAGTCCGACACATGATTTTACTGACACCAAAGTCCGAAATTTTAACTTCCATTTTCTGGTTAACCAATAGATTCGAGGGTTTAATGTCTCTATGAATGATCTTGTGTGCGTGCAAGTAATTGAGCCCGCTCAAGACCTGACGCGCCACGTGGGCTAGTTTTGATTCCGAGAACGTTCCCTTTTGTCGCAACACCGTGTCAAGTGTACCCAAGTCCATGTATTCCATTAAGATAGCGATATCTCCAAAGGGTTTCTCGTAGATGCCGTGGCACTGAACGACGTAGGGAGAGTCAGTTCGGCGAAGGATTTCCATTTCGCGGAAGACCTGGCGTCGAACAAGAGGGTCGGTGTCGCCGTGGACCACTTTGAGGGCGTAGACCTGAGAGGTGCGTTTGTGGCGTACTCTGTAGACAGTGCCACCATTACCGTGACCTAAAACTTGAATCTTTTCGATGTCGTTGCACGAGATGGCTGATACGGTAGAGGAATTGTTTGCAGCAGTAGTAGTGGAAGTGGCGGAGGGAGGTAGAGGCAAGGGGAAGCGGGGGCGGCGATCTGAGAGTTCAGGGAGCGGGAGACGGAGGTTAAGCTGGCGACGTTCACGGACTACGGCCATCGGAGGATTGGTGGTGGTGGGGGGATGGTTCTGTGGAAAACACTCTTCAGAACAATTGGAGTGGGAATAGGTTTAAAAACGGAAGGGGGATTATATAAAAGAAGCTTGGTGGAAGGATAGGAACTAGGAAGGGGGAATGGAATGGAGGCTCTGGGGGTGTGGGGTCCACTTGAACAACGCATGATTGGGGCTAGTGAATGTCTCTGTTCTTCTCTCGTGGTTGTTGACATTTTAAAGTTTAAAATATTTGCACGTGGCCAATTTGCTTATTCATTATTTTATTGTGGTAAATTATTTGTTGCTAACGTAAGGAGTAGGACATAAATCTATTCGCTTTTGTGTTAAATGATTTGCTTCATAATAGCTAGCATATCATTTTAATTAGTGCGTTTCTCATTTATAGATTGGTTTCGTTTCATATAATGCGGTGCCGTGTTACAAGATAAATTCAATAGAGGGTAAATTTTGCATTACGTTCTTTGAGAAATGATAAGGACAAATGTGTGGTATGAATAAAATACCCATCAGCTGGAAATCAGACGTATCGTAAACAAAATGTTTTCTACAAAAATAGCACGTTTCTGAATAAACTTCAAAACGTGGAATAAAAGGAAAAATGGATAGGTCAAAATCTTACTTCAATTAAGATGCTTCCCACTGTCAAACTTATGAATTATGGTAGAAAAAATTATATATATGTAGTGGATAATAATGCAGGAGGTAGGATTGGACATCATCCAACTGCCCTTCCGTCGATTTCACTACTTATAAAAGTAGCATTAGCCTCTCCAGTTCGTCTTGCGGCCCTATTCCTAATTAGATGTGGTCCAAGTTCTTTTTTTTTTGGGGGTTTTTTTAAGAATATTCCAAAAGTTATTGATTATATTTTGAGAAGTCCTAATAATTAATTAAATCAAGGGTTTAACAACCTTATACATGGTTATTTGTTTCGAAATACATTAATTTAACTATAATTTTTTTATAATATTGCTGTTCCAAATCTAAACTTTCTGGCTTCTTTCAATCTTAGAATTTTAGAAATTCAAATTCAGAATTGAACAATTACTAATTTGAGATCTACTTCAAACTTGTTATTTTAAGGAACTAAATTGCATATGAGAGTTATTATATCTAAATTTAAATTGTATTGTTCCATATTTTTCGCGACACTACATTTTAATTAAATGAGCATTCTCCGCACCTGTTTTTAGTGGTCTATACGTTTTCTGCCCACCTCAATAATTGTATCATGTCCTCCATTTTTATGAATTTTTTAATTCAAGGTTCCTATAAAAATAAATCCTGTATTAGGTAAAACAATCATAACAACACATAAAATTCTATACTTCACTTGTCAATATTATATTACATGCGTATATCTTATTAATTAAGAGCCTTGAACTTGAAGTTAAAGGAATCACACTTTGTATATAAATCTGCATTCAGTTGTCATGTCCTCTGTCACCAGCGATTTAAATTCAAATCCTAATTTAAATTGAAGATTTATACTTTTGATTCATGGATTCACCTAATACTAGACAGAGACATTCTTCTAATAACTAGATTACTTTACCGATAATACCATAGGGCGACCGAATTCTGAATCAAGTCAAGTGAGCTTTCAATGAATGAGGATTCATCCAGGAAACTGCCTGATTGACTAGAGTAGAAAGGCTAGGCAGTATGTGGCTGATAGAAACAAAGGCGGCCTTGGACATGTAATAGAAGGTTCAGCGAATCTAGCCATGTTCTTACATCACACATGACGTTGTTTCCTAGTAGATGATGGAACTCTATCCTCACCGGTTACGCTCTAGCTCTATGGCTTAGGTTCATGCGGATATTAAAGAATATGCGACACTAGGGTTACTGACTGTCCAAGAAAGCAGTTTTGTTCTTTAATGAACCTTCCCCGAACACCGTTACTTTGCTTTATCTTCCAGTGTGCGTGGGCGTTCTACATTGGCCTGCTGATGTAATCAAATGGCCTCCATCGGTGCAAGTTTTACAGATCACTGTGAGTTTGTATCCATGATCGATCGTTGGCTTTCATCCATTTGTTAAATTGGGCATCCTGTCAATTTGCTTGAATCACCAAGTGCTTTGCATTTTTCATTTTTTTGTTGAGAATTTATATATTTTGTCCCATGTGAGTCACTTTACAACCGATGATTCTTATGAATTAACTGTTTTTAAATATAAATGATTTGAACGTCTATGTAATTTCATGAATTGTTAAACAAGTTCTTCCAAATTTTATGAATAGTTAAATTAGAATAAATTATGAGTAAAAAATAAAATATTTTATCTAATAAAAAATATTTTTTAAAATAAAGAATATTCTTATTAGGTTAAGTCGTAAACTTTACAAATCAAATCTTAAGACTTGTTTATTTACATTTATGTTTTTTAATTTAATAAAATTTTTTGTTTATTTGTGTTTTTGGTTATTGTTTTATCTTCTTTCAGTTTTCATAATTTATGAAAATTATACAAATAATTTTTATTTTCTATTTCTATTTGTTATGATTTGATTTACTATCAATTAAATATATATTATTTAATTATTTAGTATATCAATTATGAATAATTTAATTTAATTTTAATTAAGCTAAATAAAATTATTTTAAACATTATTAATAAATATAATTACATTGAAAATATCTTCAAAATATATAAATTTCAATTAAAATTTTATTTAATAATTAAAATATATTTGAAAAAATATGAATTTATAAATGATTTATTTTAATAAAATAAAATATTTTTATTAATAATTTACTAATAAATATTATATAGGAGATTAAAATAAATTTAATTAATTAAAAATGATTTATTTTTAAGTTTTATATGATGTGTAAGTATCATCAATAATAAAAATATAACTACATTGACATTAGAAACTAAACAAAAATTTGTTTTTATTTAAAAGGAAAAACGAAAACTAAAAACTAAAAAAAATAAAAACTATAATAAAAAACAGAAATGAAACTAGACGACCTCTTAATATAAAAGATTAAAAACCAAATGCAAGAACAAATTTAGTAAATGATAATAGGATACTAATTATTAAGATTTACGATTTTCACGTATCTATTTAAATGTTTCTTAATTTTTTAAAGGCTTGAAAGAAAAAATATAAAATTTTGTTTTTATTAAAATATTAAAATAACTTATTAAAATTATTATCAAATAGAAAAATAATATACATCTTTAAACTCAAAGTTAAACTTTATGACGCTTTTCGAAAATAAATTAAATTATATCATTGACATTGACATTGATTCTTTATTTTGTATTTTTACTTAAGAAAAAATTGAATTAGTTAAACTTTATTTGTTTTTCTTACCCAGAAGATAGTTTAAGTGGTTATGGCATACCCTAATTTGGAATTATGATCAACACGTGAATTGTAAGACGCTTGTAAATCTAACGGGATTAAATTAATTCTCAGGTTGATATTTAAATTAAAACAAGAGTATTCACTTAGTTCAAGATTAAAAATTTTTAAATAAGAGTAGCATTCCTATTTGACGAAATCTCAAATTTATGAGCTATGTAACAAAATAAAACACATATTTAAGAAAAATGTTGTAGCTATTTAAAATTTTAAAAATAACTCTAAAATTAATTCTAAGCGAAGATTTCGAGTGCATTTGTCATTTATTAAACTAGTGGACCTAACTGAACACTTGTATCTCAAAAAGTGGGGGAAAAAAACCTATAAGTTCTTCCATAAGTCAAATTTTACGTTATCTATAACTTGACAACAATAATATTAGATTTATCAACTTAGACCTAAATTTTAATAAATAAAAATAAAAACAATCCAACTTGTTTGATTATGGAGATTTACATTTAATTTAAAATCTAAATATTTCATAATCATTAAACTCACAATTGATACAGACATTAACTGTATGAAGAATGTCATAAATTAAGTCATCATTATATGTCAATAATATGATTGCATAATTCCTTACAAAATCTTATATATATAAAAATCAAAATAAATGAAAGTGAAAAAAGATGATTTAGATATGTTTTTGTATGTATTATGATCAAATAAGTGTGAATATGATAAAGTTGATAGAGTTTATATTTCTTAATTTTCATATTTAAGCGCAACCAATATACTTTGAGAGCTACAATATTTTTGCATATGTTAAGAGTACATAATTTCTCAACCAAAAGTATAATAAGGAACAAACTCAAAAGGCATATTTTAAATCATTTATCCCATTAATTATCACCTTAATTTCATTATATAAATCTTTTATATTTATACTTTCTTTTACATATAAGGTGGAACCTTTTAAAACATCCTAATGCGAATTTAGACTTATAATGACATTTCTTATTTCTTAACTCTTTGAATCAAATTAACTCGCTATCTAGAATATTGATTTTGATCTTTTAACAACATCAATTATTTGGATTTAGAACCTAAGCAAAAGGGTATTTTAATTTAAGGTTCACAAAGCCTCAAGGGTCTTCACTAGCATAAGTTAAGATTATTTCCTATACCATCCTTATTGGTCAATAATGCACACAAGGTATGAATCATATGCTATGGTATTTAACCTCTTTCATTAGAATGCATGTCTTATCTTACAATACCATTCAGGTGACAATTTAAGCATGTCTAATACTATACTTGAATTCACTTGTTTACTCATTAAATTAACCTTTCAGAATTTGCATCTTACAAGTTAAAGCATATTAGTGAACACATCATTTCCTTAGCTTATGCCAATATGAACAAATACTTAACATTTTAATATACTTCATATCAACATATTTTTTTAATCCTTGAGTTCCCTTTTATTACTTAAATATAAAGATTAATATTTATCTCATTTTGAGAACTTAAAAGCGTGAGTAATTAGAAATATTTCGTCTGTCATCTTGACAGTATGCTCTGTCCTTTCTTCTTCTAGGGTTTTGCTCTTAGGTTGTTTCTATGGAACAGGACCTGCATAACTTACACCTCTCTGACGATGAGTATGCATCGTTGGTGGCTTCAGTTACTGTCTGTTTGGTTACTGTCTCCAATATGCAGAGACGGAACGAGACGGAAATTTGGAGACGGAACATAACAGAAATTGGAGACAGTGAGCTGTTTGGTTGTGATGGACAGAACAGAAACAATTGTCTCCGTCTCGAGGACAGAG
>JAOQMS010000006.1:26974754-26996091 GCA_027563885.1 Erythroxylum longipes
CTTACAAACTAGAAATGCAAGGAAAATACAAATGTGTGCTCTAATCACTTGGAAATTATGGTATGCTAGGAACCAAATATTATGGTGAAACGTGGACCTCTCAGCCTTCTCTATTGTTCAGTAGGCTGCCTCAACATTGGACCAATTCCTGGCGGCTCAACCATCCTCAACTATTGCTGGTACTACTCAAGCCATGCAAAGGACGCAGCATTTTAGTCCAGGACGTCAACTTCACATGCATAATGGTATTGAAGTGGACGGCGGAATTTTTTAATGAATTTGCTTTGTTGATGGTTCCGAACTACGTGCAGCAAATATGAGTGGGTATGGTGTCCTTTTTGAGGATAAGGAGGGCAATTTTATTAAGGCAGTGTCTGGGTACTTTGATGGTAAATTTGAACCCAGAGTTGTTGAAGCTTTGGCTCTCCATGAAGGTTTAAAACATATTTCTTGGAACATGCTAGGTAGAGGTTGTGTGTTTCTTGATTCCCAAGTTGTGTTTTATGTGCTTAATAGTAGCGCGGTTGATTTGTCTGAGTTTGGTTTAATTGTTTCAGACTGTAAACTGTTGCTTAGTTCTAGACCAGATGTTCAGGTCAGATGGATTAGGAGGCAGGCTAACGAAGGGGCTCATAGACTAGCTAAAGCTGCTTTTGTTAATGCTCCTACTTATGTCTGGGAGATTATCCCACAATCATTGCTTGATTTCTATGCTTTGAGGAAATAATACAAGTAGCCTCATTTTCCCAAAAAAAAATATTTATCTCATCTTCATTCCTACAAAGTAATGAAGACGATTACCTATATAGGAAGGTATTTCGTACATGTTCGACATGCTTCTTTTTATCTACAATCAAATCTTCAATAATCATTCAAACATTCATCATAGAATTTAAAACTCAAATTGAAATTAAGCCTCCAAGTTTTTATATAACTATTTTTTGTTTATAATTCATGTTATAAATGGGCACTTAAAACTCAATTGAACATATATTACATCAAATATTCATCAACAAATAAAATATCATAATTGATAATAAGTATTTTGAATATTCACATGGAAGAAATAAAATAAAACCAAAATTTAAATTCTAAGGACTCTTAATGACCTAACATACATAAAGAGATATCTTTAGGAATCAACTTAGTCTTAGGGTTTAAAATTATTTCACTTATAAAATATATTATGCTAGATTAAGTGAGGTTCTAACCATAGTTTGATAATAATAATAAAACCCATGCTAATGTTTTTTAGGTACACTGGTTGATTAATCAAGATCAATAGTCAATCAATGTTAGGTATTTTAGTATATTAATTGACCAATATAGGTAAGTAATTGACCAATGCCTTTTAAAAGTAATTAAAAATATGTACTATGAGTTTATTATTGAATTGGTTGATAAATTGGTTGACTAGTACAGTATATTAGTTGAAATAACGTCTCTCTATAATTAATCAATGTGGTTGTAAATGCATCAAAATTATAACTATGAATTTATATTAATTTTTGTTCGATATATTGTTTGAAAAATATGCATATTGTTCAACCAAAGTACTAGAATGGTCAATCAATGCCATCATTACCAGTTGTTTTAATAGCTATTTTTTAAAAGACTACTTTATGTTATTTTGAGTATAAATAAACCCAATATAAGTTATGAGATGTTAGTAAGGTATACTAGAGAGTTCCTAAAAGACTTAAGAGGCTATAGAAAGCACGTTTGTATTACTTAACACATATTGAAACCTTTGTTTGTTGGTATGAGCAAGAGGCATTTTTTGAGTTGTATACTTATTATAATTAGAAAAATTACTTGTGATAAACTTTGATAAGGTTCCTTTTGAATTTAAATAAGATTTGTAAAGTGTTACTCTTCACCCACAAAAAATCAAGTTAATTATAAGGGTTCATTTTTAATTGTGACAAAGAAGATATTGCATAAAGGGTTGCTTTTCACCTATTAAAGGAATAAAATGGTAAATTTCCAAACGGAGCTTGTAAAGTGGATGTCGGCCAAAGGTTATTTGGTTGAAGAGTGGATGTAGGCCAAGGGTTGTTTGATTGAACTATTATGTATTAGTTTTTCTTTCTTACCTTATTCTCTTCATTATTCTTATGGTTATTTTGTAATTGTTTTACATGAATTTTACATAATCATTCATTAGAGTAAGAAATTCATCAGTTAGTTTCAAAATTTAGAAAAAAGTACAATTTCCTTCTTGTGTGTGATTCGATGACTAATAATTAGTATGAGAGCAGGACTCATTTGTTGTATTTATATGTCTTGAAATTTTTTTAGAAAAGATCTTCATGGAATAATTTGATTCACTTTTAGCTAAGATAGTCAATATATTTATTAGACAATTAAGATGAAACACCTTATCTTGGTCAAATAGGTTGATACATTAGGAATTATAGAAAATATTCCTTTTATCCTAATGAGAACTATAGTTAAAGAAAAAGTGGATACTAAGGTATCAATGGATAAAAGTGAGTGGAGTAATAATTGAAAAGATACCCCTTCTCTCCCTTCTCTATAGCATTTTTACTATTTTACCCTCTTTATTTTTCCACTTTTGGGGTTGTTGAAGAACCTTTTCTACTGGGTGCTCCCTCCTCCAGTTAGGACTTGCTAGGGCCTGGTTGTAGTTATAATGGAAATAGGAGAGTCTTCTGGTCCTAAAGAAGACTTCCCTATTTTGTCTAAAGAAATTTATATCAGAAACATCAAAGTTGGATAGAACACTAGTTGTTTGTGTAAATGCTAAAGAGAATGTGGAAGCCTAGAAACTGAAGGGAGCTTAAAGAAAGAAGTTGGCAACTCACCATAACAAGGTAGGCTTGAAGCATTTCTAATATGTCTTTAGAGATGGGGTCATCCGTCCTCCGAAAGAGCTACTTGAAGCTAGTGTTCAAGTCTGGTCCTTTATTTTGATAGGTTTCTTTTGGAGCAAGAGACCAGCATTCCCAGTGGTTAATGCCTGGGCTAAAGCACGTTAGAATAATAAGGGGTTGGAGGGGGACTTTCTTAGGGAAGATGGAACTTTCTTGTTCAAGTTTGCGCAGGATAGAGCTCTGTAGGAGATCATTGAATTAGACCCTTGGCAAATAGGGGAACAACCATTATTCTTACAAAGGTGGAGTTCTGGATTGGAAATGGACAGAGGAGGGATTGATGCATTTCCACTGTGGCTATACTCTCACAATTTACCTATGGAATTATTGACTGTGGAGTGTCTTAGCTATTTAATAAGTTCTCTAGGTAAGCCTTTAAGCATGGACACCCAAATTGGAAACATGGAAAGAGTTGGCTACGCTAAGGTGTATATTGAGGTTTTAAAGTCAACTCCTTTGCCTGATAATTTTTTTTGTTCTGAGTTTAAGAGAGAATGGGGATATGGTGAAAACATCTATTCTTTTATCCTAACCATAAAAGCCTAATTCCACTAAAAAATGGAAGCCAACTAAGAAACTGTTTCAAATTGGAAATCAAAATGAATTGCTAGCAAGAGACAAAGCTGAGAAGAGTGCACAGGGGTTTAGAATGCAACTTAAAGGCTTAGGGGATTTAAATGATGAGGAAAAAGATGGTTCTAAAAAGGTGACAGTAAGGAGGAGTACGAGGCAAGGGACTAAAGTTCCAAATATTGAACATCAAAATGCATATAGTCCTCTCATTAATGGTGAGGATCAGATGAATCAATCTTCCATTGATCAGGTTTTCGATACTAAGGACTTGGAAATAGGTCCAAATTTGAAAGAAAATGTTGTAAATGGGGAGTCTGCCAACTTATCGTTAGACCAGGATATTAATATAACTAAATAACCAACATACGTGCTAATGATGTAGAGAAAATTAGCCAACAATTAGAAGTAGCTAGGAGGAGATCTACTGGGGAAAAAGGGAGGAGTAAAAATAAAGGGGCTTTGTCCCAAAAATGTCTCTCTTAGTTTGGAACACTGAGGGGCTTAATGACCCTTTGAAAAGGTTTTTGATCAGTGAGCTTATTAGAGAAAAGCAATATGTTATGATAGGCTTGATGGAGACTATAATTAAAAATCAATTTTTAATTCAAAACTAGAATTGTTTGGGGTTGCAATGGAGGTTCCTCTCAAACCACATATTACAATTCAATGGGAGAATTATTTAATGTTACAAATATGAGCAGATGGAGGTTTAATTAGTGGAGGAGAGTGACCAACATATTCATTTGTTTTGCCAGTTTGAAGGTCAATCCTCTAAGTTTTCTTTAACTCTTATCTATGCTGCTAAGTTTGCTTTCTAACGAAGAAAGCTATGGATGGATTTAAGAAGTATAAAGAATTCAGCTAGAAGTCCATGGATTGTGGCTGAACATTTCAATTGTATTCTCAGTTCTAAGGAAGTAGAAGGTGGGAAGAGGTTCACTCTAGTTGATACGAAAGAACTTACTAACTTGCATAGTTAAGTGGAGCTGCTAGATCTATGCTCAACAGGAAGACCCTGGTAAAATAAGGAGAAAGCTAGAGAGATACTTAATGACCTCAGATTGGATAACCTTTTTCCCTCAATCTTTTGTACACTTTGGGGAAAACCTGGGTTTAGACCACTCTTATATGCATATTTTGGTGTTCCATTCATATTTTTTTAATGGAGTTATTCAATTGGAGGGGTTTATGGATATAATATAGGATTGTTGGAAGCAGGAGGTTAGGGACATAAGTCTTTCCAGTTGATGCAGAAATTGAAGAAGGTTTAAATTGTTGTCAAAAGCTTCTTATATAGAAATCATCAGAATCTATCTTGGCTTAAATCTAAGGTGCAATAAGCTCAAAATGAGTGTTATAAGTCTCCTTATGATACCAATTTGAGGTTGAAGGAATTGGAACTACTAAAAGAGTATCAACAAGCTCTGGAATTGAAAAACTCCATCTTAAAACAAAAAACTATATTGAATTGGCTTATAGAAGGGGATGCAAAGATAAAATTCTTTCATGCTTCTATTCTAACCAGAAGAAATTTTAATAGAATTGTTAGCTTGATTGATAGAGAAGGGAACTTGTAATCAAATCAGGGGCCCCTCTTTGAATTGGCTAGATCCTTCTTTTCTCAACTGATGGATCCTGATACTATGGAGCTACCTTCGGAGAACATGAAAAAGGTCCTGGCAAGTTCTATTAAATGAGATAGTAAGGAAGTTCTGACTTATCCTTTTACAGTGCAAGATGTTAGAAGGATTGTCTTTGAGATGCACCCTTCAAAAACTCCTGGACCAGATGGATTCTTAGCTTGGTTTTTCCAATCTATATGGGACATAAATGGTTAGTTGCTAGCCAAAGCAGTGCTAGAATTATTCCAAAACTAAAAATGTTGAAAGAAATGAATAGCGGTTACATCTGCTTAGTCCCAAAGAAGAAGCATCCTTTGAACATTAGAGACTTTAAACCTAGTTCATGCTATAACATAGTGTACAAAGTGATTGCAAAGTTATCGGTTGATAGACTTAAAGTGGTGCTCTCGAATATTGTAGACAATACTTAAAGGGCCTTTTTACCTGACAGAAACTTAGGTGATAATATCCTATTATTACAATAATTGCAAGGCACTTTTTTACCTGAAAGAAACTTAGGTGATAATATCTTATTATTACAATAATTGTTAAAAGATTACTCTTTAGGAAGGAGAGCAAGGAGTTTTATGATGAAGGTAGATTTTTTCAAAGCTTATGACACAGTTAACTAGGGCTTTGTCAAAACCTTTATGGAAACTGGAATTCCCTACTATTTTTATGAACTAGATTATGGAGTGTATTCAGACCTCTTCTCTAAGCATCTTGGTAAATGGAATCCCTTCCAAACCTTTCAAAAATGCTAAGGGAATAAGAAAAAGGGATCCTCTTTCCCCTTACATATTCACCTTAACAATAGAAGCAGTGTTGAGACTTATTAAATCAATGACTTCTGCTAATGGAAACTTTAATTTTCACCAAAAGTGTATTGACCTAAAGCTTACCCATCTTATCTTTGTAAATGATTTCATGTTGTTTAGTGTTGCAGATAATCCTTTTACTAACATATTAATGCAAAATTTGAAGTTGTTCTGTAAATGGTCTAGTTTAAAGATCAATATGGAGAAAATAACATCTTTATCTCAAAAGATGTAAGCAAATTCCAAGGAGATCAGTATAGTTACAGGGCTTTGCATCCATTCCTTAGTCTTGAGATATCTTGGTGTGACTATTTCCTCTTCCAAACTATGCTGATTGTGTCCCAATTTTGGAAAGCATAAAAACCAAAGTACTTACTTAGCAGAACAGGCATCTATCTTATGCTAGTAAAGTCATTTTAATCACTTTAGTGCTAAGCAGCTTTCACATCCACTAGTTAGCTTATATTGATCTTCCTAGAAAGATAATTAAGGAAGTTGACAGATTACTCAAGGAATCTCTCTGGACAAAATGGGTCCATGCAGTTCAATTTCAAAACTAGAATTTTTGGCATGTTACTCAGTCTAACCAATTTTCCTAGTTTTTCAACCTTTTATGAAGACAAGATACTTGAATTATCCCCACATTAAACATAAGATCAATGGAGAAAGGAATACTTGGATTTGGTTTAACAGCTGGTTGGAGATTAGTCCTCTCATACATAACCCAAATTTCTCATATCTGAGAAACAGATTGCCTTTGGAAGCTAAAGTGGTGCATCTTTTTCAAGAGGGGGAATGGAGGGGTAAATTTAGAGGGTTTTCATGCCTACCTAAGTATTTGCTAAGCCTAGGGAATGCTAGATTGTTGGACTTTGTTTGCTGGACCCCTAATTCGTAAGGAAAGTTTACTAATGAGTCTTGCCATATAATATTTAGAAATGATCTAATGGTGGTCCCTTGGTACAATCTAATATGGAAGAACTCTATGAACCCCAAAGCTTCCATAATTACCTAGTTAGCTATAAATAAATAAATAAAAGCTCAGGACCAAATGTTGATAGTTCAACCCATCTGATACCATCTACGTTCTTTGCTATACTGCTGATGAAAACAAAAACCACTTGTTCTTTGCTTTTGATTTTTCTAAAGCAATTTGGATATGATTTCTTCATTTAGTGGAAGTAGTAAACCAAACTTATGAATAGGAGCCTACGTTGAGATAGGGTATCACCCACTCTAAACCTGGGAAGGAGAATGCTATCCTAATTAAAACTGCTTTCATTATTACAATATATATGATATGGAGAGAGAGGAACTGCAGGTTGTACAAGCAAGCAAAGGAGGATAAATAAAAAATAGTTAACAAGATCATTATTTGGCTTAGATCGACATTATTGGCCAGGAAAGCTGAAAACCTGTTAACCCCTTCTATAAAGACTAGATGGAACTTATGAATTCTGGTTTGCTTAAGTGTTCGTTGTAAATTTCTATTAAATTTTGATGTTTTGTTTAGTTACCTCCATTAGTACCTAGTTAGTTAATGATATTATAATTGACTATCTATATACTTTTGTATCAAGTGTAATAGCTGGGCTATTCTAAATAAAATATCTGATTTATGTTTTTTGAATAAGGCGTTATGTGTGAAATTGCCCATAAGATATGGCATGTACTTGAAATCATATATAAGCATACTATCAAAGTAAAATAAAGTAATCTTATTAGTACATTAATATGAAAATGACTTAATTTCTAATATGTATACTCGCTTCATTTATATCATTAGTACTCTTAAAGGTCTTGAAAAGACTTAAATTAACCTCCAGTCACTAAGAAAATTACTTAGGTATTTACCAAAATTTTGGGAGGCAAAGGTGAAAGTTATGGTTTTTAACTCTAAATTTTTTCCATACCATAAAAATAAACACTCACAATTTAAGAAAACTGTACCTATCGTTTATTAATAATATAGTAATGAATAAAGTGTCAATCCCACGAAGAAGCTAAAATAAACAAGTATATTCTCCTACTGTCAACTTTTTAAAGAATATAAATACATTGATTATTGATGAAATTAAATAACAAATAAAAATCTAAATAAAAGAATAAACCACTCAAAAAAAGCCAATAGAAAAATAAAAAGTTCATATATAAATAATTTCCAGATAAAGAATCTTACGAGCATCATCTTTGCAATCATAATTCAAAAAAATTATAAAGGTTTTAATATCTATAGTTCAGACAAAAATTTCTTATATTTTTCCAAAAAAAAATTCCTAGATGATAAAATTGCTCTCTATAAAGTTACAACCACCTACCCTCAAGATTTTTCATTAGTATCGCTATATAATTAAAACTCACAAAAAAGTATTATGTGGTATGAATTTATATAAAATGTTTAATCTTAACACCATAACATTTATGTAAGCTTATCTTTAGCATTCCATATGACTTATAATATCTAAGACATATTCCACATACATGCAGTTTCTCCATAATCATCCATATAAAAGTTAATATCTTATTTAATCACTAATTTTAGTTAAATCCACTTTATGAAAATTCAAATATATTTTACAAAAATAATTCCTATTTCATGAATAAAATTAAATCAATCCTTAACAAAGAAAATACTAGTTTCTTCTTATTTAAACATATAAAAATTAGCCACACATCATTTTTACACACCAAAATGGTAAAATAAAAGACATCAAGTAGAAAGAGTTCAAGATGAAATCTCTAAATGTGAATCAGTTATGATATGTTGGGATGATCTCTAATATTCTGCACTATTGAAAATGGTTATAAAGTTTGTCTTTAGATAGGTTTTTTTTTTCTCTTCTCAGTAGCTAATCCTAAGTTTAGAATAAAAGAAAAGGATAAAAGATACCAAACTAGGATTTTTTATCACCTTTTGTATGTTTGCTTTATCGTGAACATAATTTAGGATACAACCATATCCTAGGTCATATATCTTATTGCTTCTTTTATAAGGAGGACATATGCTTTGTCACACTTATGTCCTAGATCATATATCTTATTGTTAAGATTTTACAAATGGACTTAGGTTCAAATAAGCATGTATGTGAGACCATAGATCGTACTATAACTTTTCTCTAAGGTTACACAGTCATAGAAATGATAGTGTCACTCTTTAAAAATTTTCTATGCCACACAATCTCTTTTCTACATTTATAATTGATCGTGTCTTCATCTATAATTTGTCTAAGAAGGACAAAAGTTTACACACGATTATGTGCTAGGCTATGTTCAACTAAATTTGTATTTTCTTCATGTTTTTACTTGTCATCTTCTCCAACATCTTCTTATTTAACTAAAAATATAGTATAAATTGAGTAAGCTACGGTAATTTAATCATGGAAGCAAAAAGAAATTCTAGTAAAATATATGTATGTTTCATATGCATCAAATATCCTTATGCTTAAATTTTTAGTTGTCTTCATGAAAATCAATCTCAATCACTCTCAAAAAAAGTTTCAGTTACATGAAACTTCAACAAATCAATTGAAGTAATTAAAAGTGCTCATCATTCATTTAACTACATTGTTCACTAAATATTTATATCTTTAAACACTTGCATTAATTTGTACTTTATTTCAACTTAAATTAACAATCCTTCAAAAATTAGCTCAATTGAAAGAATTTAACCATATAATATAATAGAAATGAATGAGCAAAAAGTTTTCACTATTAGAATTTAATAACCTACTTGATTTTTAAAAAAAATTATATTTTATACTTCTATAGAGCATTAGAGGATTGTTTGAAACACCATCTCAACATTTAAAGTATTGGTGTTAATATAGAATTTGGACATGTCGAGAAGGAATTCTCCTATAATTTTTGCTTAACTTCTTATAGATGATATAAATGGGATTCCAAAACTTAAAAAATGGAATTCTAAGCTACCAAAATAGTGAAATGTGTTGGAAAAAGAAACGACTTGATTTAGGAAACAAAGAAAATGCAAACTTTAACAAGAACTTAAGGTAATAAAATGAATTTATAATATGAAAAAAGATGGAAAAATAATAACAAAGTGTTTTTGAAATAAAATGATTGTTCCTTATAGAGATTGGTTTTGAGGTTCTTTTGTGATTGAATGTGTGTGACCTTATTAATGTGTCCAAATGTTGTTGAATTTATAGTCTCCTCACCCTTATATAATTTTTTGCTATAACTAGCCACTTACCTATATTTTAGGTTAACTACTTGCCATTATCACCTTAAATTCACATTTTGGACTTCTAGTAACTGCTTAGCTTCTATCCCACTTAGCCATTTTCATATTAATTGTCATCATACACTATTATTTTTAAAGCACATGTGAATTATCTATTAACTGTCTAGACTTATTAATTCTTTTGGAATTCTTAATTAATTCCTATGTCCATGAAATCTCTAGCTAAACATTTATTAGGCTTTTATTTTTGTGCTTCTTTTGGTATATAAATTGTCGTGGTCATCTATAAACTGAGTTTTGAATTCAAATGTAATGGTTTCACATATTACAATAACGAAAAAGAATTTAGAATTAAGAAGTTATGTCATCATAATGATCTTTCCAAATCTTAGAAAAATCTTTTATAGATAAGGAGAGTCATATTTGAAATCCATATCTTTCCATTTGTTACAAAATACAGAACATCTCTTTTTAAATTTCAAACTTTTGCAATATAACTCTCTTAGTTCTAGAGTAGGCAACTTAGCCTTTATTTGGGAATTGCTCCCACTGTTCACTTTTTAGTCTACATAGTAAGAGTCCTTTTTAAAGCAAATACTAATAATGGAAAGTTCCTTAAGGAAATCCTTGACCATTATCGCATTCCAGAGTGTAGGATTTTTGTTACTGGTGTTGTTGACACAGAAGCCTACCACTCTTGGTAGTTAAAAAGCTTTCAAAGTTTATTACCTTATTTGGATTATGCCTTTCTTAAAGTTATTTTCTTTGATTTAAGTATCTTTTGCTATTTAGCATTCATTCTTAACTCCCATTATCATATATTTTAGAATCTTAGATGCTAAGAGTAGAGAAGAAACAAGCCTACCTTTTGAAAAAAAGTGTCTTCAAACCCTATTCCTAAAAGAAAGATCAAAGAGAAGTCCTTAGCTGCTTCAAGTTCTAGGAAAGCTAAAACTTTAACTCCAAAAAGTTTTGGTAGGAAGTCCACTTATTTTTTCACCAAATTACTTTTAAAATATCTAGACCACAGGGCCTATGACTGAAGATACCCTTCTTGTAAAAAGGACTTCTTCTACACCTTAAAAAGTCATTATGTATATTAGTGATGGCATGAAACTTCTTTTATTGCTTTCATCTATCTTTCCACTACAAATTCTACTTCTTATCTCCTTTTTTATACAATACACCATGTTGGACCTTCTTAATCTTTCATTTCTCTTGAACTAGAATATGTAATTTTAAGAATTCTCTTGAACCAAATATCATTGAAATTACTTCGCTAGAGATAAAATAAAAATTACTTTATTCTAGATGATAATACGTTAGCTTGCTAATAAATTCGTTTATATTTTATAGGTAAAAAATGTTTATACCACAACAACAAATTTTGAAGAAATCTTTGACTTGAGTTTCCTATATCTCTCTCCTAACAAACCATCAAGTACACATTAATAATTAAATTTAAGGAGCAATCAATAGTCAAGGAGTCTTTGAAACTCACTGTGTAATAAGAGTTTGAGTTCTTGACTAAAATTCAACATAGTTCTTTCCTGAGCATTCCATCATATGTTGGCTTCATAAACCGATAGTCTATTATTAGGGCACTTCTTAACAAAGATAAAAATGTATGCACTTCCTTTGAGAAGTTTTGTCATGATCAGGTTATGTAATTAAGCCTTCCGCACCAACGTTGAATGAATTTAAAGCAGAGGAGACTAAATCTTTTAAAAACTTCAAGAGCTACAAAATAAATTTGATTATCTAGAAAATGATGTTGTTGAGCATGAATGGCCTATCAAATTTATTAGAAAGAAGTAATAATCTGTCAAATAAGATGGATAACGGCTCAATCAGGAGTTTCATAAAGTCAAGTGGATGGCAACAAAGTTAGGGAATTCATTAGTGCTATAGAAGGATGAAGTTTGTTTTTGGAAACAAAAGATCCAATAAACCAAAGAGGACTAGGGTTCATATATCAACCAATAGGGTGAAAGTTGATCGTTCAATTTGGACCAATTTAGAACCTCTCTTTCTTTTTTCAGTTTGTTAACCTTTGGTTAGTTTCATATGGATTTCGAAATTTATCTATGAATTTTTATTTTGGACTAATCCTATATGATTTTTTAGAATTCATTTTTGTTCCTTTATCCTCGATTTCAAAAAAAGATAGGTTCATAAGGCTTTAAATACTTTCCATTAATGAAATGCTTGTAAGATTGTTCTTCTAAACTTACTAACCAAAAGGCATCACCAATTAAGACAGTATGAATTCTAAATGGCCCTTCCTACTTTGGAGACCGTTTACCCTATTCTCTATCTTTTATCCTAGGTGATATGATCAACTTCCCCATTAAATCCCCTTTTTGGAATTTCTGCCTATAAATTCTTTTATCTTAGAATTTTGCCACCTTTTCTTTTTGAATAATCATATTATTTAAAGCTTGAAGTCACACTTCATCTAAGTTCTCTAATTCCATTAACATTGCTTTTAAAGACTCATAATTTTCCAAAGCATCCTACTTGGATAATTTTAAGGATGGAATCACTACTTACATAGGAAGAACAACATCATGTCTATAGGTTAAAGCAAATAGGCTAATTCCTCTAATAGTATACTTAAATGTACGATACAACTATAACAGGAATTCTATGCCATCCCTAAGATTTTCCTCTAACATTTCTTCCAGGATATTGATAATTATTTTGTTTGACGTTTTAACTTGACCATTAGATTGAGGATAATATAGATTCAAATTTAACAATTTTATCTCGTAATCTTTAGCAAAATCCTTAGGGTATGTGGAGCACATCAGTCTAGAATAAATATAAGATGGATGACTCAGTTATAATTGGTCGTCAATTTTAAAAGATTATATACCATATTAACGCGCTCCACAGAATTGAAAGATTGTTCGGATCCAAAGAAAGAAGAAGATGACATATCTGAATTGACTAAATTAAAATTTGATACGCAGGGTTTCAAATTTACCTACTAGACTTCACGAAGAACTTGTCTCGAGCAACCTAGATAACGGGTAAAGAACAAACCAAGAAAGTTGTATAGGATCAAAATCACGCCACAATCTGATTCAGTTGATAAGTGAAGTTTAATTCCTAAGTTGAAAAGAACAAGAGGATTTCTACTATCAAGATGGCCAGCGGCGGCACACAAGAAACAATATGATCAAAAGTTGTCTTTCCCTAACCCTAAAGAGGGTATTTATACCTAGGTCAAATAATAAAAGACTTGGGCTTAAAATACATGGAAGCCCAAAATATAATTAACTTAAAACAAGTCTAAATTAGAATAATAAAGCCTCTCCTCTTGAGCTTAAGTGATAATGCGTAGCCCAATACAATGGTCTTCAAGTCCCAAGTGAGTCTAATCCAAAGATTTGAGATAAATGAATCAATTTGGGCTATGATTTAGATAGCTCTCCTCCAATAGGCTTGGTACACTCCATCCTCTCCACAAATTGGCCCACATGCTCATAGAGAGCCTCTTTGAGTCTCTCGGTCCTAGATTTAGACATAGGTCCAACTGGAATGACAAGCTCGCCCCTGTCACGCACGCCATCTCTATAGTGATCCTTACTCCTGCTCACATCAGTCCCTCCCTCCTCAAGAAGATTTGTCCTCGAATCTGAATCCATATTAAAAGGAGAAAGATCAGTAATATTAAAAATTGGAGAAATAGAATACTCACCTGGCAGGTCAATCTTGTAGGCATTGTCATTTATCTTCTCCAACACTTGGAATGGACCATCACCCATAGGATTAATCCTATAAGCTGGGCGGTTCAGAATCTGAACTCCGGGCACAAAATCAATTTGGTGCTCTATGCCTCTCAAGGGTGGCAATCCCTTAGGCATCTCCTTATAGGAAAGACATCAGTATAATCTACTACTAGTGCTCTCTTCTTTCCAGTTACTCTCCTTAAGTATTTTCCTTTAGCTAACAAGCTCACTTTTCTCTCTTTCTTTTCTTTCTTCTTTTCTCTTCCTGAGCTCTTATCTCCTGCACATCCCACTTTCTTTTCCTCACTTGTGCAGTCACTCACCATTGGGCCAAACTCATTTTTCTTTTGGGCCTCTTTTCTCTCTTCACTTTTTTTGTTCTCACTACCTAAACCCTCCTTACTTTTACTTGCTTCTATCTAGTCTAAGTACAATTCATGAGGTGATAAAGGTAGTATAATGAAATTCCTACCCTTAAACTTAAAGGAATACCTATTGGTATACCCATCATGTGCTACCCTCTTGTCAAACTGCCAAGGTCTCCTAAGTAACATATGACCAGCCTCTATTGGTACCACATCACACAACACCTCATCCTCATATCTTCCTACTGAAAATGGCACTACAACCTGCTTAGTCACCTTTACTCCAGCACTATCATTGAACCACTGTAAATTGTATGGATTTAGATGTTTCCTGCATGTCAAATCCAATTTCTGTACCATAGTCCAACTAGCTGCATTAGTGCAATTACCCCCATCAATGATCAAATTGCATACTTTTCCATCAACTAAACACCTAGGATGGAAAAGATTCTCTCTATGATCTACAACCTCATCTGTGGCCCTAGCACTCAGTACCCTCCTAACTACTAGTGCTTCCCCTGTAACAGCTCTCTCAAAGCAACTATCATCCTCGAAATCATTATCAACAATAAGCTCAGATTCATTACCACTGTCCTCCGAATCAATCATCCCATTATCTCTCATAATCATTCTTATTTGGGCATTGAGATGCAATATGGCCAGTACCCAAACACTTAAAACATTTAATGCTAGAATGCTTACTAGAAGAAGCTTGGGTGTTAGGTGTACCTTTAGGTTCAAACCCTACATTCGACCTTTTGGGTATCTCCTTGAAGTCCACCCCCTTGTCTTTCAACTTCTCCTCTCTCTTGGGCCATTTTGAATTCCATGATTGGCTAGAATTCGTCCCACTCCTTGCTGCCACTCTAACTTTGATTTATTTCTCCACCTTCATGACCATGTTCACCATGTCCTCAATCTCTAAGTAGTGATGTAACTCCACAACATTGGTTATCTCCCTATTGAGTCCACTCAAAAATCTGGCCATTGTAGCCTCTATGTCCTCCTCTATGTTGGCTCAGATCATAACCACCTCCATCTCCTTATAGTAATCCTCCACTGATTTAGACCCCTGAGTGAGTCTCTAAAGTTTCTGGTACATCTACCTGTAATAGTAAGAAGGCACAAACCGCTTCCTCATGCATGCTTTCATATCGTCCCACGTAGTAATTGGCATCTCTCTATTTCTCCTCTTGGATGTCACTAACTGACCTCACCATATTAGTGCATAATCTGTAAATTCAGCAGCTGCTAGTTTTACCTTTTTATCTTCAGAAAAATTTGGCACTCAAAAACTAAGTCCACCTTCCTTTCCCACTTTAGATAAACCTCTGCATCATTCCTTCCCTTGAAGGTTGGGATCTGCATCATGATGGATTTAAGGTCTCCATCTCTCCTGTTAAATGGCTCATCTCTCTGAACCCTCCTAGGTCTGTGTACCTCAAACTCCTCCTCATCCTCAAGGTCATCCTCCTCTGGCTTATACCGAGGTGGTGGTTGCTGCTGGCGTACACCTGCACGCCTCCCCTGAGGTTCCTCGCATCTCCCTTATCTGAGCTTATCCATCTGTCCCCTAATCTCAATTAAGGCTAGATTGACTCTCTCAAATTGTTGCTGCATGGATCTCAAAGTGAAAGCGATATTTGCCTCTCCCTTTGGTTGTCACATTACTACCTCCCTATGACATTGTAGATAAAATGATATACCTGCAAAAACAAGTTTAGTAATAAACAACCTCACACACTCCCTCACGTGTTTCACTCAATTGATGTCACTCCCCTCGTATTTAAGTCACGGCAATGACTCCTTCAAATAAGCTCACACACTCTTGCCTTTTACCACTTAATCCCTTTGAAATTCAATTCACCACTCGGAACCAATTTTCAACTGATCAAAAGAATCAAAAGGGTGTGAAAGTTTCGAACTAACTAGCAAGTAAGAGTATAACGAAACAAAAAAAAATTCAAATTTTTTGTGGAATTTTTTTCGAGATTGTTTTTCAGATTTTGTTTTTTTTTCTTTTTGACTTTTTTTTGTTTTTTCTGCACTTTTTTCTGACTTTTTTTTACTCTTCTTTTTTCAAATTTTTTTTCATTTTTTCTGCCCCTTTTTCTGACTTTTTATTCTGGACCTTTTTTCTGACCTTTTTTTTCAGACTCTTCTTTTTTTTCAAATTTCTTTTTTCATTTCTTTTTGTTTTTTTGGACTTTTTTGGACTTTTTTTTGGATCTAGGTCAAATATTAATAGAAGATAAAACAAGAAAAATAAAAAATCCTAATCGAAAGATTCACACCTGAATTGATGAACTGACGATAATTGGATGGTGATGGGCGACAGTTTCTTGAATTTCGATGGAGTTGAATAAGAATTCTCCTCCACACTAATGCTCTGATACCAACTAACGTGCTCCACGGAATTGAAAGATTGTTCGGATCCAAGGAAAGAAGAAGATGATAGATCCGAATTAACTAAATTAAAATCTGATATGCAGGGTTTCAAATTTACCTACTAGACCTCACGAAGAACTTGTCTCGAGAAACCTAGATAACGAGTAAAGAACAAACCAAGAAAGTTGTATAGGATCAAAATCACGCCACAATCTGATTCAGTTGCTAAGTGAAGTTTAATTCCTAAGTTGAAAAGAACAAGAGGGTTTCTCCTCTCAACATGGCCGGTGGCACACAAGAAACAATATGATCAAAAGTTGTGTTTCCCTAACCCTAAAGAGGGTATTTATACCTAGGTAAAATAATAAAAGACTTGGGCTTAAAATATATGGAAGCCCAAAATATAATTAACTTAAAACAAGTCTAAATTAGAATAATAAAGCCTCTCCTCTTGGGCTTAAGTGATAATGCGTAGCCCAATACATTGGTATTCAAGTCCCAAGTGAGTCTAATCCAAAGATTTGAGATAAATGAATCAATTTGGGCTGTGATTCAAATAGCTCTCCTCCAATAGGCTTGGTGCACTCCATCCTCTCCACAAATTGGCCCACATGCACATAGAGAGCCTCTTTGAGTCCCTCAGTCTTGCTTTGGACATAGGTCCAACTGGAATGACAAGCTCGCGCCCGTCACGCGTGCCATCTCTATGGTGATCCTACTCCTGCTCACATTAATATGTCAGAGGATGTAAACAATGTGAAAAAATGGAAGAATTAAATGAATTCTTACATTCAAGTTACATTATATAATCAAACTATGTCCATTTAGAGGATAGGCCATTGATCTTATTAGGAATGTATATCCACCATCTTCAAAAGGTCTTTTTTTCATTCTATTGGTATAGATTATTTTACTAAATGGTTGGTTGCTCAACCTTTAAGGAAGCTCGATCAAATAGATATAGTTAAATTCATGAAAAAAACATATTATTCATAAAAAAGATGGGTTTAAAATAATATGCAATTTCATTCAACTTGATTATCTCAATGATTATTAAAAATATGACTTATAAAGGTAAGTTTATTCTAACTATCATCCTTTTACATACTTATTCAAATCAAGATTCGATAATGAAATAAGTATCGATGGATAAATTTAAATTAATTCAAGATATTAGTTCATAAGATTTAATAACCAAAATTATAATAAGCTTAAAAAGTAATTAAATCATTAACCCCTTCCCCACACTTAAAGTTGTACATTGTTCTTAATCTACATTGTATAAGCATATATTAATAAAAGAGAAAGAGTTGAGTTGGTACTTTCCTAAGTAATATGATTTCTGATTTGAGACTATCCATCCAATCTAAAACTACATCATAACAAAACATAAGCGAAAAAGGGATAAAAATAAAAAGAAAAAAGTGATAGTCAAAATTAAGAAAAATATCATTAACTGTAACGTTAGAGAAAAGAAAATGATAAATACATAATTAGTGAAGAGAAAGAAAGAATATAAAAACATTAAGCGTTTTCATCGTGACGTGATCTAGGCTGGCCCAAGGAAGGAAGGTCTTTAGGGTGATGATCTTGTATTAGTGGAGGAGATACTAAAGAAGTGCCCTTGTCGGATGGTGGAGGCTGGAAACCAATATCTTGACGACTTGTCATTAATACAATCAGCTCTCCTATCCACCTAAATATAGCCTCGAGCTTGTCTAGCCACGCAACTGAAGTCTCCAACCGTCTTAACCACTCAAGAAGCTCTGCCTATTGAAGTTGGAGAGTCTGTTGAGTTTCCAAAAGTTGGGCCACCCATCTCTCCAATAATGCTATCGTTAGCTAGTTCGGGTGTTGATTCTTAGCTCTAGGACCTCTCGGGCTATTCAAGTTTGGTATTGCACCTCCCATCTTGGGTAGTGGTGGCTGTGATTATGGTTGTTGCTTTGTTGCAGGTGGCTTCGTTTTAGCTCTGCCCTCTGTTGTTGGCTTGTCGAGCTTCCCAATAAGTCGATAAATATTACCTAGAGATCCTTGACGTCAACTGACCATACACATATGTATCATGATATCTAATTTGAGTGTTGTTGGTGGTGGTAATCAATCCAACATCCCCATTCTTCATGTTAGTTGGGTCATGACCAACACAAATAGTGTCGACCTTCCTTTTCTCGCTTTGATGCCTAATGAATTGGGTAAGCATGTGCCCCAAATGAATTGGTTTCCTACTATGTCGTGGCTATCTCCTTAACTATTTAAAGTGTAGCTCAATACTCCATTTATGTACTGAAGTGCTAGGAGTTATAGTGAAGAGGCTTTAGATTTGCTCGGGTCTTAATTACCATCATTACTGATCGTGTTCTAGAACTGTCTGGAAGACATCATGTAGGGAAAAGCAATCATGAAGTCCAATTACTCTCATACCAACGAAGTCCACATCATAGAGGCCCATGATGATTAAGAAATTCGAATAACTCATCGGTTCATCTCACTGAGTAGTCAAAACTAGATGGTGTTCTGCTTGTCCCCTTTTCCACAAAGGAAGTAGAGAGAACCTCCAGAGTTAACTCCTTGTAGGAAGGCTCCAATGTGTCAAAGAATCTACGATAGGCACTGAAATTGATGAGCTCCCGAACTTGTTGCACTTGTCCCACTTGCTCCAGTGCTTCCCAGTGATATGCTGTGACGAATGTCTTTTCCTTCAGCTTCTAATACTGCTCTTCTTGTGCTACAACATTAAAAAGTAGCATTGGGGTCGTTCGGAAAGATGCATGGTGTGAGCTCTCCTCGGGTTTCTAGATGACCCCTCATCTTGTTGTTGCTTGCGCGGAACTTCCTTCTGGCATCGTGGTTTAATCATTATGCCTGAAACTTAGAATAAGTGTGAGAAAATGAGCAAATAATTTACGGGAATACATTTTTCCTCACACTTAACACATATTATGCTCACTAAGTTATTAAACGTGAAAACAAATTAAAAATGAAAAATTAAACACATAAAAACTCCAATGAATAAAGAAACAATAAAATAAAATAAGTTAAAATTAAGTAACAATGTAATTAATCTCAAAATTAAAATTAGAACTATTGTAATTAACAAATTAAGCTAACCTAATTGTTAAATTACAAATATCAATCTTAAGATTGAACTTAAAAATTCAAATTTCACTATTACGCAAATTGACGAAAGTAAACATTAAATTCATGCAAAAAGCAAAATATCCAGTTAACATAAATATTTTATTACAATATTCAATATGGGAATATAAATTTAGTAAAGGTGTTAATGCATGTTTGTTTTAGTGACAAGTAAATGGTTAGGAGTTGTAAGTTTTTTTATAGGAATGATAAACCCTTTACAGATATGGCTATTCATATTATCCACATATTAATGAATGGAAATGTTAACTTAAAGCAACAATTTGTTATGAGTTACAAAGGATTCAAGGTATGTTGGAAGCTATTAAAAGACTGAAAAAAGAGGTAACAAGGAACAAATTGAGTTAGGAAAAAAAATAAAGGAAATGGAGTATGAACTTAAGCTTGCTATAAATGAGAATAAGGAGTAAAAGAAGATATTTATAAGATATCTTATTATTGTTTCAAAGTTGATATGTATTTTTGTCATGCTTTTTCACTAATGAAATAATGAGACTAATGTGAGTACTTATATGTAATATGGTGAACCTCAAGGATGAGCCTTAAAACCCAACAATCAGACAATTGGAAGCAAGAAACCTAAGAAAGTTAAAAACAAGTTTAAGATTAAGAAACCTTAACCCGATGTATATAGACGACAAGAACCAAAGGTATAGGATAAGTTTTGAACGCCATCGGATAATAATCTTAATAGGTTCATAAGTTCACAAAAGAACCAAAGAGAAATTGACCTCACTTAATGAATTGGAATTTTTATGAAATCGGTGAGGTTATTCACTGTGTTGGTTCATCATTGAACTTGGAACTTATAAAGGTTATTCTTTGTGGTGTTCATCTAACTTATCACTCCCAACCTCCTCTTTTCTAAAGTGTGGCATCAATATCCTTCTTTTATAACTTTGGTCCGTGTTTCTTTAAACATTGGTCAAGGTTTTTCTTGAAAACAAAGCTGATTTAGCTTTTTTGGGAATTCATTTTAATAACTTGTTTGTGGTTCCTAGATCTCGATTTATGGGGCACATCATTTGGTATTGAGGAGCAATATTATATGAGAAGTTCTCGTTTGTAATATTGGGATAATGCGATATGCTTAGAATTATAACTCTTGTCTTATATAAGTGCTTTCTAAGAAGTTATATATGTTTTAGGTCAAAATTTGGTTAATATGTTGAGAATATTAGATATCATTACTAAGCTATTATAGTTATTACATTTAGATGTAATTACATCCAAAAGGCAATAAAAAGATTACAATGAATGAAATTTAACTAGTTTAGTAAATAGGCTCCTTATTAGCAATCATGTTGTTGAGGAATTCTAGAATCAGTGTAGATAAATAATACACGTGAGGAGCATAGGGATAATATTGTTTAATTTAGGAAGACTCCACTACAGGTTGTAATTATGACAAATGGTGAGTTAGTAGAGATGAATAGTGCATGTGAGGGGCATAGAATGAACTCACGTATTAGATTGGTTAAGTTAGGAAAAATCTACCATAGTTTCCATTCCTAACTGAAATACTCCATATAGCAACTCTCTCCCTTGACCTTCATCACCAAATAGCACTTTAG
>JAOQMS010000006.1:26996191-27006994 GCA_027563885.1 Erythroxylum longipes
GGAGACTTAAGGTGTAGTTAGAACATAGAGTGTCTGAGGACTAAGAGATGGATCAGAGGTCCGTCAGCTGACTCCCACAGGAAACCAGTTGTTATCATTTTGTAATGTTGTTAGAACCTGTATAGAGTTTTGTAAAAAAATCGTTGAGAAGAACAGTGTAAACTTTATCAATGAATGAAATAAATGTCTTAAGAAAAAAAAGATAATACCTTTCGAGTATACTGGTTAAAGCCATGTGTAAGTGAGTTTTGCCATTGCTCCAACATACTATTGTCGTAGGTTATGTTCCTAAAAGCTTAGGTACGTACCCCTATGGTAGTAGGATGTTGCACATTTAATTCCATACATTTGAATTTGAACATTGTGAGATTCATATATCCAAAGCTTAAGAAATCAGTTTCCTACTCAAAAGGGAATTATATGATCCTTTCGTGAAATTAAATATGTTACAATAATAGTGTTTGTTTATTAAAATCATATTCAACACTTAACAAGGGACCTAAATAATTATAGATTTTCTTAATTCATTACACAAAAGGGAAATGATGCATGTAATTGAAAACAGGCATGGAATGAATGTTGACACTTGGAAATTATCATTTTTAGGTATATTCTCTTATAATATCTTTTTTTAAAAGAAAAAAGCTAAGATCTATAGAATTTAATAACGTATAATCCTTAACCACCATTATACAAAAAAGACTATAGAACCAACCATAATCTGTTGCATTAAATACACAATATACAATATAGATCCAAAATTTTTTTCATTTTTGACAATTAACTACTAAGAGTTTATAGTTCCAACAAAAAATTATTATAAACCAACTAATGAACTACTAATTATCATTCACACACTATTAAATTTCAATGTAAATATTAGTGAACTATTGGCATGAATTTCTAATAGCCCTGCATTTTAAACCTTACTCTTGTAATTAACGTGATGTGATACTTAGAATATGCTTCCACCTTAACCTCTTTAGTTAGAATGATAATTGGAGAGTATTTGGATCAACTAACCAAAACTTTCATTTCATCTTCATTGGTGAAGCTAATGCAAATGAATGTATTCTTGTTAAAATTATAAGTTATTCATGTATGAAACTTATATAACAATAACCTATATTGTAAACACACATTAGTGTCAAACTAAACTCAGTTCCTCCTACTTCATAAGGTTGTATATTAGAAATCGATGTATCAGGTTAAGATAAAATCGTTGTTGTTATTAGATCTTTGTTAAGTATAGTTAACTGTCAAATAGCCATATAACATCAATGAGGTGTTAACAAAAAAACATATATGGTAAATTACATATTAATGTTAATCTAATCTCAACTCCAACTTAACTGGAAGGAAGTGGAGGGTTTTTTGTGCCTTTGCAAATTCTTTTTTTATAACCAGATTTGCTTCATTTGCTACATCATTGGAATTGCCCTTTTTATTATAGCCTATGAAAAGTCTTCAATCTCTTTTGTTCATCTTCATCTTTTTAACTATTCTTCTTAGGCTTACCATTTGTTTTTGGTGGCTATTTTTGTCCTTTAATTTGTTGTAAAAGATTGTGATATACTTTCATAACCTCTTTCTATGATGACAATAATCCATATATACCTTAGGTTATTGCTTAGGGTAGAATATGTCATTAATGGCATGAATACAACGATACCCATAGATTTCCTACTCCGTACAACTACAAGTTCTCTCCCCTCCCAATTGGATAACATGTGCTTCATCTTTATTAGTCACTTAACATTTCATATCTCTTGATAGATGAATATTTGACTATAATTATACACCCATATTTGATGTATTTGGCTTAATATTTTGTAGTTATATTGTATGTTTGGTAATTAATTCTCTCCAAGGGCATTTATGGGTTATACTTGCTTTCATAGACTAAAAGGAGACAAATTCGAATGAAATCATGGCATAAAATGAAGATTTAAAGCATTTTGGACACACAACCATGTACATGGCAGTGTAAGTCTTTATGAATGTGTAAAGTCACGATTTTAGGGGTTCTTAGAGTTACATGTTCACCTACATGACCTCTTAAGTGATCGTGTATACCCTAGTAACCCTAGTTTTCATTATAAAAGGACGTGAATAGAGGCAAACAAAGAGAGTCTTGACTTTTACTTTAGTTGTTAATAGTCTCGAGAGATTTATTAACATAAAATAGGAATTTTCACGGTCCAATAATCAATGAATTAATTGCATGATAAAAGGTTAATTAATTAATGATCTTTTAGGGGGATTCATCACCCAGATACTAATCCTTGATATTGATTTTTCTAAGTAATTTCCTTTGTCTTCTGCATTTATTATTGTTTCCAATTTTAGTTTATTTATTTAAGTTTTATTTTTAATAGAAAACTTACCAATTTTTAGGCTAGATAATAAGAGCAAGGTAATTACTAGTACTTACTGTCATTATAGAATCGACCTATACTTGTTTGTGCTACCTACAACTATGTCATATACTTGCAGTTAATTCAATATTGATATCTAAAATATATCAATCATCTCCATTTCTTTGCATTCAATTTATTTTTCGTTAAATTTCTTTATCACTTTAGGTGTTATGTCTCCCTTCGATCTTTTAGCTTGTTCTATATAAGATTTGAATGCCTTTTCATTAACATAGTCTTAATAGTCTCCAATATGTTGATAATAGTGTAGTCCTTGGCTACCAAAATCTAACAATTGAATATCTCACTCATGTTGTCATCTATAATTGAAAATTTGGACTCAGTGCTTTAGAACATATACGTCATGTTTCCTTAGGATATTTAAGCAAGTTTTACATATATCCAAGTGCAAGTTAGTTTAATTTGAAGAGCCTGTAATCAAATTCTTGTGGGAATATTGCCTGCATATAATTACATAATGCTTTTCTAAGATCCTTTCAATTCTATTTCCCCACTTAATTGCAATATATATGCCTTACACACATCCTATATGTAATAGAGTGCTATACAACATTCTTGGCTCATATGAGTCACTATACATTAAAAAAAAAGTTAAGAGAGTTTATCGATACAAATGTGTGTACAAATTTTTGTTACTTGGATAAAGTACCTTTTACATATCTAATATCATTGTGATTCCTTCACTATCTTTAAGCTATAAGTCATTGTCCAACTGTTCATTATACTATGTCCAATTCTCAGTATTTTTGACCTCAAAACCTGCCCATGTAATAGGATACATGCCTTGGTTGTCATTAATTCCTATGGCACTTAGAATTTGTCTTTGACACTTCATTTAAAAAAACATCTATCTATACCGACTGTAGGCCACAACTTCTTCCACCCCTTCACTAAGACACGTATACATCCTCTTGAACACTAACTTATCTTCAGACCTCCTAAGTCGAAGCTAGATCATGAAACCTAGATTCATTTCTTTCAACAATAAAATATAACCATAAAGCTTTCTATGTTCGTTATGCCACTCTTTTGCTTTTGTTTTAAGAACCCTCCTCTTAGCACACTTGCAAATAATGGAATTATATGACAATTTTAGTTTCTCCTTGCATTTTTCTACCATATTTTGATTTTAGTGCTCCACTTGTTTATAATTTTTCTTTGAAATGTCTACTAATGAATTTGGATATAATCAACCTTGACTTATTGGTTTGATTGCATATATGCTCTAACTTGTAATTTTTGATCTTAAAACACTTATCTTTTCTATCAAATGAAGCATATAACTTAATTAGATAACCTTGAGTAATATCTTATCAAATGAAAAGTGTTTTGCACTATCAAACACCTTCCTTAGTAATCATTGAATTGAAAAAACTTTAGGAACACTCCAATAACATGTCTATTCGTTTGACTAAGTCACCTCAAAGCTGTAGTTAGTTCTTTAGCACTAGTATATTCATCATTATCCAAGAAACCATAACCTATTTGGTCTAGGTTCACTCGATCCAGATTAATTAGCCGTATACGGGCCATTTAGGTAATATCTTCATAACCTATTTGGTTTGATTTAATTGGGCCCTTTTGGTCCATATTAGTTGCCCCACTTAGCTTATTGGTTGTGCTAAATAACCTAATTAAAAGTGACCTATATAACCCTTTATTAATTTATGTACACTACAGAAGTTCAAGCTTAACAAAAATTAGCCTAATTCACTAATCTGGTAAAACTCAATTAAAAAGTCAACTATAGCTATTTTGAAGCCCTAATAGAATTTAATAATTAAAGTAATTAATTAAAATACAAAATCAACATTAAAGGTTCATAAGGAACTTCTTTATAGAATTATCATTAACCACTTAAAAAGCATTAAACCTCTCTTGCCATGGCTGCCACCACCCACCAGCGATAGTTACTAGTGGCCATAAAATTTTTAAATATTTTTTAAAAATATATTTTGAAAAAAATTGAAACTTTACATAAGATCAAATAGCAATATTCAAGTAGTTATAAACAATATTATATCTAGATTCTCTTAAATAATAAGAAAGTAAACAAATATTCTTATTTTGGAGAAAGTATCATTATACACCTTCTAACTTGAATACCAATGTTACAAAATCTAAAGATAATTAAAATAAAATAAAATGTAGGAGAGATGATAAAATGTAGGAGAGATGATCTAGATAATGTATTTACATACATCTTGGTCAAGTATTACATAGAAACCGTTACAAGATAATCCAAAGATTAAAAAAGCTTTTGAATTCAAATTGTTGATAAGCCTTGTCCTTATTTGTAAAGATTTCCTTAATCCTTCTGTAATCTCTTCTCTCTCTTAATCTTTCTCTAATCTATTTTCTTTCTTGAGTATTTTAAAGAAACTCAACTTCTAAAAGCAATATGATACCTTGTATGAATGAAATAGATTCATTATGTATTTATATCTCTTCTTTATGATGAGTATTTTATCTACATAAGATTCTTTCAAAAACTAATGAGAGAATTAAACTTATTAGAAGATATACTTAAATTCAAAATATATTTAAGTGGGACCTATTATAGGTATCCTAAATTATCCTAACACTATCAATCTAAAAAAATTGAACTGAAAGATCACCCTTTTATACTATATATAATATATCACTTTAAAGAAGCAAAGGCTTATAACAATAAGGCTATATATTTGTTCATAACGATAAATATATTAATATTACACTTATAATATAAGAGATTAAATATATAGTATTTAATAAAAAATAAAAATATAATTAGTTATTAAAGGATTGCTCTTTCTTATTAATTTTATAGATTTTAATTTAAAATAATATATAGAAGTTTTTAAAAGTATACAACCTCTGTTAAGTAGGGGCAAGGTTGCATACTACTGGACTTATCCAGACTTCGAGTTTCAGCGAGACTCTCAGTAGGTGTTGTTGTTATTGTTATTTTTGTTATTGTTCATTTCTATAGGATGAATTTTAGTTCATGTGTTTAGTAACTATCATTATAATTTTAACCTTAATAATAGATGGAGTAATTAACTTGTAAAAATAATAGAAAAATGGCATTTATTTTGGGATTCTATTCAAACATTAGGAAACTCAATTCAAAACACTAAGTAGGGAAAAATATTTTAAAATGAGAATTTAATTTAAAAATAAAAATTAATGCTGACCTTACATTTAAGTTTTCAATTTGTCTCCGAGTTATTTCATGAATAAAGATTAGATGATTATATAGCTTGGAACCTAGTAGGACATCATCATCAAAGAAAGAAAGTTCTCAACAACAATTCTTTTATTCATTTGTTGTTGCAAACCTACCTTCATCTATATCACGTTGACTTTACTATTTGTTCACCATCATCATCTATGTGATAATACTAGAAAAAATTATGTTCTTGGCTATGTTGTCTCCTTGACATGAACTCATTTAAAGTAAATGGGCTTTTAGTTAATTGCTTACTTTGCTCTTTAGAAATTAATGTTAGATTTCTATTCATTAATCTATATTTCTCCTTGTTTTTTTTCATAAATATTATTATGTTACAAACCAATCTAATATGGGGATATCCTTTTCTTTCTTCTCGTGAGTGATGAAAGTCCATCCTTCTTCCAACTATCATCTTTGTAGGCTTTTAACCTTAAAGACTTAAAGAGCTTCAATTAGCTTGTTGTTCTTAATTAGCCTATATGTTATCTCTAAGAGATCAAATGATCTTAATGCCATCTTGAAGTCACACAAATGGATGCCATTTTTTGCTTTACAATGAAAGTTATAGCTTTATTCTTAAAGAAAACTACGTTTCCTTGTAAGTCCATAATTTTGTCCATAAAGACAAAACATTTTTTAACAGGATGAATGTCCAATTGACAATCACATGAACGTAGATAAGTTTATTACAATTTTTGGTCTTTCTCTTTGTAGACTTGGAAAAACTACAAAATATCTTAAATTTTGGAAGCATTAATAGAGTCAATAAAAAATTTTAAAATGCTTCTCAACTTAATTTTTCTCCCCCTCAAATAATGTGAACCCATTTATTTATAGAGATTTGTAAAGAGTTATGACATTAGTTTAAATGTCAAGTGTCACCTTATAATTGGTCGTTTATAAAATTCTTTTCCATTTTATTAAAATCTTTCTTGATTTGTGAATTCAATAATAAAATCATACTATATGACAATTTTTAATTAGATATTATCACAAATACAAGTAAATATTTTATATTTCTTCAACTATATCATTATAAATTTATTTAAATTATTCTACAACATTTTTTTGGGTTAAAATAGCAACTCATTCATTCATAAAATAAATTCTACAACATTTTTTCTTGAATAACTATCTTTATTTTTTAGAAAGAAAATTAAAATTTTGCTACTAATTAATTATTGTCAAATTTTTTATTGTATGTGATTAAATGAGCAATAACCAACATTTGCATATTGTTTTTATTTCTATAGAGTCGCCTAATATTAGATTATTTTCTTTTCTATTTAGTAGAAAATTTGGAACAAAACACATCCTTTTCAATTTAGTATCTGAACCATGTAACTTGAATGTTTTTAAGCTAAAGATACATTTTAATCTTTAATGTTTACACCAAAATTTAATTTAGACCTCAATATTTAGAAGCATATAAAAAAGACTAACATTTTAAGATATCTGAATTAGACCCTCAATTGATGGAACTCTTAATCCTAACTCTCTTAATTAAATATAATGTACCATCATTACTAATATAAATCTTTATTAATTTTTGATCTTATAAGGGACTTGTCAATACCAAATAAAAACGAAATGGGATTGATGAGCTCTGCTTTTAAAATAAACCTTTTTATCCTTCTTCTGCAAATTATTTCAAAAACAATTCTACCTTAAACATCATAACTTTATTGTTTTTGGTAAAGAATACCCTAGAAAAAGCAAGAAACTACTAAAGCGGGTAACTCATTTTGTTTTTAGTAAAAGCCCCAGAAGAAGCAAGAAAATCCTAAATTCGGTAAACCCTGTTAATGAAATAAAAAACTCTTGAAAGAAGCAAAAACCTTTAACTAGAACAATATCGTTAATTAAAACCTCTATTTTTCAGAACCAATTCCACCATTGTAGACCTTTACTAATCACACCCACCTTCCTCGAAAAGCTCTAAACTTCCTAATAATTGTTATGCACCATGTTAAAACAAATGAACTAACAAAGTTTAAAATAGGTGTATTTGCTCCGGCAAGATGATAACTTTGACCCTATTAACGTAAACTATATATAATCCGGTGATCAATAAATGTCGGTGTCAATAAATAGAACACACAAGCAACTTAAAATTAAAATCTTGATAATAAAAAGTAAAATGGAGAGACTTACAAATCTTGAGGCGACAACGATAAGATGAACATCGACTCGTAAATGAGAAAATGATCTGAGCATGACGTGTGTAGCACCGGAAACCTCATCGGCTTTTGGGGTACCCATGTACATAATCGTGGCATAGGCATATACGTGTCAGCCTTCAAGACAGTTCGGATCAAAAATGGTCAGTTTGACTAAGTTAAGCATGAATTAGATTAATTTTCGGTTCAATTTTTACTTTTGACCGTTATCAATAGAAATCTACTAGTTTAAATAGAAACGGCCAAATCGTGAAAAATCATCTTACCAAGAAGAAAAAGGAGAGGGAGAATAGATTGAGCAACCAGACCAGCGAAACCGGAAAATAAATATAGAGAAAATTAAAGTCAAAATAGAGATAATGAGTAGAAGGAAGAATTTGAAGTCCAATAAACCTTATTAAAAGGAAGAAAAAGCATTTACTTTAATAAATTATCGGTTAACTTACGTAATTTGATCTAAATAAGGGTAATAAAGTGACTCAATAAATGATCTAAATCAATAGGTTGAAATCCAGGAGGAAAATGAATCTTAATTAGCGTGAACTGAACTCATATCGGTCTTGTAATGAAGAAGTCCGATATGAAAATTATATACAAAAGTTAAGGTCTCCTGCAGTTGCTCATATCATTCGTAAGCATACGGATTCTTTGATCCGTTAAGAGCACTTACGTTTTGAGAAAATTATAGATAAGCATTAATTACGTGTCGATAATTACTTTCCGTGAAGGTCTCGAGAGATTGGAGTTTATTTGGATCACGAAAACTGTTTCGAAAGAAGAGATGGAACCGAAATCAGATATTCTATATTTTCTTTATTTTTAACCTTTTTATGAACAATTCGAGACACTTAATAAGTCTATGCTACGTGTTACACCAAATACTTACATAGATACTTAAGTGTGAATTAAACTTGGAATCAAGCTGATAATCAAACCAAATCAGATGCAAAGATGAGTCCTTACAAAAAAAGATGTCAAAAAGTGAGTTGAAATTTGCAGTTTCCCACCCACTTACTCAAAGGAGAAATATGCTGTCGGATAACGTGTAATATTCGTTGATTTGGGTAAGAATTTACCTGTACTATGGTTTCTAACCAAGTTCTCATCGATAAAAAAGCATCATTATCTGTATTAGGGTAATTCAAGTCCCGCGGAGCATCAAAACCTGTGATGTGTGATGTATATTGCCTCGTTCTGAAAAGAAATAATTTATATTCGTCCTTATCTTGTGTGATCACTGATTCTCTGAGGACACTGCATCTTTCCTTTTCTTTGCTTGTATTCTTCTTAACGCTTTTCCTTCCCACCAAAACATTTACACCGAAAATGTACGGACAATCACTTCCTAAACTAAAACCAGAATACTATGAACGGATAACTTCTTTTTATTTTATAGACTAAATAATTAATGGACCATTTTTTTAAAATGATAAAAATATGTTGGATCTATTTTTACACATTAATATAATTTTTATTTTTTAAAAATTATTAATAATTTCTTTTTTTTTAAAAAGAGAATATCAATAATTTCTTTGAAATGACATTGTGCACGCGTCTATGTTATGTATGGTACTACATATTAAAGATGGTATCATTTTAGGATTTACAGTTAAAGTTAATAACAAAAAAAGAGCTTAATCTAAGAAGAATAGCAGTTGAAACTAAATCAAGAACTTTTTTTTATTTATATTTTTATCAATAGATTAGAAAATTTACCATTCAAATAATATATTTACATTACACTGACAAATTTACCTATTTATAGAATAAAATTATTTACAAATGATATGATTTAACAGTTATCAAGTTGCATACAATCTGAAAAAAGAAAAGCTTAATCCAAACTATACAGTTGCAACCATATAAGAGAATTTCGGCCCTGTTTAACAAATAGTTGATTAGATTAGCTGATAGTTGATTCTATTAGTGGTTAATTAATAGCTGATTATATCAGCTGATTTGAACAGCAGATAACATCAGCTGTTTATTAAAGATGTTTGGTAAAATTAACTATTTAATATTAATTGTTGATGTAAAAATGACTTATAAGAGCGTGATTTTTAAAAAAGTTATTAAAGACATGAATTTTATATATTTTAATATTTCGTTGAATATTTTTATAAAAATTTAGATTTTAGATATTTAATTTTACAAATATTAAGTTTATAATTTTAACAATTTAATGTTATAACAAACGAGGCCTTAATGTTTCTATAAACATTAATAACGAGGTGTGTTTAGTATAAACCTCCAAAAATAAGATAGTTCTTCTAATTTCAATTAAAAGTAGCAATTATTTCTCGATCTGTACTTGTCATAGAAACCCAAAACAAGAAAAATGACTGGCAGTAGCTTTAAAGACATTTTATTGTAAAACTTGGTAATACCCAACCGCCAGGTCTCTGCTTACTTATGGCAGTAAGGGTAAAATAGACATTAAAGCAAAGATTACCAGCTTAATTGCCCAAAACGCTCAGTATAAGGAGTTTATAAAAATTCAGCGGGTTGGGTTGAATCAGTCAACTCAACCAGTCAACCCAACCAGCCAATAATTAAACAAACTAAATAGTTTTTTGATAAAGTGAATCAACTAATTTTGGTCAATTAGCTACAAAATATATGATCAGCTAACATCCAAACAGGGGCTTTGATTAGTTATAATCGTAAATGCCACTTAAGGCTTAGGTTGCATTTAGATCTGCTGTGCGGTAACGATAAGTACTTATTTACCGTAATTTTCAAACGCGGTCACATGTTTAAATATGCGGTAAACAACCAGAGGTTAGGAAAAAGTGTAGTGTCATCGCAGAAATCAATAAGCAGAATGAGGATTGTGGTACGAAACTACTTCTGCAGTAGAAATTTTACTTTTCATTAATAACCTTCACTACAACTATTATTTTCTATTATACTCTTAATTAATATGACTAATAATATATTTTTATGAAATATTTATTTACTAAATTTATTT
>JAOQMS010000006.1:27007094-27029363 GCA_027563885.1 Erythroxylum longipes
ATATATTTTTTAATTATTTATACAACAATTAATAGTTTATTAAATCAATGAGCTTTTTAGTCATTTTATCTCTTTTCAACAACCGCGACCGCACTTGCCAAATACCTATTTTCACGTTTCAACAATTACTAAAATAGCAATCTTAAATAAATAAGTACTTATCATTTTAGCAGGTTGATTTTAGCAGGTTGTCAACCGTCGCTGCTCTCCAAACCAAACCTAGGTATAAATATACTCCCAAAGTAAACTCACTGACCAATCTTTCACCAGTTTGACATTGTAGAATTTTTTTTGTATAATCTAAACAGGCTATCATTTTAATGTTTTCTCTAGTGCTGAACATAATAACATTAAAATTAAGCACTAACGATCAAGATTAAGGTTAAAAAATAGCAATAAGCAGAAATTGAACGGATAGCCTATGGCTAGGAGTTTCTTTCCAGAAGTAAAAGTCTGAGTAAGTTGAGATGGCATTCTGAATGTGTGACTCACATGACTTCCTCAAAAACAGGAAAAAGAAAGTGGTAAACACATTTACTTAGTAGTTTGCAGACTGAGATAAATCATTTGGTAGTTTAGTTCTACTCAAATAGTACGTTTATTTTATGTTTTAGGCTTCATATCTAAAACTCCTATGAACACTTCTTTGTTTTTTGTTTTTTTCCCCCTACAAAAGATTAAATTTGAACTTTTAGGTTTTGTGCGGGGATTGTCTTTGTCACCACCAACTTACTGTAGTAAATTCGAACGTTATCACGGCATCCGAGGAAAGTTACATACGAGAATCATTCAAAGCCAAGTCTCTTCAACACATGTACTCTTCCCACTAACTATAAGATAAACAAAGCCCGCATAAATTTGCTTAGTGTTCTAATTATAATGTAAGATCGGCTTCAAGCTTGACCCCTTTTAATCATTCCGTACGTGGATGATGAATCACGGAGGGAGCAGGAGAGGAGGTGAAGATGGGCCGTCCTCAGGAGATGATGAGTACAAAGTGGATGAGGAGTCTCGTGGGAAATCGTCATGGAAAAAGTTGTCGGCTGGACTGTTAAGAAGCGAGACTCTTCTTGGTATTACAGTGGGGAGAGAACCTATTAGGAACGACAGCATCGGTCCAGGGCCTTCTCACTGCTTGGTTATCCATCCTGACAAGAGGTAATAAGCTCTTTATATTTAATGAATTTAAAAGAAAATAATTGAATCTTTAGCTAGATAAATTCATATGCTTTGCTGGGTAGTATGATGAGAAATGAGAAATCAAAGTACATGCATTGCAGGTTCTATAGCATATGGAAACATTTCATCCTTATATGGGCAATATACTCGTCCTTTTTCACACCACTTGAGTTCGCATTCTTCAGAGGACTACCAGAAAATCTTTTTCTACTTGACATTGCTGGTCAATTTGCTTTTCTTATCGATATCGTTGTCCACTTCTTTGTTGCCTATCGCGACACTGAATCCTATCGCGTGGTTTACGATCGTAAACTCGTTGCCATCAGGTAATTTCGTAAAGAATCCCTTCCCATGGTCACTCGTGCTTTTTCTTTTGCTTCTATATATGGAAAGGAACCTGAATTGTTTTATGATTGAATTTGACAGGTACTTGAAATCTAGATTTTTGGTTGATTTTCTCGGCTGTCTGCCTTGGGATGCCATATACAAGGTGAAATATTGTTAATGGTTGAAAGGTAAATATTTCTGAAATATTAGAGTGTAATTGAAGTTGTTTGGGATAGGCTACTGGGAGAAAAGAGGCAGTGAGGTACATGTTATGGATTAGGCTGAGTCGAGCGTGCAGAGTAACTGAATTTTTTGAAAGGCTAGAGAAAGACATGAGAATCAACTACCTTTACACCAGAATTGTGAAGCTTTTTGTTGTTGAGCTCTACTGGACACATGCAGCCGCCTGCATATTTTACTATCTTGCCACTACTGTGCCTCCTTCTGACGAAGGTTACACTTGGATAGGAAGTCTACAGTTGGGTGACTTTCGCTACACAAATTTCAGAGAGATTGATCTCTGGAAAAGATACGTAACTTCACTCTACTTTGCCATTGTCACCATGGCGACTGTAGGTAATTTCAAATCCCTTGGAGATTTTGTGAGTATTAAAGCCCATCAATTATTCAAAGTATTGTGATTATAGCTAAACCATAATGTTCTTCAATATGATTATGTATATGTGATTTCATGCAGGTTATGGAGAGATCCATGCAGTAAATATAAGGGAAATGATATTCGTGATGATATATGTATCATTTGACATGATTCTTGGTGCTTATTTGCTTGGTAACATGACTGCGTTGATTGTGAAAGGGTCCAAGACAGAAAAATTCAGGGACAAAATGGCTGAACTCATCAAATTTATGAACAGAAATAATATTGGCAAAGGCATAGCCAGTAAGATCAAAGGGCACTTGAGATTACAATATGATCGCGGTCATTTTGATACCAATATTCTTCAAGACATTCCTGCTTCCATTCGCACAAAGGTCTTAAATATAGAAGTGTACTGCCTTATATATCTAACCATTGTTTTGATCATTTAATTTTTTATATTTATGACAATGACTGCTACATTTTCTTTTGTAGGTGTCACAGAAGTTATATGAACCATACATTACAGGCGTTCCACTTTTCAAGGAATGCTCCCTGGGATTCATTAAGCAACTTGTAAGCTAGCATGGTTGTTTTATCAATTAATCCTCATGTAGAAAGCTTCACCAAACATCGACTGTATAGAATGCATTCTCTATTGTAATAAGTTCTCATTTTTGACTTATCAGGCAACAAAGGTCCATGAAGAATATTTTCTCCCCGGAGAAATGGTTATAGAGCAGGGACAAGTGGTGGATCAACTTTATATTGTTTGTCATGGTGAATTGGTAAAGTTTTAAAATGAATCAATCGAAGAGACTAAAACTTCCCATCTACTAGATTCTAATTTTACTTTTATTTTTCTAATAGATGAATGACACCACCGACATTGATTCTATGATTGCACTAGACCATCACCATCTTCTAACTTATTTTGGTATCATCTATAGGAAGAAGTTGTGAGAGAAAATGAAGAAACAGAAGAAGTATTCTTGAACCTGCATACTGGGAGCTCATTTGGTGAAGTGTCTTTCCTTTGCAACACTCCACAGCCTTACACAGTTCGAGCCAGGGATTTATGCAGGGTCTTGAGACTTGATAAACCGTCATTTGTCGAGATTCTAGAGATACATTTCTCTGATGGAAGGATTATCTTAAACAATCTCCTTGAGGTGAGTTCAATTTGATAAACTAATCCCATAATCATGTTGCTGACAGGTTTCTTCCAATTTTTTTATCAAAATTTTTACAGGGAAAGGATTCTATTCAACGAAATGAATTATTAGAGTCAGAGGTCACCCTTTACATAGAAAAGTCCGAGACAGAGCTAACAATGAGGCTAAATTGTGCCATATACGATGGAGACTTTTATCGACTGAAATGTCTGATACGAGCCGGAGTTGATCTTAATAAGACGGATTACAATGGAAGATCACCTCTGGTATTCTCTGCTTTGTAGTCCTTAATATACGCTTGTAGAATAGCCTTACATGTGTGTTATCTTAATACAGCACACTGCTGCATCTAAAGGGTATGAGGATATAGCCCTTTTCCTTATTGAAAGAGGAGCAGATGTCAATATTTCTGGTAATTATTTGTATTGGCTTAGATTCATTTCCTGTACATGATCACATATTCTGAAATCAAAAGGAAACTGTTAAATAACAGATAAGTTTGGGAACACACCCCTACTTGAAGCCATTAAGAGCGGGCATGAGGAAGTAGCTTCTTTGCTAGTAAAGGAAGGAGCAATACTAGCAGTTGATGATGCGGGAGATTTTCTTTGTTCTACCATCGCAAAGAGAGATTTCGATCTCTTTAAGAGGTTGTTGAACAATGGGATTAATCCCAATGCCAAGAACTATGATTTTCGAACACCACTTCACATAGCAGCCTCAGAAGGATTATACTCCTTCGCGCATTTACTCGTACAAGCAGGAGCAAGTGTTTTGCCAAAGGACAGGTATAATATTATTATTTAAAGTAGTTTGTTGTGACAATTTTATAAGTTCACGTCCTTGTACAGAAACATAATGGTTTGTTATTCAATGTTAGATGGGGAAACACTCCGTTAGATGAAGCTCGTGTATGCGGGGACAAGAATTTGATAAAGTTGCTTGAAGTTGCCAGGACTTCTCAATTGGCTGATATAACTAATCCATCTGGACCATTACAAGGTATGCAAACCTCATTACTTGTACAAGTTAATCAAAGAATATCCCAATAAGTGGTGAACCTCAAAAGGAAAATGTGGTGGACTTAATTACTCTTTTCTCAACAACAGCCATAACATGCTTAAAATGGATACTTTAATTCTTCTCTGGTAATAATATCAACAGGTGAAAGGAGACAGAAGAAGTGTACGGTGTTTCCGTTCCACCCTTGGGATAAAACCCAAAAGAGAAGAGAAGGAATTGTCTTATGGGTCCCCCAAACCATCGAAGAACTCGTCAGAACGGCGAGTGACGTGTTCAAATGTGGCAGTGGTTATGTTTTGTCCGAAAATGGGGGGCGAATTCTCGATGTGAGCACAATTGTTGATGACCAAAACTTATTCTTGGTTGAGGAATCCCACCACGAGTAAACACAGGTAATCTATCCTTACTTTTGGTATTAAGGATCTGCTATCAAGATCTACTATCAAGACTTTAAATAGCGTTTTAAATTTGTAATAGGTCTCAGTCTATATACAAACTACCTTCTGAAAACTCTTTTGCTAAATGTTTAAAGAAAAAGGTTTATCTTACATCTTAAAATTTATATTAAAACTTAATTTAAACCCACATACATATACACACTCACACGACAATGTGTAAGATTTAATCTTTAACATTCTAAGCAATATTTCAAGCATAGAATTCACCCAAAAACATTTATGACATAATTAATTCAACACCTTTAAACCCTAAAATTAGTGCTATAATGAAAAGATAGAAATACTAACTTTGATCCATACCCGTGTAATCTCTTCTTGTTTGCAAATACCTTCTTTACGCTAAAGCTTTATCCACTCTCGTCTTCTTCATTTTCTTCATTCTTTTCAATAGTGCCAGAACGTATGTATTCTTTTGATATCTATAAGCATTTTCTCAACTAAAGGGAGAGGGAAGAGTTTCTTTATTAATTAATTTTATTGATTCTAATTTCCTTTAACAAACACAATAATTGTTATTTTGAGCCCACTTCATATTAGAATAAAAAAAAGTAATATGGGTCACACTTATAATCATTAAATTAATCTAACAATCTCCTACTTGGCCCATGTTATGACTTGATGATCCAACAACACAAGTGTGTATCATATTTTGAATCTATCAAGCCATCAAACTTGAATGAATTGAAATAATGAGATTATGGAGCTCACATGTCATCTAACGATATGATTTCTTCCATGTGTCACATAATCATCTTAACTCAAAATAATTATAATTTAGATCACTGTTGTTCTCAACTTTAATGTTTTCTCAAAACATAATTTGTCATAACAATAAAATAATATGTGTACACAACATAATGTGATAACTAACAAATAAGCAAAAACATAATATTAATTGAATTCATAGGTGTCAAAACAATAATAGCAAATTTCCAAATATATGTACATACATAAATGATCTCATGCTAACAAGGACTTATCTATAATGCCCATCCTTTCAACATAGCCAGTGAATGTTTTAGGCGGTAATGTTAACGGATCCGCTATTATTAGATCAGTTCCAATATGCTCAATTAACACTTTATGTTTTTGTACTTCTTCTTTAATTGACAAGTATTTCAAATCTATGTATTTAACACCCTTAGAATACTTATCATTTTAAGATAAGAAGACAACTGTGAAATTATCACAATGAATTCTTAACAGTTTAGCTATACTGTCGACAATACCTAGCTCTAGGATAAAGTTTTGCAACCACAATGCTTGAATAGTGGTCTCAAAGCATGCTACAAATTCAGCTTCCATAGTAGCAGTCGCAATGACAGGCTGGTTTCCACTCTTCCAATAAATTGTTCTCCTACTAGTTAGAATAGATAACCAAAGGTAGATTTCCCTGAGTCTACACAACCAACATAGTTTGAATTTGAATAACCGATCACTTCTAAGTGATCTGATTTCCTGTATGTGAGCATGTAATCTTTGGTGCTTTGTAAATACTTAAAAATTTCTTTGCAGCTTTCCAGTGGTCCAATCCGAGATTACTTTGATGTCGGCTTAGCATTCTAATAGCAAAACTAATATCCAACCGAGCACAAGTCTAAATATACATCAGACTCTTAACTACAAATGCATAGGGAATAGATTCCATTTCCTTTCATTCTAAATCATTCTTGGGACATTGCATTTCATTAAATTTATCCCCTTTATGAATTGGAACTACCCCTGCTGAGCATGTTTCCATCCTAAATCTCTTTAATACTTTACCGATATATCCTTTCTAAGACAACCCTAACAATCCTTGTGTCCTGTCACGGAATATTTCTATTCCAATCACATAAAATGCCTTACTTATATCTTTCATTTCAAAATTATTAGAGAAAATTTTATTTACATCATGTAACAAGCCCAAATCATTAGCATCCAAAAGAATATCGTCAATATATAGTACCAAAATAATGAACTTGCTCCCACTAACCTTTATATATATACACCTATTAACAGTGTTCTCTACAAAATCATAAGAAGTAATAGTATCATTGAACTCAAGATACTACTGTCGGGAGGCTTGTTTCAAATCATATATTGACTTCTTTAATTTACACACCATATTTTCCTTTTTTGCAATCATAGAACCTTCCGATTAGTCCATATAAACTTCTTCTTCTAAATCACCATTTAGAAAAGCAATATTTACATCCATTTGGTGAAGCTCTAAATCATAATGAGCTACCAATGCCATAACAAATTCTTAAAGAGTCCTTCTTTGAGACTAGAGAGAAGGTCTATTTAAAGTCAATGTCATCCTTTTGAGTGTAACCTTTAGCTATAAGTCTGACTTTGTACCTTTCAATATTACTTTTCAAGTCCCTTTTGATATTAAAGACTCATTTACAGCCCACTTGCTTTGAGCCTTCAGGTAACTTAACTATTTCCTAGACTTGATTATCATCCATAGAAACTGCAAACATAAAAACAAACTCACACATTAATTCTTTAGGTATAATAAGACAATAATAAACTTTAATATATATATTTAAGTCCACCTTTAGGTGATACTTAAACACATATCCTTAATCCATGATAATGCTAACATATATATAAATATATATACACATTTTGATAGACAGTCAATCATACTCAAGCTACTATGCATGTTATCTTTGGATATACAAACACATTCACCCAGTAGGTTGATAAGTCTCTTTAATGTTATTAATTATGAGTAATGATCTATCTTTGGGTGATTTCCTAATATTATAATTAACAATCTCAATTTTTAGTTAATCTATTATGTCATTTATTAGCATCATATAACATGAACAAAAAAAAGAATGCAAAATGAAATGTCTAAATATCTTTTCAAGTAAGGTCACTTTGGTGACTAACAAGCTTTCTATATAATAAAAATTTAATTAAGTATAAATAAATTTTAGAATTTAATTATAATGTCAAAAGATGATACTGTAAAGTCCAAAAAACATTTAGGGACAAAACTGTAACTTTATCATCAGATTGTAATATTTCAAAAACTATAAGGATCAAAACATAACTGTCCATCTTCAACCTTTTATTTTCAAAAACTTTCTGTGAATCCCAACAAAATATGCCTAAAGACTTTTCAACAATAGCATAAACAAAAGTCTCTCTATGGTGGGCCCCACGAAACCTTGTCTTTTAACTCTTGTGTTTTCCATAAACATAATAAACTTTGCCCCAACAAGATATGCTTTACAACTTTAAATAGGTCATGTTTTTCCAGATCTCATACAAATGCAGTAAACAGCTAATGCAACACAAATCTAATGCCTTTAATGGTGGGTCCCATGAAAACTATTCTTTACTGATGTAAGTATTATATCTGAAAAAGCTTTGTCAGGTAGGCTCCACAAACATAAAAACATGGCTTTCGTTTTATATTTTCAGAAAACCCAACTTAATAGCTATCTCTCATCTCAATTTAAAACAAAACAAGCAAACGGATATGCGAAAGACAGTAACGTCGTCGCAATCTCTGACTTTTATCATAAAGGATGGTTCAATCGTTGACATCACAGCCAGAAACTGAGAAATAAGATAGCCTTTAATCGAGATATTACAATGGAATGTATAAACAATCTTCAATAACCTTAAAGCAATATTAATCGCTATCGATAATTTTAGAGTTAACTCTAATGTAAATCAAAGTATAATAATCGGCTCTGATACTATATATAAGATTTAATCTTTATGGGGCGTTTGGTTTGAGGGTGAGGTTGGTTATGGATATGGGTATAATAGTAGAAGGGGATGAGAATGAGTATGAAAAATTAAAAAATGATATTTGGTTTATAGCTTGGGTTTCTGTATTAATATCAATAATGTTGTTTGATTTGTTGCATTAATGGGAATGAAATATAATATAATACCATTTTTACCCTCAATAAAAACGAAAATAATTTGCCCTTTATATGTTTATTGAGGCGATCTCCATATGTTTAACTTACAGTAAAAAAAATTAATCAATTTTGTCAAGAAATTTTATCGCAATTTTCTTCGTTGATAAGACGCGATAAGGCACGATGGGAGATCGTAAAGAATTGAGAGGCGATAAGGAAGTAAAGAGGATGGTAAGGCAAAGGTTAAGGATATAAAAGTAAAAAATAAACATGATAAAAATTTAGATTGGAATAAAAACTCGATACCCACCTCCTTAGTGGGTTTAGTAGATTCCCAAATTTAATGGAATAAATCTATTTCCCTATAATTGAAAACTCCAAAGCAAACACTATATTTTACTATTATTCTATTCCTTCATTCCCAAATGTTCAAACCAAACACCCCCTTATTGTTCTAAGCAATATTTCAAGCATAAAATTCACCCAAGAATATTTATGACACAATTAATTCAACACCTTCAAACCTTAAAATTAGTGCTATAAAGAAAAGAGAGAAATACTAACTTTGATCCATACTCGTGTAATCTCTTTTTGTTCGCAAATACATTCTTTAAGCTAAAGCTTTATCCACTCTCGCCTTCTTCCTTTTCTTCATTCTTTTCAATCGTGTAAGAATGTGTGTATTTTTTTAATATCTATAAGCATTTTCTCAAATGAAAGGAGAGGGAAGGGTTTCTTTATTAATTAACCCTGAAGATTCTAATTTTCTTTAACAAGCCCAATAATCATTATTTTAAGCCCACTTCATATTAGATCAAATAAAGTAATATGGGCCATATTTATGATTATTAAATTAATCTAACACAGTGTTCAAAAAGAGTATTAATATTTTGAAAACTATCTAATTTAAAGTTCAAACTTGAAAACCATACAATATGAACTTCAAACTGATAAAACGCTAAATTTTCATTTAAGTTATATAAAAAATCACTTACATAGCTTTTGTTCAAATTATTTAGATCACTGTTGTCAAAAGGTCATCGTGAGAAAACTACCATTATGAGAGGTGGGAATTTTTTGTTATTTAAGACAAATTTTTGCTAGTGTTTTTCAATGTCTAGAAAAGGAGACAAACAAATAATTTAAATAAATAAAAACAAGTTTTGAATGGAGATAAGGGTTATAGGCAAAGGGTAGTTATGGTTTAAGTGCGCTTGTGAATGTATTATATTCACAATTGTAATATAACAAAGATTGTAGTAATGAAGTTAATGAAAAGGTGATGAAAAGTATAGTTTGGGCGTTGATGGCGTGTTAGAGAAAGAGTGAAAGCAGAAAGAGTACTTTCTATAATCATTACAATTAGTTAGGTTGAATCTCAAATTGCACTAGGCAAACGATGAGCATAATACAGGACTTGGTTTGATGGACATGAGCAAAGACTATGAATTTATCAAGATTAAAGCTTATAAGAAAATTGATTTTTCAAGGACAAGTGTTTTATTTCAAAAGTTATTACATAATTTTGTTTACATGTGCGAGTAGCATGACAATAAAGTTGGAAATTTTGATTCAAATGAAGCTACGAAGTTGGATATTTTTAGATGACGTACAAGGACATTGACTAGAAAAGTATAGGAAGGAAACTCATCCAGAGTTTTTTCACATCTTATGGTGGAGAGGCCTATTGTTCCTAATTGGGACAACTTACTAGTAATGGTGGTCGAAATTATTTCTTAAAAAGTCATATAATTATTTTTTAAGAAATTCATACTAAATTATAAGAATATGTCAATTTGAAGTTCAAGTTAGATGGATTTCAAAATATTAGTATTCTTTTTCAATGCAATTAAACATTAGGGTTCAAGTTAAATTTTAGAGTCTAAAATGTAACTTTCTCTTAGTATTTAAAAAAGACAGCATCTTCCTGATTATAATTATAATAATCTATTATCTTCAATTTTAATTATTTTCTTAAAGTTTGATTGAGATTATATAAGCATGTTAAGATCTCCCAAACTTATTATCTAGGCCCAAACAATTTTATAACCTATCCAGTAATCTCATATAGGCTTTTTAAAAGCAATTTATCTTAATTCAACAACTTAATACAGTAAACATCTAAACTTTATGGTATTACTACCAATAAAATATATAAACAACACTTGAAAAACTTGATGTAAAATGTCCCTTTTAGACTATAATGTTCTTATCGAATTTAGGTCAAACCCTAATATTTTAAAATGTATATAAAAAAAAGTACAATATTTTTAAAAGAAATTGAATAAACCCCCAATTGATAGAACCTCATTAGTTAAGTGCTAACATGTCTTTTTTTTTCCCTTCCCTTTTATGGGGTCTTATTGGTGTTAGTATATAGTCAATGTGACACTAGTGGATACATTATCCAAAGTTAACCTAAAAATAGTAATTCCACAAACTCTAGTTTCGACCCTTTTATAATCATTGTCGACCATATTCATTTACTTTCTACACCTAATTTCATAACTCTAATTCTACTATCTTCGTCACTTTTGGCATCTAACATCTCTTGCCCTCCAACGTCTTCTTCATCATTCACCCTTCTAATTTTTAACTATTCCCATCTCCGTCACCCTCACCCTCACCTTCTATCATCATATCTTTCTTCTTTATAATCAAACAACTAGTAATATTTTCTTCTTCATATCTAATTTGTACGGTTGGTTACTTATTGTAGTACATTCTCTTAATTTTTTTTAATAATTAAGCTTAGTGAGTTATTCTTCTTCATCATGAATGTTTTGATTCCAATAATCTTAAGAATAAGCTGTCTTTTTTTTTTTTCTGATATAGGTAATATCAGCATATGGGTGAGAATTTGTTAAAATAAAGCTAAAAAGCAAAATTCTTAGCATTAAACACATTTCTGATCCATATAATTGATTGAATATGAGTATTGGTCAAATAATATGCTGTTGCAATACTTTAATTGATTTTGATACATATGGAGCATATAGACGATATCCACCTCCTCCATTGGAAGACATTCTAAAGATTGCGTGCAAAACCATTAATCTATATGAGACTACTAGATCTAATATGAGGATTATAATCAGTAACAAAGGGATGAAAAGCATGGTTGTCTAATACTTCTCCCTTTGAAATTGTCTAGTTAATTAAATGCTAATAAAGCATTTGATGTTAATCAAAACCCTTTGCCCTATGATTATTTATCCTTTTGATTTATTTTTCATCCAATTACTATTAAAGATATCAATAATGTTGATTTTTATTTTAGATGTCTTCTTGTGATATTATCTTCTGATAAAGCTTATGCTAATTATTCACAGATCTACATGTTATAACTTTAAATTTTCTAATTTGTTTAGCAAAATAAAAAGTCAACTTCGAGTTGTTTATTAGCACGAAAAAGCTATGGCTATGATTGTTTCGTCAAATATTTGAAGAAGGTAACACCTTCCCAATTCTACTTGGTAATAATCTAACATCTTCAACTTTAATTACTTCCTTGAGCAAACGGATCGCCCAAACTTAGTATTTAGGCCCAGGAAATTGTACAACCCATCTTATCCTCCATAGGGCTCCTAGAAGCAATTTATCTCAATCCAACAGTCCCAAGACCGTCAACATCCAGACCCCGCGGTACTACCACAGACAATGAAAATACATAAACGCCACTTGCAAAACCTTACATGTTAAGGAACGCACCGGACCGTAACAGAAAAGGGTCAATTAGGAAAACTAATATTCCTGTGTCGAAAATGGCACTGCAGTGGATGATTCTGACCTACGTGGTGGCTGCAGAGGCCGTCCTAGCGGCGGTCCTAACACTTCCGTCGCCTAAGCTGTTGAAGTACCGATTGGTATCTCTGGTCTCCCTTCTCCTCCAACCTGCTCTCTTCGTCGTTCCTTTTGCGGGTTTCCAGCTTCTGGGTTTGTTCTTTTTTCCCCTTATCATAATGCTTACCCATGATAGGCTGTGGATGTTGACTCGATGTTGGGGTTTGTTTGTTTGGTGGGTTTTTGCAGATATTTATTGGAAGAATGAGCATCGATTGATGTGCACATCTGAGATCTGCACTGCCGCTGAGAGGGATCGCTATGAGAAATCCGTGAGTTTTATGTGATTAGTGCTTTCAGCCTCTGTTTCTTTTTCTATATTATTTTTATAAATGGTGTTTACATAAGTACATCAAAGGATAGACAATTATCTGGTGGCTTCTCTTAATCTGATGCTTTGCTTATTGCATCGACCTATTATAAAGCCAATGAATGGAGGGGAGAGAAATTGTTTAGCAGTCTTATCTCTTTCCATACGGAACTAGGGAAGTGCGCTCTCTTTCAAAGCTGTTGGCAAGTTCCTGAAAGATATAAATACATCTATCCGTAGATGTATATTTTGTTTGAGAATACATGGTATTACTCTTGAAATTATGCGTATCTGAATTGGGAACTCTGGTGGCTAGATTTAAGTTTGCAGTATGTTCAAGTATCTGCTGGTTTTGCAGGTTGAAATGAATGCAATTTCAAATTGAATGCATTGTTCATTTTTTATAAGAGGACGCTTCATTCTATATTTCTATTTTTTATTTTCATTTTTAATTCTAGAAACAATGTTTTCTCACTGAACTCTTTTTAAATGGATTTTAGCTGCATCATTATTTAGAGTAGAAGACTTTTCTAGTAGTTTCCCATATAATGTGGCGAAAATAAAAATGACTCACCTTGCCTGATTAAAGCCAAATTTTGAATGCAGTCAAGCGTAATGATGTTGCATTAATGAATCTTTTCTTCAAAAGAAGATTATGTATATGTGTGCACATAACATAAGTGAGTGCTTTTCCAGGGACTGGACACATAAAATTTATAATGGGAGCTTTTTGTCCCGTTTCCCCGTTGTCCATTCTTCCTTTCTTCAAAAGAAGATTATGTATATGTGTGCACATAACGTGAGTGAGTGCTTCTCCAAGCACTGGACACTTGAAATTTATAATGGAACTTTTTTGCCCTTTTCCCCGTTGTCCATTCTTCCTTTCCTCAAAAGAAGATTATGTATATGTGTGCACATAATGTAAGTGAGTGCTTCTCCAAGCACTGGACACATGAAATTTATAATGGGAGCTTTTTTGCCCTTTTCCCCGTTGTCCATTCTTCCACATCTGACATGCAATTCATTTAGCATTGGGGAAGAATAGTTGAAATCTCTTTAACCAACATAATGAAGTCTGCAATCTCATAAGTGGGAATGATGTTGATCAGATTTCTTTCTTGTGTGCTAAATTTGGCCAGTAATTAATGCTAAGTCACATGGTTCATAGTTTTTCATAGGTGATAAAGGTTTTCATAGTTGCCCAATACTCCTTTTAGTCCTGATGGCATATATTTTTCACACTCTTGGAGTTCTATATGAGTCGTAGAAGCATTTGTATTGTAGAAGCAAGTTGCTCAAGTTTTTCTAGATGTTGTACCTTCATATGTGGGAAAAGTCCAGCATAACTTTCAAACCGTAATTTTAAGTTCTATAAGGTTTGTTATGTAGATTTTTTTTTTCTGCACATCTTTTTATTGTTGGAATGTTGAAACCTGAGGAAATAAATGCAATGAATATATCGGACCAAGGTGAAAAGACACAGGAAGCTTAGAAGTTGAAACACCTTTCAAGCAACTGTAATCTGTTGTGTTCAATTAGCTGTGTGACCTTTGATTAAATCGATACAGAGCTCTAGCCAATATTAGAGACCTGGTTGATTCTGATCTCCTAGTTACCGCATCTTCAGTTCACAGATCTATGGTGATGAAATTTTCAACCTGTGAACATATATAAAACCACTTATGTTAAGTGTTAACTATAAGCTTTCGTCTGTTTTTGGTACATCAGAAAAGTTACATATTGATTACATTATATTGAAAATTGCTTACGTTTTGTATATGTGGTGCAGATCTACAAATCTCAAAGGAATGTCATTCTATGTGCTTCTGCATGCCTTCTCTATTGGTACGCCACTTTGGTTCATGTGGTTTTTTTTCCCAATAACTTTTTCAGAAATTATTTTGCAGTGAGAATTCAGTCTACAAGCCCTTGACCTACAGTTAATCTAATTTCCGATTTTCAGTTTACTATGAACATAGTGGCTGCATTGTTGGTGTAATATAAACATCGCTCGTGCCCAACTCTCCTCAACCCTCTCTGCATTTCATCAACTTCCTTATCAGATCCAACTCGTGAATTCTTTCCCCATTGTGCTTACTGAACCTAAAATATTGCCATGTCTTCTTTTCCTTTTCCTGGACGTTCCATGCCTCCTTGTATCCAGAACTATGTTTCAACTTCCATCACATAGTTTGCTCCTCTATTATATGTATAATCCCAGTTTTCTCTTCTGGTGCCCTCCGTTTTGCCCCGGTTTTATAATGTCTTTACATTTTTGTTCACACCGTGTGTCTACCTGCTTGCCAATTTACTCGGAGTTCTATGCTTTGTGTTGGATTAATGGTGAAGATTGTGATATTGGTTGTTTTTACTTTGCTTATCCTTAAAATTTCAAACTTTGATTTGATCAGCTTTGAGAAATATGTAGGAATTTCTTCTGATTTGGCTGCAGGATGAGGTTTCTTCATTTAGGCCAAGCTCATAAGTTATGCATAAATTTTTCTGGTAGTGTATGTTTGAATTGTTTCTAGCATTTGTGAAGTGTGTCATTCCCTGTGGTATAGGTGTGTGTATCGCATATGCAAATACTATAAGGAGATCCAGACTTTGGAGGAAGTAGAGAAGAGGTACAAGGAACAGTGATTGGTCTATTTGATCTTATATTCTTAAGTAGTTCTAGCTTCAAAACTATGTACTTTCTGCGATAAAATTGAGTGCTCAGAGATATGGGTTCAATGCACCGCGAGTGCCACTCTTGTGTTCATATATATACCGAATTACTCTTTTATGCTTTTCCTCCTTTCATAAAACATAAACATGCAGATGGACTTGGTATTAAGTTTGCTTTTAGTATAGTATGGTAATAATATCGGTCAATATCGAGTACCGTTTCGAGTAATTTTTTGAAATTATAAAATAGTTTTTGAATTTTATAAAATTGCAAAATAATCCTTTGATTTAATGTGCTATTTAATTTTTGCATCAATCATGTTTAAAAAATCATAATAATATAAATTTGAAATAATAATTATCTTTTTATTTTTATTAATATTACTCTTTACATATTTTATATATAAATAATAATTATTGTTAATATAAGAAAAATATTGTTTAATTGACATACAAAAATAAAACTAAATAATACAAAATATTTAAAATATTGCAATTTATATCATATAATTAAAGCTAATTATATCAAAACATCAACAAGAATAATATAGGACTATAAATATTACAATAAGAGGTCATGTTGAGAAATAAAGTAGAAGGGAAACTTGAAAAGCACTTGTAGGTAAAAGTTTTGTATTTGTATTGTATATATAAAATTTAACATACAGATCAAATACAAGTAAAATTAAAAAATGAAAAACATAAAACTTCATAGGATGGTATATTTGTTCAAATTGTACGTGATTTTTATTTAGTGTAAAATTTTCATCATTAAAAAAAGTTTCATTATCATTTTATTCAAATTTATTGCACTAAAAGACAAATTAATACTTTCTCATCTAATATTAACTTCCAAGCTACTTCCATATATGAAACTTAGTTTCTTAAAATCCTAATTGATTAAAAGATAAAAATAATCAAGACAAATTAGATATACAGAATTACTTATTATGTTAATAGTCTTAATAAACAAATAAAAATTAATTATTAAGAATTTACAAGAAATTATATACAACTTAATAAACATTTTTTCAAAATTTTAAGTTGTATCGAATAAAGTCTAAATCGTTCAACTTTTTGTGTTTTAATCTATTTTTTTAGAATAGGTAAATTTAAATGTATTTTGATTTCTTTTACAAAGAGTTGTGCTCACAAATTGACTTAAAATTTAAATTTCATTTTTTTTTAAATTTAGGAACATCACTTTTGAATTGGTCACACCGAGCAACTCTAAGATAACAAAAGTAATTTTCTAAATAAAATAAAGTGGTGATTAATTTTAAACAAATAACAAAAGTGAAGAAGTTTTTCTTTTTGATGAATTTAATGGGTATCTCAAAATCACTGCACGCATTTTTATATGCTTCTATTTGTGAGTTAAAGAAATCTTGCATCATCTTATTTAAAATAATTTTTGTGATAATTAATAACATTTACTTATTAGCTTCATCTTTTTTATAAAACCTGGCTTAAAATAAACATCAAAATTCAAAAATGCCCTAATAGCAAACAATGGAAAATAAAGTTTTTCTCATTTTTTATTGATGATTATAAGATAAGGTGTATATAAGGATGACCTAAATTTCAAGTTGGTCTTGATTGCTTTCTTTGCCTTCTACATATCATCCTAAAAACAAATCATTATTGCCATTTTGTCACTATCATTCAAACAAAGTATTCTTACTAAAGACTCTTAAACTTTGATGAGAAATTAATATTGAGATAAAAATTCATGATCTTTAAGTATACTTTTAAAGACCTCAATTCTAACATTAAATATGGCATACTAAGATGTAATTGATTGATCACTAGTAAACATATCACTAAAGTGATAAGAAATTAGCTGTAAATCTTGTAATCGCAGGAGAATACAAATTTTTATCATTGGTGAAACTCTTTCTCATCAAAGTCAAACTTATGCACAATTATAGATGAACTTTCACTTTTCTTGCTTTATGATAGTTTCATCAATGATAGAAAACTATTTAGCATCTCCTATATTTTTCAACATCAGGCAAATGTAATGTGCAACGGGCAATACAAGTAGCCAAATAAAAAGAATTATATCTACTTTGTAACTTTTTTTCCAATTGCTTTATAACTAAAATCATTATCAATGATGAACTTTATAATATTTTCAGGCTCAATTTTATTCGCAATTTCATCAAATATCTTAAATAGAGTGTAAGCATTTCTTACAAGGCTAAACGCATCAATGAACTTCAAAAACATCATCCCTTTAGCAAAATAGACTAAAAATTGATAACAGGCTTATGTTTTTTATTTGTCTAACTATTACACATGATTAAACACTCATAAGTTGCCTTAGTCATTCTTCTTTCATCCAAATAACTTTTTATTTCACAAATAAGAGTTTCTCATAAGATTACATTTATAATAAGCAATTGAAAGAGCTTTATATCTTGGACCATGAGATACAATAGTATCTACCCTAAGTTAGTAATAATATGCTTGTACAACATTGAATAATACATATGCATCATACTACCATCTAACTATTATCATGTCTATATTATGAGCTACTTCTTTATGTTGTAAAGCACTATGAATTAAAGGTTGAGCTTCAGAAGTTGTTAGAGGACTAGAAAAGATAAGACACCTATCTTCTTCTTTACATCACCTTAATTGCAACAATCATTTTTTATTAGCTATGAGTGTCACCTTTAACATTGCCAGTATCATCTTGATTGCTAATTTTGTAGTTCGATCTTTTCCTTTTGTCTTTCTCATTTTGGTACTCTTCAAGTAAAGTTTTCTTCTATCATTTCATGTCATAGTTAACTTTCTTACATAGTTACATGTCACCTTTGATAACAGTTAAATGTTTATTTAATCTAGTGATTCCTTCACCTTTCATTGTTTATTGTAACACAAACAAATAATATGGTTTTTTATACTAGGAATTGATCCAACATAAACCCAAACTAGATTATCAGATCTTCTAGAAAATACTGAAATATTAGGAGTACTTGAACTTCTCTCTTTATCTGTAAAAATTAATGCAATTGAATAAGTATAATAGACTAAACAAACAACACATGCATCTCTTAGTTGTAAACCAGTTAATAAATATGTTATTAAATGAATAATCAACATATTAGAACAATAAGAAAACAATGTTTCAAGATTAATCTATCAATTTCAATTCGCTCAATGAAAAAGATGTTATATAATAGTGACACATAGGAGTAAAAATATCTTTGTCTGGAGGTTACAAGCTAGCAGCAACAGTGAGGTTGAGAAGAATGAAAGTGGAGGATTGGGGGACTTAAGAGGTTTTTTATTTTAGCCCTAAATTTTCTAAATATATAAGATCCATCACTGGTATTATAATTTTCGGTCGAATAAGCTGATACGGTATGAAACACAAATCCTTGGTTTGGCATCTTATCTATTTTGATTATCTGAACCTAAGAATGGGTAAGGTAGAGTATCCAATCTTGTGCCCCTACGGCCTCGTTTGAATGTATAGTTGAACCCAACATCATGATTTCCCTTGAAAAGGAAATTATAATAATTTACAAAACAAGAGTTAGACTTAGGGTAAAAGAAATGGTGTTTCCTTTATTTTAAGTGATTTGAATAAAATCCTTTTAAAATTTCTGAAATTTATTTTCAATTTTTTTGAACAATTCTCATCTTTTATGAACATTGTATTAGTTTTGAGTTGAGTTTAATTATTACACGTGAATTAATCAAATTATTAACACAAAGATGTAGTTTAATTCTTAAATACGATTCAAATTAAGAAGATTTTATTTTTTATAAAAGGGAAATGTTTGGCATTAAAATCGATCATAGATCAATTAATAAAAGATAATTGAATATAAAAGGATTTCAACTCTTTTTAGCTCTTCGTGGCAGGGTTACAAATATGCGCCGGTTGGCTTGGAACAGTTGTTGAATGTTTCAATTCAACGTGATCCTGATAATTAATCACGGAATCCTTTTGCACGAGTCCCGACCGTGATCAGTCCTCCATGGAACGTTTACCGTGACCTTGAAGACTTGATGAGGTCTTCTCTTCTTCCCCAACCCAACGACAAGTTTGATTCTTATTAGGGCATGTTTGTATTAGCTATAACCATAGTCTTTTTCAAAGAAACAACTTGACTTGAGCAGCTGTGAAGTTATTTCAGAGCTTGTATTAGTATCACTGGTAATATTCTCTTAACCTTGCCAACCCGTAACTTATTTGTTTTAGAGTATTTTCCGTTAAATTTTCCAAGCTATTTACATAAAATGAAATATAACAAGTATATATGGATTTATTTAGGAGTGAAATAAGAAGAGCACTTAGTTTGGTGAGAGTGAGATGGCTTGGGAGTTGGGAGTGGTGAATTGCCAGACTATAGACGGCAGTAGCCTACACAGACTCCTTCAATATTCAAAGACCAGGCCTTTTGAAAGATAACTATGATCTTTACATAAAAACAAATTTCATTATACAATGTACATCAATTGAAAAAAAAAGTCAACTTTAAAAAGTGTTAAGAAATAATATGTAATAAGAAATAAGAAAAAATAAAAATATTGACAAAGTTTGAATAATTTTGATGCGCGAGAGTAAATGCAATTGATTTTATTATTAAATAGTAGTCATAATATCAAATTAGATTTACAATAATATATTATATGCACACACAATTGAATATAAATATGACCCATACACAATTGAATATATCATATTTAACCAATACTCTCTAAAAAAAGGCCTTTAAAATTGCACGCCTGTCTATACAAGTCATTTATAATAATCTCTACTTTGACCAATATTCTTTATATAAGTTAATTTATAAAACAATTTGTCAACATATTAGCTGCTTTATTTAAAGTGTGAACCTTTTTCAATAAGTCAATTTTTTGATTTTGTATAACTTTACATCTTTTTTACCATAATGACCATCTATCTTTCTCTTGACTGACCCTAGTCCTTTAAAAAGTGGTTGGACCTCCTAAGTTCATATGAGATAAAAGTCTATTCAACTAAATTTACTTAACACCCTAATGGTACGTCTTACTATATTCTTAGCTATATTATGTTATTAATCTTCTCCTCGCATTGTTCTACTATCTTCATAATTAGAATTGTAAGTCCCTCTGGCATCTGTTTCAAGAGATACCATTTCTACTTGCACCACCTTTACGCTAGTATTGATCTATGTTGATCCTTAAAACGTCCTCTCTATATATTTTGTCTTAAGAGTAAAAGACATAGATCTCTTTACGCTTAAAAAAAATCTTAATCTTTAAAATTCTAGAAAAAAAGAACTCCTTGTTTTTTATTTTAGAAAAAATCTCTCTTAAATTTTAGTTAAAAAATAACGATAAAATATACATAATATAAACATCATATGCAGACTAATAAAACATCACTAATATAGTAATCCAACTCAACTTTTGAACTAGACCTTAATTAATTAGAATCGACTCAAATAAATAATTTAAGATAATTATAAAAGATTATTAATTTGAGTTAAGTTTAATTAGTTTAGTTTGAGTATAAGAGTTGGATTAGATCGTCGTATAAGCAGTATTTGATCTGTCCAAGTATGATATTCATGCTACCTATGTTTTATCATTATTTTTAACTAAATTTTAAGAAAAAGGGTTTTTCTAAAAAATAAAAAACAATAAGGTGTTTTTTTCTTAGAGAATTTTAAAGATTAAAATATTTTTTAATGTTTTAAACTACAAAGGAGCTTCATATCTTTTATCCTTCTCTTAACAAATGTTGCTCCTAAAACACTACATCCTTGAGTACCACATTAGAAATTTCATTAAGCGTACAAAACTTACATAATTCTAGCTTAAAATGTTTGACAATCTTCAGTAGGCTCTTAGTATATAGTTCTATCATTCCTAATTCACTGAGATCACCTATTCGTGTGCGTCAAAACATTGTACTACCATCATCTGGCCCTATTACAACTCTTCACCTTTCATCACAATCAATGCAGTATTTATCTCTTTAATATTGTCCTTATTGATTTTATAGCAAAAACGATTTGTATATAAGATGCCTAAACAGATATCGTTCTTCCTCAAATCTAATACACGTTGAATATTGTACAGGGTCCTGGTAACATAATCAAACATTTTGATCATAACCTGTCTTACTTCAATTTCATAAGATTTATCAATCCCTACTAGACGGTGCTAAAGTTGTCTGATGTGTATAAAATAAATTAATTCTTGATTGATGTCAGATGATATTGATATTCAGCATCCGAGTCATGAAGATGACTAATTGAAATAAAAAGAATACCTACTTGGCTGCAATCTAAGTCCCCACTCTGTATTATATTAGCAAACTTTGATGAATCATCATATTTTCTTTTGTAATCCTACTTTTTTTGTTTAAACAATCCCTCTTGATATACCAAATTTGCTCAATCTTGTAGCATTGGATTGCCCTTCTACCTTTAAATTTTGATTTAGAACTAGTCTTAAATGAATCATTCTTACTTTGCCTTCTCCCATAATTTTGTCTTCCTCTCACATATGCCTTTCACCTTAAAAGCTTTCACTAATATTTTGGCCCTGTTTGGCAATTAGCTGATTGCATTAGTTGTTAGCTGATTCTATCAGCTGTTAGCTAATAGCTGATTCTATCAGCTGATTTGACCAGCTGATTACATTAGCTGTTTGTTATTTGATGTTTGGTAAAATTAGCTGTTTAGTATTAACTGTTTATGTGTAAAATGACTTAGGAGGACATGATTTTAAAAAATATATAATGATATGAATATTATATATCTTAGTATTTTGTTGAAAATTCTTATAGGAA
>JAOQMS010000006.1:27029463-27056172 GCA_027563885.1 Erythroxylum longipes
GACCACTGTTAAGTTTCACGTTGCATGTGTTGATCAAATGAATTTGAGGCTTTAAGAAGCAGTTGATGTTTATGTTTCTGTGTTCTGTCTTTAGATTTGAATGAATGAGGGTGGTTGGAAGGATTTAAGTCTGTATTAAGTAAGATAGATTGCAAGAGGAAAAATACAGACGAAATGTATCATCTATGCTAACGTCACGCACAGAGGCAAAGGAAAAACATAGACGACACGTCATCACATAGACGACATGTCATCACACAGACGCAAGGAATCGTCTGTGATGACACGTCATAAGGCAGATGATAGAAAGTCAGATGATAGAAAAACAGACAATAAAAGTCAACCACAGAAGATAAAATACAGACGATAAAACACAGACGATAGGAGGTCAAACTCAGACGATAAAAGTCAAAGACAGACGAAAGGAAATACAGACCATAAGCAAACTCAGACGATAGCCAAACCAAATACAGACGATACGGAGAAGAAGTTAAGCCAGTGTGATTGATCAGTCAATTAGTTGGAGTTAATCACAGAATCCACTAATTAATGGTTTCAACAAGAAGTGGCTATTAAGGATCAAAAAATAGTTAAGGACTTAGACAATAAGTTCAAATCATGGGATAAGATGTTAAGAAGAGGTCAAGATGAAGTTCCAATTTGAGGATTGTCTTAGTGAGGGCACTCCACCCTTGTAGGATGCGCATCTAGATGTCACTTAGGACGTCGGCCACGTGTCTCGCAAGGGGCGGGGTCCCAACAATTCATCTGTTGCAACTTAGCTTCTTTTGTGATATCTTTACCTCGTTTTCTAATGCCAGTATTGGAACCTAAAAATAAAAAAAATCATAATAAGAAAAACACACTAAATAAGTAACGAGTAATTTTAGCATTAATGTAAATATGTTTGGTTAATAATAACAAACCTGAAGATCCCTTAGCACTAATAGACAATGTTGGTAAAGGTTGTTGGTGATTGTTTTCATTCGAGGATGCAATTGTTGGTTGTTAGACGATGAAGTCGAATTAAGTTGGTTGTTTTGGGGGAGGAAGTTCTTTGGTCATTGCCACCCTCTTTCCCTTGTTTTAACCATATGCCATTATATTGAACAACTAAAATGAAATATGAAGATAATGCATAATCTTAACTCAAAAATCAATATTCCAAATAAATATAAGGAGATCATTAGTCAAATACTAAATATTCGGCATAACATTCTGTATAAACATAAGTGAAACATTAAAAATATGGATCTAGTCATTGTAAATTAACATAAGTAAAGCGTCAACAACCTAAGGCAATTATGAACATAACAATTCAAACAATATAAACAATTTATTTACATTAAATCATCATGATCAAGATTTTGAAAATCATCATCATTAAGTACATTATCATCGAATTCTTCATCACTAATATATTCAAGAAAGTATCATCATTATCATTTAAGTCATTTTGAGTATAGTCTTTATTTTTTTGTAAAATAGGATGGGCTTGAACTTCATCTACTTGAACTATGTTAGGATCGACATCTCTACTATGAAATGATGATATATCTACATCTTCTACTAGAATGCCTTCGTTATTAAACTCTAATACAATTTCTTGATAGACTTCATCTGCATCCTCATCCAATTGAACAATATCCCTTTCACAAAAATCAAAGACATTCCTTTGTTGAAACTTTTAAACAAACTTCCAATTGCTACGTAATATATTATCGTTGACGTGGAAAACTTGTTTGACTTGACTTGTAAGGACAAAAGGATCATTATCATACCATATCTTACTAATATTTATGCTAGTAATATGCCCGTTCACTTTCTTGTCAATTAGATGAAACCATTTTCATTTAAGTAGAACAACCTTCTTATCTTTGATGTAGTGCAACTCTATTATTTCACATATGACATCGTAGAAGTCAATGAAATCATCATCATGACATCCTTCAATGATAACCTCACAATTTTGACTTCTAACTTGAATATATCAATCTTATATGTAAAATCTCATCCATTAAAAATACAACTTTTGTATTTCTTCCCACAAATATGAGGCCCACATGCCAAACTATATAATGTTGTCATTTCTTGCACGTTACGGTTATTTAACTATATCATCTATACGACAAACCGAAAACAAATAGGAGGATAAGACATATTCTCATATTCTCATAATATGTAATCAATATGAAACTTACTCGATTTCTAAACCATGATACAAACTTCTTTCTATGTCTTTCTTCAACATTAACAATCTCTTTGCTGCGAATTGTCTCTTTGTGCTCTCTATTTAGAAAAGACAACGACAATAAGATCTCAGAGTGAATGAAGAAAATTGTAATACAATTGTTTGAATGAAAAGGAATATACGTACTCCATCTATGTATCTAATTTCTCGCAATTGTTTAAAATATACCAATGGGTGATTTCAAATTCATCTTTAGTTAACTCCACATATTTACACACACCAAGTGGCCTAACTTTTTGGGAGAAAATAGACAACCCACTGTTGTTATGAAAATCAAAGTTACATTCTGGTCTATTAAATCTTGTCTCTACATTATTTAAGTACATATATATCATTCATTTGCTATATAAGCCTCTACAATAGATCCTTCAGGTTGAGCTCTATTACGTACATAACGCTTAAGAGGTCATAAAAACCTGAACATAATCAGTTATGAATTTAGGAATTTTTACAAATAAATAACATAGAAAAAACTTGTTGAACTTAATATGAATTATCTTTCAATTAGAATCATCCATCGAAATTGAATTGATCCCAAAGTTTTGCTTCATATAATAAGTGAGTTACCAAATGAACTATAACATCAAAAAAGGATGGGGGGAATAATAGTTCAAGTTTGCATAAAATCAATGCTATGTCTTTTTCCATTTTATCAAGCTCTTCAACTTTAAGTATCTTGCAACATAATTACTTAAAAGCTCTCCTAATTGACCCAAAGTAACCGACACATCCTTCGGCAAACACCCATGTATTCCAACAGGAAGTAATCGTTGCAAAAGTACATGACAATCATGACTTTTCAACCCTGACACTTTTCCCTCTTTAACATTCACATAACGACCTATATTTGATGCATATCCATCAGGAAATTTGACTGATATGAGGAGCTGATAGAATGATTGTTTCTCACTTTTTGACATGTTGTAACAAGCAGGAGGAATAACGTATGACCCATCATCTCTTCTTTTCAAATACGAGTCCTTTCTAATATTCATGTCTTTTAAGTCAAGTCTAGCCTTAATTGTGTCTTTAGATTTCCCATCAATTCCCATGACAGTTCCTAAAATGGAGTCACAAATGGTTTTTTCAACATGCATGGCATCAAGATTATGCCTCAATAGTAATTCCTTCTAATATGGTAAGTTGAAAAGTATGTTTTTTTTGTCCAATTTAGTTCGACATCATTTCTCTTTCGCTTTCTATTACTTGGGTGTTTGCTAGGTGTAATGTCACCCAAATGTGATAGCCGGTAAACAATATCATCACTGGACAATTGTATTGTAGCTTCACCTAATTCTACTGTGCCATTAAACAGTTTACTTCTTCGCCATCTATGCCTATGTTCCAAATAACAACGATCACTCATATAACATATTTTACTTTGTATCCTTATTGAATATGACTACATACCCTTTAGTGCTCCACCTAGACAAATTCCCATAAATTGGGAAATCATTTCTAGGGCTCAAAACAGCAGCATGCATTATAAATGTTTCACCTTCAACAACATCAAAATTTTGTAATCCAAATTCACATAGATCGTTTAAATCATCAATTAATGGTTTCACGTATACATCAATGTCCTTACCAGGAGCAGTAGGTCCTGGAATAAGCAAAGACAACAATATAAAAGGCTCTTTTATACACTTTCATGGAGGTAAATTGTATGGGACTAGAATCACTGGCTATATGCTATATGATGTACTCATATTATCGAAAGGACTAAATCCATTTGTGGCTAATCCTATTTAAACATTATGACAATCTTGTGCAAACCATGGAAACTTTCTATCGATTTCTTTCCATGCCATTGAGTCTGCTAGATGATGCATAATGTTATCATCAATGTGTTTCTCTTTATGCCACCTCATATCTATGGTTGTTTTTGTTGACATAAAAAGCCTTTGTAATCGAGGTTTAATAGGGAAGTATCGAAGGATTTTATTCGGTATCTTTTTTCCTCTCCCATCATCCACCTGCCACCATGATGTACCATAAATAGGACAACCTGAAGATCTTTACTTTCCTTCCAAAAAAGAACACAATCATACTTATAAGTATGAATTGAAATATATCCCAATCCTAGGTCCCTTAACAGTTTCTTTGCATCATAGTAAGATTTTGACAACTTATGTCCAATAGGTAATGCATCGTTCAGTAAGTCAATTAACATGTCAAATGACTTGTTCCTCCATTTATTATAAACCTTCAAATGCAATAGTTTCATAACAAATGATAGTTGTGAGAAATTTGAGCACCCTAGATATAATTCTTCTTCAGCAACTTTCAATAACTTCCCAAAATTATCTTCTATAATAGTACTAATTATGTTAGGCATTCCTGTTTCATTCATAGTCTCCATATAATTCCGACAATCATCTAACATCTCCTCAATCCCATCATCACCATCATCATTCACATCACAATCATCTACATCATTATTGTTACTATCATCATAACGTGTATCGCCACTTCTACTACAATCTACTTCCTTACGTTCACCATGATAAAGTCATAGAGTATAGAATTTATCTATGCCTCGGATTAACAAATGATTATATATCACATCTTGACTTTGGAAGTCGACATTTAAGCAATCAATGCATGGACAACGAATATTACATTTATAACCCATTTGATGTTTTACAAATTGCATGAAACTCTTAACTCCTTCTACGTATTCAATTGATCATTTTTGATGAGACATCCAACTCTTATCCATCTAGCTATACAATAAAAAAAGATAACTCATTTTTTAAGAGGTTCAAATTCTTTTAGGAATGAACTAAAATCATAAGCTTTCGGGGCTCATTTTGAGGTCATTCCTGTTTTTGCAATCATGGTAAATGGCTAAAGGAAGCAGTGAAAGCAATCATAAATTATAGGGAGAATAAGAATAAAGAAGATTGCAACACCAGACAATTTTAAGTACGAAACAATCTCTCTGTACCATGTAAGAGCTTCCTTCAAACCTTGACAAGGAGTATGTAAACCATAGCATAAGGAATCCAACAAAATACAACAAAGGGCTTTTGTCGAACATGTGGCAGGTAGGGAGAATATACCTAAAGATGTCACACAAATTCTTCAGTTTTGGCTCCAATCAAATAGAGGAAGACAGAATATGCAAAAAAAAACCTATACACAATCACCATCTAACGCAAAAATTGAACATGAAAAACAAAAAAAGATGAACACAGTTATGGCTTTCACATTGGTTAACAATTGACATAAACAACTGGATTCACCTTCGACTATGGGAAGTGGTGGGAGAACCCAAAGAGGTCTAAAAACAAAGAAGGTGAGAAGGCAGATGAAGAGTTCAAAATTTGAGATATAAAAGAAGGAGTACAGAAGGTAGATGAAGAGAAAAGGGTCGATTGAGCTTCAATAGTAAAGTTTCAGTAAAAATGGGAGGGAGAGAAAAGCTCCCAGGTTTGTTAAAAAAAATGCGGGCAAAACGACGTCGTCCCAGGGACTACATCATCCCACTTATTTTTTTAGCCTGTTCACCTTTTTTGCAACGAACAAAACTATGGTCGCCGATGGTAGACAATTCGCTACCAATTATACAGAACGTTGCCAAAACCTAAGCATTTTCTTTACATTCTTAATTAATTAATATATATGAGGTATTCCTATTACAAATAACAAAATGAAAATTTTGTCTTCTACACTTATATATGCAATTATTCTTGATTTACTTTATTTTTGGGAATTACTAATCTTTAATTTTAATGTGGTAGATAAACAAAATAAAATTGGAAAATTTTTAAAAATCAGTATCTTATTTTTGTGATTAGTTGAATTAATAAGGAATGTAAACCACATTTCATTTTTACCAAATTCATCACTAATACGACAACATATACCCTTTAGCTTTTAATATACTATTAACCTTATTATTTGTATAAAAAGATACATTTAATTTAAATACTCAAGGGTTTTTGTGACAGAGTATATTTAGTCGCAGAAGATCATTTCCGCGACTAACCACCACACTTAGTCGCAAGTGGTAGACAATTTGCTACCAAATTTTCACATTGTCTTCAATATCAAAGCAATCTCTTTACTTTCTTAATTTTCTTAATTGATTAATATATAGGAGGTATTCCTAATACATCATACAAAATGAAAATTTTATCTTCTCACTTATATATTTAATTGTTCTTCATTTGCTTAATTTTTAGGAATGATTAATCTTTAATTTTAATTTGGTAGATAAACAAAATTAAATTGGACACTTTTTTAAAATTAGTATCTTATTTTTGTTATAAGTTGAATTAATAGGAAATTCAAACCACATTTCATTATTACTAAATGAATCAATGTTTAGTGAACATGACAACATCATTCTTGTTCCCTTCATCTACCATTAACCTTATTAGTCCAATCATGTATTAGTCACTATATTTGACGTTTGATGACCAAATACAGTAGGTCGTATCAAATTAATTAATAATGCTTCCAAACAACTACAGTAAATAAGAAATGACGTTGTTTACCTAAACAAGAAAAATGGCGTTGTTTTGTCACAAGCACAATAAAAGGCTCCTCCATTCTTATTTAAGCCGTCAACATTTCTTAAAATCCTCCATCCTGTAAACCACTGTCTCCTCTCTTCTGATTGGGTTATGTATTGTGGTCATCACTATCGAAGAACCATCATGAACTGAATCGGTATTATTCTTTTGTTTTATTTTCATTAACGAAGTTGTGATAAGTTTAACTTATAACTTTAGGTGTTTATTGTGAATTCTTAGTTATGCATTTGATGTCTGGATTATGTTTATGGTTGTGTTTTGAAGATGATTTACTGTCTGTCTTTGTTATTTGTATATGGGTTGGGTTCTTCCCAACAACCTTTAATGCTTTCCTCATCAAAGCTTCGTAACTATTTGATGAAAGGTCTTCAAGAGCATTTTACTTTTATTCATTTCCATTAATAGTAAGCTAGCCTAATATAGATAATATTATATTTCTATACAACAAGAATATAGTCATGTATATTCTACTTTAAATTCTAAATTTTGCATATGATACGAACGACATAATAGATTTTTGAAATTTTAGTAAGGGTAACTTTCATATTATTAGGCACATTGAAGATGTACAAGAGCTAAACTAGACTACTTTCACTTATCATCGGAATTGGAGTTAAACATATCATCATTTTATTTTAAATCGACATTTGCAAAATATACCTCTTAACATTATTAATCAAGGAATGTCGACATAGCGACTAGTTTCGGATGGTACTAATTCATTCTATTGGGAGGAATATGACAAAATTGTCCCTAATGAACAAATATACAATGTAGAAAAATCCCCCTTTCATACACGAATGATCGTTTGCCTTCCATGGCCAATCTTCTACTTTAAGGTGTTTAGTGTTATCCTAACAACGTCACTTTCCTTGTTATATACATCTCATTTCCTTTTATGAAGTTATTATGTATATTCACATTTGATGGTATATACTACATGTTGTTTTAAGCTTCTTGAATCTCGAAGATGACATGTATGCCCATAGAGGCGGAAGAGATGTCATAACGGTTCGTAAAGAATTAGGAATATTAGTTATTTTGGAAAATTTGTCAATTCCACAGATCTCGTCTAGTCATTCACGTATGTATGTCACTCCAATTTCGGTTCGTTTAGCGACTTACTAATATGACAATATCTAAGTTCTATACTGATTGTGTTTTAGGTAAACTATTTCATACTGGCAATTCATTTGGAGAACTTGTCTTCTATACCAAATCTGGAGACTCATTTACTGTATCCTCCAAAAGTTTAGCTATAGCGGAAACGCTGTTGCAAGAGGGTGTGAAAAATCCTACACCTGAGGGAAGAACTATCACTATTTCAATTGGTGCCTTCGAATGTGCAAGAACCCTTCTTAGGAATCCAGACATCGGGAACTCATTTACCTTTACCGACGCTCATGTCACTTGGAATCCAAAAAAATAATTATATCATTGTCATTTATCGATGTAATCAACTGGACTCAGCTTTAAAGTTGATTTATTGTTGTATCTGTAAGAATTTGTCAAACAACCTCTCTACTAATTAGGGATCAGGCTGCGTACTATTGAGTGTGGACTGTTATTGTTCTTGTTCTATGACTGTAAGAATTGTTAACCTTCTAATTCAAAGTTCGGACTACTCCATATATCATATTATTATGTTGATACAATTATTAAAATTTTTATAACTAATTTTTGCACTGTTAATAAATATTAATGATTAATTAATATCATTGGTTAACAATTAAAATTATGTTGTGTGTGTTTTTTCAACAATACGTTGTAAACATTTAAAACAAATCTCCAATAAAACTCCAATAAAACATATCTTAACTATGATAGATCATAAAAATGTTAGTTTAACAATTTCGGAAAATGTGAACTCTTTGGTGACGATTTTGGCAAATGGTCACGAAATATGTTGCAAATTACTATGGAACCTTTGGTGACGATTTTCAGAAATCGTAACTAAATGTGGACCATTTAGTGACGATCAAAATAAAATTCATCACCAAATGTTGATCTTTTGGTGACACTTCTCAAATAACGTCACAAAATGATTATTTTTGGCGACAATATGAAAAATGTAGCAAAAAACACTTAACTAAATGTCTACGAACCTTGGTGGCGACTTTTGAAAATAGTCACCTAACGTCTTTTTAGTGACGATTTTACATAATCATCACCAAATGTGAACTTTTTGGTGACGATTTCAGAAATTGGTTACCAAATGTTTACCAAACTATGGTGACGATTTTTGAAAAGCATCACCAAAAGTTCATTTAGCAATGAATGTTTAAAATCGTCACCCAATATAGACCATTTTGTGACGATTTTCAGGAATCTTTACTAAATGTTCACCATTTGGTAACAATTTTTGACATTCGTCACCAAATGTTGATCCTTTTGTGATTCTTTTATAATTAGTCGCCAAATGATTTTAAAATCGTCGCAATATAGTAGCTTTTAGCGTTGATTTTTGGAACATCACAAAAAAAAGGTAGCTAAATGTCTACTTTATTGTAGTGTTATGTAAGTGTCTTATCTTAGTCAAATTCAATTTAGAATCAATTCTAAACTTCATGAGAAGGTTTAGCTTAAAAGTAAATTACAAAACTTGAATGAAGTGAGTTCAACTTGACAAAATCTAGCTAGTTAAAAAGGAACTGAGAATGGGGGAATATTTTAGGAAATAGTTACAAAAATATTCTTTGCATACGTGACAGAAAATATCTTAATTCTCTGTTGACCCAAAAATCCGGCTAAGTACATTAAAAGAACAAAACCAAGACATATGTTACCTTAGTAAGTACAATACTTTCTATTACAGATCTGCCAATGAAACGAATTTTGTCAACAAAAAAAAAAAGAACTTCAAAATGACCGTTTCAGATTCTTGAAATCTACAGACTCGATGCATTCTAATCCGGCCCTGTAAGGATTTATTAGCTTCAAAAGCTCGGTTGCCTTCTCCTTTGTATCGTCACCACATCCAAGTTGCAAGAGCAATACCAACTTCTGAAAGGCACCAACTTGAACAGCTTCAACAAGAACCGTCTCTTGATGTTTCTTGTCGAACTTGCTAAGCTTCAAAATGGCAGAAACAGAATACTGTGATGCTAGTTCTGATACTCTCAAAATCTTCTTCACAAGAACCGGTATTGTTAGAGCATTATTGTATAACTGTTGTCTCCCTTCTTCACACTCACAAAGTCTATCAAGAACACCTAAAGCTCTCTCAGATAAGCTCTTTTCTGAATCCACAATAAGTTTTAACATCAAAGAAACCAGACCCAAGTTGACAAATTCCAATTTGATGCGTTCACCGGAAAGTTTAGATGATAGGAGATAAAACACTAACAAAAGAGACGATTTGGTGATTGTGGGACAAATGGGATTTTCAATGAACCCGAATAGCAGCTCATCAACTCCTGGTATTGATGCTAGAGATTCTATATGTTGCTGATTCGAAGAAAGAAGCTCTTTCAATGTAAGAATGGAGTTCTGTTTGGGTGAAGTATCTTCGGCTCTGCATTTCAAGAACCAAACCATGCACTCTAATGAAACTTTGGTTCCTAATTGTGCTTGAGCTTCCATATCAAGAGGAAACATCCAAGTGATTGCAAATAATATTTCCTCTAGCAGACAAGCGTTTCGCTCAAAAGAATCCATGGCAAATGCATGGAATGCCTCGGCCAATACAGTGCTCGTTCCGTTCACTACAATGCGTCGACGATTTCTCTCACTTTCTTTGCCCCATTTATTGATGTTCTTCACTAATTCTAGGCAACCCAGTCGATCCAAACGCTTTGTTGAAGATGCAACACTGAAAAGAAGCTCAGATACCTGATAAGTAGAGACAGGGACTCTTGGTGTTGGGATCCTTTCGACTCCATAGTTTCGGTTCTCAACGCACCATTCTTGAATCATTTTCCTAAGTGAATGATTTGGAATCTGATCAAAACTCCCGAGAACTTGATTAGTTACAGGACAGGTGAAGTTGCCAGCTTCAAGCCAAGTCTCTATGTTCTCTCGGTCGTAAGTAATGCCAGACGACAATGTCACAGGATCTTTCATGAGGCTGAGAGATATAGGGCAAAGAAAATGTTGAGGAACGAGGAGCTCCAAGTGAGAATTTGCTCCAGCTTGTTGCTTTTTCCTACCTTTGTTGCCAAAAGTTGGTCTCTTTCTTCTCCAACCAAAAACCATTTTCTAATATAAATAAATGGATTTATCGAAAGATTGTTCTTTGCTGGTCGGAGGTGAGATTGTATATGTATATTTTCTGAGAGGTAGAGACAATAAGGAAAAGAGAAAACGGGTTGATATTGGATGGTGTTCAAGGTTGAAGAAACTTGCAGAGACGGATATGAAAGAGCGGAAGGTACATATAGACATAGAGAGGAAAAGAGAGAATCGAGAAGCGTTCAAACGTGCGTGTGAGTATTATTGTGGTTGTTTTGAATGTTGAACGTTGAACCTTTGAAAGTTTATTCATTCGTCGTCAAAAGTTATGAGGAGTGAAATTAAGAAAAGTAGCGTTTTGAGTTCCGACGTTGTCTGATTCACCGGGAATTTTAATATGTTTATTTTGGTCGAAGTCGAACTAGAACAAGTACATTTTTTTCTCTCTTTTGTTTTTTTTAACAAGACTTGACCTGCAAAGAAGTCAAAGATTTGGCTCAATTAGGCAATACGTTACGTTCTATTTATTCTTTAATTTACATGGATATGCAAATTAAAAGCCAAATGTTTATTTTGTAGATTACCATTCAGTTCTTCGTCTCTCCAAATTAATAACCTTATGCGAATGAATTGTAAGTCAGCTAATGCCTAATCCCTTTTCTATATCTTTAATCTAAATGAATGCTGCTTTCGTTATAATAATATATTAAAAAAACCAGAAATTTGTTTTGAGGTATTTCCTTTTCTGTACAATCAACTATTTTTCAGCAGTATAGTTGCTCTATACATTTTTGCTTGTAACCATTGGAAATACGTGGGCAAAAAAAAAGATAATATGTATATTGTTCACTGCACAAAAATAGTAAATCAAGCGTCTGACTAGGCCTCATGGCAAGGACAAGGGCTTAAGCTCGAGCTCATTCGAACTTCTATAGCTTGAATCTCTATCGAACTCAGACTAAGCACTTTCGCAACACAAAAATAATAAATCAACTTTGGGCCCAACTTGAAGCTCAAGCCCAACCGCTCTTTATAGCAAGGATGGTCTCGAACTTGAATTCATTTGAGCTTTCGACCTTATCAATACATCGAATTACATATTTTCAACCATGGTTACAACACTTATCTCCGAATAGTTGTCCACTTCCATTTTACTATAAAAAGTCCTAACTTTTTTTTCTTCGATGAATTTTGCAAAATTCAAGACTCACACTAGTCATATAAAAGCTAAAACAAAAGTTGATATTGAACTATTGCGATTATGATCTTTGTCCAATCTTAGGCGATAATCATTAAATAAATTATACTAAAAATGTTTAATTGTATCAATATGTTCTTGAGTCCGATCACCATACAACTTTTGATGATAAAAATATAATGCCTCTATCTTATATCTCGAGTCCAACATAGAAATGACTACCACAGTTTACCCTATCATGTACTAATAAAAATTGGGTTTCTCCATCATCTGCTCTACTATGACTTGGATCTTCTTATTATAATCAAATATCTAATCAAATAAAGCCCACTTGATCTCATACATGTTGCTAAATCTAATGTATGAAGTTGAAAATTTTATTCTTGAAGATAACTCAATAACATTATAAAATATCTTCAACTTCTCACAAAGTACTTAATCAACTCTCGTTACTTTTTTTGTTGGTAGGTAAGTATAATGAGAATCTTTTTGTCTCAGCCTACTTAAAAACTTAACATACTTGGTTGCCAATTCTAACATTTTGAATGTTGAATTTTATCTAGTTGAATAATCTAAAATTAACTTCTTCGTGCATGGAATACATATTTGTCGTATAATATCTTTAAAGTTTTTCACTCTTTTAAGTGTAGCACTCTAATACACTATGTTACTTTTGATCAACTATACCACTTCCTTTATTACCCCCAACCTATCCTTAATCAAATTTAGGATATACATAAAACAACATATATAGAATAACCTTCTACCAATTAAAAAGCTCCCAACTTGCATCTTGTTCTTTTATTTTTCTATCGTCGTATAATGTATGCTATAGTTATCCAAAGTTATGGTTGAGAGCTTGATGTGAATGTTCTAATCTATTAACCAATCCACCATTATGATTACCAACCTGTCACTTATATACGACGTTAGCACATAAAACCTACCATTTCAAAATATGAACAAATATAAGTTATAACATATTCAGTAAATAAATGATAATAATATTAAAGAATATAAATATATAATTTATATCGTCCAATTATTATCAATTTGGTGCGTCGTCATCGCCATATAATGCTTCTTTTGGTTATTACCCATCCACATATCAAATATGATGGTTATCTATCTGTGAATACTTGACAATGTCTTTAATATTTCTTATTTTGATAATCGTAAATCTTGAAATATCGTTCTTCACAATATTATGAGTTAAGATCTTGAAAGTCAGTTGGAGTGAGGTGAGCAACATCCTGAAGTTTTTGCTATCAATAATGAAAATTAGTTGTTTATCACTAATGATCATCTTAGTTATCAAAAACTTTGATTTGTAGCTATCATAACTTGTGACAGTTATTTCATTCTTCCCTCCTACTAGGTTGGGGTCAAAAGTATTTAACCTCATAATACTATCTTCTTTTTTGTTAAACAACTCCATGTATCTCTTTAAATGAGATGTTCCACCTTTATAACCTTGTGGCCATCATCTTGTGACAATACTTACATTCAATATTTTCAACTCCATCCCTTGATCTAGTCTAATTGAAGTGATTTTAGACATTACTTCTTATTGAACCTATTCTTTCAACATAAATCATTTCTTCACTTGGTAACATATTAGTACTCTTTACTAGAATATTGTCCAATACCATATTAGAACTCTCCCCTTAAAGAATAAGTTCATCCATTTGAAACAATCAACATATATTAGCATATATGTTATTTATGGACATTTACATTTGCACACACACACACACACACACACACACACACACACACACACACACACACACACATTTTCATGAACATTTAACATGTATACAAATTAAATTTAAGAAGCATTTACATGAACATTTATATGTATACAAACTAGTCAAAAAATTAATGGAAATGAGGCCAACTATTTCTAAGAAAAAATAAAACAAATTTTTTACATTGAATGTCTATCCATGTGTAATCAATGTATATTAGTAATATGAAAACTTGTCTGTAACATGTATAATCTTTTGCAAAGTAGAAACCAAAGTAGTTTTATAAAGCAAAATAATAGGTTATTTCAACTACCTATGAGCTTATGCATCATTCGTTCTGATTAAATTCACCTATAAACAAAAACATTTAGAAATTCATAAATAGAAATTATTAAAGCATTCATGATAATAAATGGTCAAATATATTTTGTCAACACTTATAATTGATGCATTAGCATCCTTTTCATGTTTTCTATAGATATTCCCTAATTTGTGTTGAATTTAAGTAAATGATGTATAGTTTGTGCTAAATTTAAGTAAATGATATAACAGGGAACATAGTTCTCTTTCATTCTGTTCATTGCAGTGAAAGTGAGAGTAGGAGAGATGGATTTTTTATGGGATGTTATCAACTAACATGACTTGGTAAGATACAAAGGTGAAAAAAAGAAAAGGGATTTTAATCAATAGACCAAAGTTAAGCATTATATTATATGATTACTAATTGAGATCAAATAAAATGTGACCATTCATGATCATCTTAGGTTAAAGTAAAAGAGGATAAGAAATTTCAATTAAAACATACAATGGAACACAACTCCAACTTCATTTTAAATTATGTTATTGTATGGTTTATATATTTTGTTTAAGTAGAATTCCTAGGCAACCAAGTTTGGAGCAAAACCTTGTTCATATAATCGATTGAAGTGTGCATAATAAGAGAGGACTTTCTAAAGTAGTGACCTATTTGAAAACTTAAAGTGAGCACAAAATTTGTCCAAATAATCTTGACAGATATCACCACTTTTACATCCTATTTTAGTCCCTTGAAGTGTGCATAATAAGAGAGGACTTTCTAAAGTAGTGACCTATTTGAAAACTTAAAGTGAGCACAAAATTTGTCCAAATAATCTTGACAGATATCACCACTTTTACATCCTATTTTAGTCCCTTTAAGAATTTAATACTCAAAAGTTCTTGAATTTAAGGATAAATGCAGTCCTACTAAACCTAAGCCCAGAATTTTAAGAACTTAGAGGAACAAACTTCATTCAATTAGTGTAAAAAAGGACTAAATGCCAAATACCAGAAATAGAAATCCTACTAAAATAGTGACTTAAGGAAACATAACTTGGCACCCACTTTTATATAAAAAGATGTCTTGTATTATTGGTAGAAACAAAAACAACGAAGGAGTAGCCAAGCTCCACCTAACAATAGCAATCATACAAAAAAGGGTTAATTGATGCAAATGTTAAAGGTGGCCACAAGCAAGTGTGAGTAGAGGACCACAGCACGGAAGTAGATGTAAGGTGGCTAGGAGCAATCGGATAAAGGAGGAAGGCAATGTATCAAACTATAATGAGGTTGGCATGGAGTAAAAAAGAGGCAAAACAGAGGAGGAAGGAAGGCAATTTAGTTTTAATTAAGTTATAGCAAGTTTGGATGGAGAAGAGGGATTTTGTGTTTATGTTAAAATGATATCGTATTTATAATTGGATATAAAACAGATAAATTTACGAAAGCAAAATCAAAAATAGAAAGAAAAGAGATAATAATTAGAACTCCTTAAACTCCAATCATATTTCTTATGACTCCTTAATATATATGGAAAGGAATTATGTTTAAGGATGACAATTTTTGTTCAATTTGACATGAAGTCAACAAATTCAACTCGAGTTAATCTGGTTTTAGGATTGTTTAGGTTTTCTCTATTAAAAAATGTTTAGATTTCAAGCTTAAAAGTTGATTTCGAGTTGGATTGAACAAATATTGTTATCCCTGAACGTAACTCCTTTCCTCATATTAAGGAGTATTAAGAAACAGGGTTGGAGTTTAAACTCATTTCTTTCTCTTTTTCTTTCTCCGAAATTTATCTATTCTATTATTCAATTATTTCTCTAGTACTAAAGCGTTTCAAATATGCCTTTTCTCTTTCCTTTAATAAATTTGTAATTAATATTTTAACTTAACTATAATGTTCTACTACTTTTTTTTTCTCAATCAAATTTATGTATTATTTTCATGGTTGAGGCACTTGATCTCTATTTAGGTCAAAATTTTGGCTTCTAATGTTTGGTTTTAGTTAAGATAAGCAATTAACAAAAAGATATAGTATGTGAATTAAAATCCAAACATCTTTGAGATACATTTATGTAAATGTATAAAGACTTACCAGATATGTGCTCCCAAATTGGTTTTGGTTCAAGATCTTTTGTCTCAGTAGCCTGTCTTTTATGTTTTTGTTTGATTTGGTGTTTAAGGAAATTAATTATTATGAAGAAATAGGTGCATAATGCACAAGGTAGAGTTATTCCATCGTCTGTAAAACAAGTGGCTTTTGCACAGGATCAACTAGAAACCTAAACCTTAATTAGTGTACCTTCTCGCGTCTTAATTACAAGTAGGGTATCCACACCTCTACTAAACTTACAATTTGATACAAAGGTCTACACTTAGAGATCCTAATCACTCGTATTTAGCAGTGATTTGAGAAAATTGAACATTTTCAAATAAAAACACGGTAGATTTGGATTGACTAACCTTCTGACCTGACTTTTACAAAAAAAGGTGACTAATGACAAAGACTTGGTCAATCGCAACCTCACTAAACTACTAATAATATGGACACTAGATGATATTTCACAAATTTGGACCTTATATTGTTCTAGACTTTCAGACTTCCTCGTGAACCTAGTAAGTACGAATGGATCCACTTGTTTTAGCCAAAGGTGAAGAGAAACCAATTAAATTGCTCACCATTCTATGGGAGTTTTAAAAGGAGTTCGAGGTTAATCAAACTGATTATGTGCACTCTTTCAACTCAAGTGCTATCGAATATTCTTTTTTTTATGAAGTGTAGAAGAAAAGAGACAACAAAAACGGTAACTCAAGAAACCTGTCATATCAAATAAAGAAAGCATAGGTGAATGTGTAACTACATTATCATACCACCACAGAAGCTACTCTGGAACACATGGAAAGATTATGTCCATAATCCACTCCACAACGAAGCACTGAACCTTCAACCTTCCTCCTTGTAAACCTTCAATTTTTCAAAACAATAACATAAAAATACATATTTAATTAGCCCTTCAAAAATTTTAATTTGGTTACTTTGCCCTTATCCTATATTCCCCCACCTATTTACCTAAAACCTTATAAGATACATATTTTTATTTTTTTACAGATTAAACCTTGACATTTGCTGCAGCTTCTCTCTTGTAGTTTTAGTGTCCTAAGCCTTTTGGGGCTATTTAATTAGTCAGTTTTCAGATTTCAAACAAAATTTTAGAAGTTAAAGTCATTATTTTGAATTATTATTTTTACCAATAAATCAAATAGTGTCTCCCTCCGTGGTAACTTTTTTCTTTTGTTCTTGAAGAATTTCTTCCACAAGATTCACTCTAATAGAAGTACTAAAATACCATAAATACAAACACGCACCAGGTCGTTTCAATATTTACTCTAATAAAATAACCAAAGGACGGCCATGGTTCAGACTTTAATAGTACGGACTTTTTGATGGTGAAGTTGAAGACTTCTTCTGAGGCCAAACGCTTACGTACCAGAATATAATAAAATGTCAGATTCTTTTCTTTTCTGTTATTCTTAAGTGACAGGCACTTGACGGTAACATCCATACGACAACGCGTTGGTTGGAACAGGACTTCGTAGAAAACCAAAACCAGTGCAACATTGTATGCCAATAACGATTCCTATATTGGCATACACATTTACGTATATAGCAAGTCCAAAAGTTAAGAAGGCCTCCGCGTCATTCCATTATATTGGCTTACACATTTACATATTGAAAAGGCCTCCGCGTCGTTCCATTTTTTGCACCCAACATATTACAATATGCAAATCAGCAGATACTTGTAATTCCTGCAAACCCCCGTCATTTAAGTCTTAAGATGCAATCAAAGTACGAACCAAAACTTTCCTTCTCCCGGAGAAGAAAGGGATACGCGTTTGAGAAATTGGAAATTTTGTTACATAGCTGACACGCGAACGCTCGATGGTGATGTTCTTCACAGCTCTCTCTCTCTATTGGCCCTTAACCTTCAAGCATCAACAACAAATTGCCCTACAGAAACCTTGTGGAAGATTCACCGTTGTTAAGATAAGCAACCACTTCTAAAGTCTAGCAAAAGGATCTACTTTTGCCATATATGGCCAACTCAATCTCCGTCTCAGGTCAAAGCAATGACCATCTTTTGGCCAGGTGCAGAATTAAAGCTGAAGGGCAATTGCCTTCGTCTTCATAGTAACTAACTAGGAATTAACCATTAAATGGCAAATAAAATCTAAACAGTGAAAGAATAAAGCAATAAAATCCACAAATTCTGGGGGGTTCAAGAAATCGCACAAATCAGATTTCTATTACATGTTCACATGTCCAAAAGAACACGGGATGTTTTACAATCTCAGAACTATCTTTCAGAACATCAAAAGAAAAGGATGGCAATTTACATTTCTAACATGAGGACAGTATAAATTTCCAGCAAGAATGGCTGGGTGGAAAGATGAATTTTCTTTGCGCGTACATGATAACTTCAGTAGAAAGAGAGACTGTACAAGAGCCTGCGCGGATTTTTTGCCTCAAAAGCAGCCACAATGTTGTCAATTGAGTCCTCCCATGCTTCAACCGCTTCAATCTGTAGATAGAAAGCATCCATCTGAATCTACCACATAGGGAACACTTTAAACTAGATAACAACAGCTTGAAGCAACAGATGATCGCTACCTCTTGGCAAAGATCCAGAGCAATTCGAGCTCCTATAGCTGCCTCCTCATGGTTATCCTTTACTTCCAGGTTAATCACCAGCACAGGTTTCATAAGAATATGATCACGACTATGGAGATCTGTCCAGTTACACAAATCAAACCAAAGAGTTGTACATGAATGCCATTTCTGAAGACAGTGCATAGTGAAGATAATAATCTACCATGTTTTGTACGCACAAAAAAAAAAGTGGGATGTCTCCTATTGCTAAACTATCAGCCTATAATCTAATGGAAAACTCTGCAGAAAGATAATAAAGAAGTATCTGATGATAACAGATGCAAATATCGACAGATGTTGAATATTTCAACTATGTGCATCTTAAGAGTTCTTTTAACTTTCTCCTTGATTCGCTGAAGCAGTCATCAAATATCCGATTCATTTTCATTTTAACCAAGTAGATAAGTTGGGATCAGGTTTTCCAACTTATCACCCCACATCCACAATGTTTTCTATGAACGGGCAACCTTTTGGAGGCTGAACCAAAAAAAAAAACAGAAAATGGATATGAATGTATTTTTCCACTGTCATAGGATTGTTCTCCTAGAAGTTGCATAAGTAAAATATATTTTACTACCACAGCTTGATAACGTTCCTAGTGACATAAAGCATTACTATGACAATCAGGGTATGCTACAAGGAAACGAGATTCTAAAACCTCCCATGGGAAGAAAATAAACAACCCAGAAGCTGCAGTTCTTAATTAGCTTCTGAGTTCTTTGAGATGGTGGTTCCCCCTCCAAACAAAGAAATTCAGTTGACTTACATGAGGTGATTTTTTTCCTTCATAAATTGTCAACAGCTCTTTTTGGATTTAATGAAAAGCTTTCAGAACACCTAGAATCACCTGTATACTGGCCCAGACTACAATTCAATCTTTTGAGTTGTCTTCTCAAATTAACCTAGAGAGTTTAATTCTTGTATCTGATACTTTTATGCAAGGTCTATCCAATTCACCCTACCGGTAAAAGATTTTAATGAAGAAAAAGCTCAGAAAACTCTGCTCTAGATCAAAAAGCCCCTTAGAGCTAAGCCAAATTATCATTTACCCATTTTACACATGCAGACCTTGGATTGGAAGTCAACATACGCCACTGTAGAAATCTTAATGAAAAACATGACCGAACTTCTATTCACCTAAGACTTTAATCACCCTCTCCAACCCCGCATTCATTGTCATTGTCATCTCATTCTTTTTTTCTTTGTATAGTTTCTTTCAAAAACTAAACATGAAATTTTGTCAGTTTCCTGCATCTACGTCCTATTAAGCTTTAGCTGTATAAAATCAATGTTATGGTGCATGAAAGACAATTTCTCTAGCTACTAGTACTTTGCTATATTTAACGTAGCACAACGCAAATATGAGCAGATAGACCTGCCCATTAACTGGAGTAGTGTTATGAACGATCAATCACAATAATCAAAGAACAAGTGCGGAAATAATAGACACATACAGATTTACGTGGTTCACCGATGTTTGGTTACATCCACAGGCGGCTAGGGTTTTTATTTCACTATGAATGTTTTTCAACATTGGTACACTAGGAGAATAGAACGTATTTATATGCCGAAGAGAATACAAAAGACATAACTGCCCTCTAATATTATCAGGCTCCATATCTCAACAAGTAGAATACCTTCCAAAAGAAAGTGGAAGAATTTGTCACTAATAAAAGCAAGCATATCAAACCCAGAAGAAAAAAGATCACACTTCACAGTTGTCTATCCTCAAGAACCTTATTACAACGAAGTGGGTATATCATTTGATTAAAAAGAGTTGGTGAAAGTAAGCATTCATCACCGTATGATTAACTAATAGCAAGTAAAGTTCCTTTCTATACCACGTGTGCATTCACAGTTGAAGCATGTAGGAACAATAGATTCAAGATGGGACGTAAAATATCCTTCTTTCAAACTGAAGCAGTAAAGTCCTTTATCTGTTAGAGTCAGATTAAACCACCTATTGAATACCTAGAAAATTTCAGTCTAATCAATTGCTATATGTTGCATGCGAGTGATTCCTAAACGATTAGCTCAGGCTATCAGGAAGCAGAACCTAAGGAGCACAGTTTCCACAACCCATTGAGCATCTTAGATCGTCGTTGAAAAATAAGAGCTAAGTTACAAGCAACAAAGTGATGAAGCGAGTGGAAAGCTACCTTCCACAACCATATCAAAAACTTTTTCTTCAAACGTGAAAACCACATCAAAGCAACCATCAGCAGCATTCTCCTGCCAACGTTGTGGTGCCAGTTTGACAGATGCATTTCTTTTAAGCATTGGCAATATTCCGTTACGCTTGTAGCTACATCCGTTCAAAAGCTTTACTTCAATCATAACAACTTGAATTAAAATTAAAATAGCCCGGAAACTAAATATAATACGAAATCAAATTCAAATTCAAATTCATTTCAGTTCACATCAGAATGTACTAATTTGAAAAATGAAGACGAGAGAGGATACAGTTCAGGGTCTTTGCGCCTCAGATCGTCGAACATGTGCTTGTAAGGAGTTCCAAAGTCGTAGACATTTGGTTCTCTGAGGGATGGACCGGGGAGCTTAACGTGAGCCCCTGTCCCATAGGAAGAGACGTCGAAACCTTGCCGTTTGAGAAGATAGTGCGCCTCCATGCTCCGATTCTGATTTGAAGAACATACCATGGCGTATCGGAATTTCATGGTTTCCGAATTCCGGTACAGAAAGAAGCACGCGATTGCGGTTTTAGGGTTTAATTGCCTCCGCCTGCCTAATCTTAATCATCGCACATCTCAATCTCATATTAATCCTTCACCTTTCAAAGAGCTTTTCTATACGACTCTCTGTATCAGCCCAGGTGATAATACTGGCAGCACTAGGATGATTTTTCATCAAAATTGCTATTGGGGTTCATAGTTCATACTGTAGCTTAGAGTAACGAGATAAGGATGAATATTAGATATTTTTAACAAATGTCAAATTATAAAATAATTATTTAATTATATATATAATTAAAATTTAATTCTCTTATTATAGAATTTGTAAGAAATTTAATATTAATAATATTTTAAATAATTAATTATAACTTTTAGTTGGAAACTTCGTCAACGGTTAATTTAATGATAGCATAATCCTAAGGGAATAGAGAGAATGATGTTATGTCTAATAAATTGAATTATAATTTAATGCTAATGATACAGGTATGAGTTATGCCTCTATGAATTCCAAATTGTAGAACAAAATGTCGGTAGAGCTCACATTGTCCTCTTTTTAGTTAGTTAGAGTCATCGTTATGACCATTATAATGTCATTAAGATTGGCAGAATCAAATATCCTTTTTAAAAATTAATCAACTTTGTTAAGCTCCTCTTCCTTTTTGCTTCACCAAAATGTTAACAGAAGACTCAAACTTGCATGTAAATTTTTTAGCTAGCTTTTACTCATCCTCAAATCGCTACTTGCTATAGTATTAACGAACTTGACCTTAGGTGATGTTCCTCCATATCGGGATCGATCATAATGTAGCCTTCTGTTGACTCTAAGCCTGAAATTATCAGTAATAAATTATTCTTATTGTTAATTTTTAAATGGAGAGTCCATAACCTTTCATAAATCTAGACATTCTATCTCTCGGTAGGAGTGGTAAAGTTTGTTTGAACATCAAGAGCTACTCATCAATGGGTTTAGAGGGCCTCAAAGCTTCTCACATAATTGAGAATATGGTCATGAGATGCACTTCGTAATAAAGAAATATATTTAAACATATGAGGTCCCTTTCCCCTTTTAATGTGTTCCTTTCCATAGGCTTTCTCTTATTGGATTGTCCCAACATATTCCTCTTTCTACTTTGCCTCAGCCCCTTGGATGATTACTTATCTCTCTTAGAGGAGTGTTTTGCTTCCTCTAATGCATAAAACATTATCCTTGCTTCTGCACTTTCTCTAAAATATAGACCTTATTCTTCAAGTGGGATCTTGATAATGCTTGAAAACTATGATTTTTATGGCAAAGTTCAAGTATAGTACCTAAGTAACTTCCACATTGAACCTCTAGGTGTATTGTTTGAGGCCTTCCTCTTATGTTTACATTATATCAAAAAGGGTAAAGGAAACCTTAAATCTCTTTTTGTTGTTGATAAAGTGAGCCCTAAATATGAACTTGAACTCTCCAAAACTTGAAATTGACCCAATTGGGATTGTTTGATAATAATCCATTGCAGCTATCGCTAAAGTTAAAGAAAAGTTCTTACAGTAAAAGATTTCTAAAGTTCCTTACAAGTTCATCATTTCTTAGTATCTAGTAACATGATTTGTGGGATTTATCCATCATTATATGCCTCCAAGTTGGATAGTCTAAACTTTGATGGAAGTGGATCATTTATTATCTCGTGGATGAAAAGTATCTTTGGAGCTAATCAGGTCTTATCATAGGTGTCTCCACATATCCCTCCTTCAAAGAGTTTGATAAAATGAAGTTTCTCACATATGTAATTTTCTAGACTTAAGAGAATTGTTGACTCCTCCTTTAGCCTAAGGGCACCCTATTGTTATTGATTACCTAGGATTGATAATAATGTTGGTCATTCCTATAGCCTAAGAGTTTTGTACTTCTAAAAATTATATCATTAGTCTATTAACTTGCTCCTATAAGTTGAATAATATGACCAACTTTCGTTATGAGAAACTCTCTCATTGTCGTTGATTTTCCCATCATGAAATCTTTAGGAATACTCTTCTCTGCTTTAGCTTCTTGATCAGATTTGACAAACAATGATAGTTTATGACGTGCACACCTATGTCTTTCATCTTTGATCATGTGCCAATGTAGATCTATTTGATTGGTTAGCAAATTCCTATAAATAATGTTGAAGATGTCTATGATGTTAACACTTTGATGCCTAAGTCAATTTCTCATCGTAGGAAATTTAGCAAAACGAGAGAAAACTAGGGAATTGAATGTTTGAATATGTTGTGTTGCCTTCTTTTACCTCATATTCTCTTTTTGTCTCAAATTATCTGAGAATGTGTGAGAGATAAGATTGTTGAGCCATTCTTTCACTTGTCCAGGCCTTAAACCTTATGTATGGATGATTAAATGATATGGATGGTATATAAGAAGCAAGCATATTACATAGATGAAGTGGATGATGTTAATGATAGTTTGACTAGACATGGCAATGGGTTAAGCTAGGCTGGATTTGTCATCAACTCGACCCTTATAATTCACGACCTAAACCTAGTTCAGAGCCTAAGCAAGCTCATGTAGCTTAACTTGAGCCTGGGCCCAAGCCCAAATAGTTGACCTACAACATCATTGTAGAAAATTTTTAAGACTTATGACAAAAATGACATTGTTATGGGTCGACTCATCAAAAAGAACATCATTTTGATCAAATAGTAGAATCTTTCTAGATTTTCAGACCAGTTTTAATCATATTAGGCCTGACTCGTTAACTTCAAACTGAACCAGGGGCCCCTAATTTTTTAACTTCTTACGTGACAGTTATAAATCATTTTGTTAAATTGTCTAATGGGAAAGTTATCTCGTATATTAAATATGCAAAGTTGTCAAATGTCACCATTCTCATTAGATTATTATTTATAATATATTTTATCTTCAATTTGATATCAACATGTAAGTTCCTCAACACATTGTATCATTTAGGATGTTTGAGATTGGAAAATGATTGACTTATCTAAAGAATTTAAAAGATTAATCAGGCCAATGCAATCTTGTGATGGATATCTACATGCTACAATAATCCAGTAATCATTTCTCAACCTTTAATAATTTAAATTAGACTGCTCTTCTTCTTGAAAATTGCAACATTTGAGTAAAATGTTTTGTATAAATCATTGTATATTTTGGATCTTGTGATCATATGATCAAATATAAAATATTGTACTTTTCTCTCTGTGTAACATAAAAATAATAGTGTTTTGGCATCATTTATGTATATATCCTCTATGTAACAAATGATATTATGTTATTATCTTTGGTGATTTTATTATGTTCATGTGTTTTTATTTCAAGAATCATAAATCAAGTACAAGAAAAAATTTTTATTCTTATGCCATTATTAAATTTAGAGATAGAGTGATGTATATTAAAAGTGATGATGGATCTAAGCTTTTCATATTTTTATAAAAAGAAAGGGGGAAATTCTATTAGACCATACATGTGAAAAGATTATAAAATAACATCATTTTAATGTCAAACATCAATTTGTTATCAACATAGCATAAGTAATAAATTTTAACGTAATCTTTCAATCACTTTCTATGAAAAATTCATCAATTATATTATGACTTGTTAATAAATTATTATTCTCAAGTGTTACTCATTCCATACCATAATCATTACCTTTTAATAAAAAAATAAGATTACTTGATACTATATTTTTTGCTTATGAATGATATGTTTTCACTTTTGTCAGATAAAGGGACAAGTTTACTACAAGGAAAGAAAATGTTGTTATTGATTTAGAAAACAAAACAAAAGATAAAAGATATATAGCCCCAGTAATCACATATCATTGATGTTAAGGAATATAATTTTTTATGAAGATGTCTTTTCATACTTTGATATTAAAAGTGGAATATCTAACCAATGTTACTAATCCCAAATGTTGACAAAATCTAATATATCTTTAATTGGAAGGCACATGCTATCATTTAACTTATGATTCAATCTACTCAATGAAAGAAAATTCATCATATTCACAATCTCTTTATCCCAAATGCATAAGCCTCTTTTACCATAATAACATTGTAATTGCTTAATGTTGCATCTATAATATAATAACAAGTTATTTAGAATTAAGAACAAAAATGTTGTGGTTAGTATTTTTGGATGCTTGTAACATTCTAATAAAATATTTTTGTATTTTATTTAATAAAGTCTTCACTCTACCTTATTTAAATAAGATGGCGAAATAATTTAAGAAAATAAACTTTAAAATTCTAATTAAAAAATTGAGTTTAACGTCAAATTATAAAATAAGAAAAGTGTTAAATATCTTTTACATTCTTAAAGGATTATCTAAATAGAATTTAAAATAAAATTTAAAATTTATCGATAAAGAAAATTAAAAAAATACATTTGATTGAAGACTCATCTTCAAACTCTAAACTAGTATCAACTTCTATTCTAAAAAGATATTGAAAAAGTAACATACTGGCTTCTACAAAGTACTTATTGAAAGAAAAGAATGAAAACCTAAGCTTAAATCAATATTAACAAATATTGTGTGAAGTAAAGGCTAACTGAGAAAATATAGAAAAGAGAACACCTCTAACAAAGGTTAGGGTTTATCCTAAGATTTTATTTTGTTGTACTAATTGAGGTGTTGTGATTATTTTTTTCAGTGATGACCTTTAGAAAACCAAAAACATATGCAAACAAAATTGAGTAAAACATTGGAGCTAAATTAAAGATAGAAACTAATAAATAGAGAAGAACTCGACCAAAGCTTTATCCAACACAGAGATTATCACTAAAAGCTTACTAGGAAATTCTTTAATGATTCTGGTAATGAGAGAGGTCGAAAAACTGAGGTTTTATAAGGGTATTTTAGTCTTAATTGATTTTTATAAAAGGTCGATGAGATTCAACTGTAATCTTATGATCTTATGATGGAAGGAGTGGTTTTTGGGTAATTTGTTGAGTGCCAACTGCGATGTTCAACTAGAGACAATTATAAATTAAGGAGAGGGAGAGGGTTATATATATATATGGGTAATTTGTTGAGTGTCAATTGCGATGTTCAACTAGAGACAATTATAAATTAAGGAAAGGGAGAGGGTTATAGT
>JAOQMS010000006.1:27068449-27082853 GCA_027563885.1 Erythroxylum longipes
ACGCCACCCTCGCGGGGCACGGATTCGAATATCACCATCGATATCGGGTTCGTGTCCAACGGGAGTGGGGTGTTACAAAGATCATACAATTTGGTTCATTATTCTATGAATTATGTTCAAAATATTGTAGACTGAGTACATTTGAAATTTTGGCTAGGGCATGATCATGCATTCAAGTTGCACAACTCATATCTCTCAAGTCAAATACGAATTTAAATCTAAGATAATAAGTTAAAACTTTTGTGAAGACACCTTTGTCTGATTCGGCTTACATCAATACAGTTTGTTCGATAACAATCGGACATGATCTCTGTCTCGAGTAGTACTACAGCCTAAGTCAAGACTCAATTTCATGCCAAATTTTGAAATTATTAGAGATAGAATTAAAAGTCTTCTTCTTCAATAAAATTGTATCCAATTGTCTCTAATTTAACCTGAATTAAGAATCAACTCATTTGGAAATCGACAGATCAAGATATAATTAAAATACCAAAGCATGTTCAATGAAAATATTCCAGTTCACAATATTCTAGCAGACTTCCTCACTTTCATCCAATCAATCTTTTTCTAATCAATTTAGATGAAGCTAAATTTTTATGGAGATAAAGAAAAATGTGTTATGAATCTATTGGTTTAAGTCTCATGTCATTTGGATGTAAGGAGAAGAAGTTCTAAGAAAAAGAACAAAGAATTTTCAGAATCATCTCTCTTCAGTAGCCATGAAAGTAAAAATCGTGCATCTCTTCTTCTTCACCGAAACTGCAGTTTTTCCCTCTCTTCCATTTTTTTCACCTTCTTCTACAATTCCACTTCATTAAAAACTTATCATTTTAGCCTCTCTATATTACAACCTCACCTAATCTTCATTCCTTATCATCTTTACAACACTCAACAGAATCACGCATACACATTAAAAACCAATCATATATGTATTTCTCCAAAACAAAATAGAGTATAAATTTACCCACTTTCATGAATTTTTGCATTTATTTCAAATTTTTTGTGAACTTTCTAATTCGCTAGTTATCAATGAAATTACTTCTTCCTATCCCACTCATGCATGAATTCATTCACAAATTCTCAAACATCATCACAAACCATTTACTGTATCATAAACTCAAAACTCAACTTACTTGATTTAACTAAACTTCCAGCAGTTGATATGGACTGAAATTCTTACGTTGATGTAAGATTTATTAGCCAATTACTCAAGCATAATCAACAAGCTGGGGAAGTTTTGTTTCGGTGGATGAATAAAGAATAAGGAAAAATTTAGTGTTGCATGCTTTCAGTGGAGAACAAACGACAGTAATTTTCCATATTAAAAATAAGGCAACGTGTGTTCTTAATTCACTGCCACATGTCACCTTTGCATATGAGCCAATTGTCACTAATTAAGTAGTCCACATGTCACACATTGATTGGTCCATACTCTACATTTTTTTCTCCAAAATATTCAAAATTTCCAAAATACCCAAAATATCACCAAAATACTAAATCAAGTTTAATACACTCCAATGTACTTTTCATGACAATAAAATCCACAATTCCCATTTAACTTATATTTCTATATTTTTCCTATTCCAAAATAGCCCAAAATTTTGGAAATTTCCTAAAATTCACCAAAAATTCTGAAATAATATTAATAGTCTCCAAATCAATTTTCAACACATAAAAACCATAATTCACATTTTAATCGCATTTATAAATAAATTTTACCCAAAAATGTCAATAAATGCACGTACAATTATTTCATGAATATCAACATAATTCACATATTTAAATATGCCATATAATGCATGAAATGCACTTCTAATTTCTCAGTATACTCTATTCCGGGTCCTAGCCCCTAACATGGGATATTGGGATGTTACAATTCTCCCTTCCTTAAGAAATTTCATCCTCGAAATTCTTACCTGAGTGATGAAACAGGTGGGGATATTGCTTTTTCATATGCTCCTCTGTTTCTCAAGTTGCTTCCTCACTCGAATTATTTCTCCATAGAACTTTCACCATTGGAATTTCCTGATTCCTTAGTTGTTTTGTCTGATATCCTACTATCTGAACTGGCTCCTCAACATAACTCAAATTACTGGCAACTTCAATTTCTTGAGCTAGTAATACATATGTTGGATCTGATTTGTATCTTCGTAGCATACTTACATGAAATAGGTCATGTATTTGAGACATCTCCACAGGTAAGGCTAATCGATACGCCAATGGTCCCACTCTCTCATGAATTTCATAAGGACCAATATACCTAGGGCTTAACTTGTCCTTTTTTTTCCAAATCTCAATACACCTCGCTAAGGTGACACTCTCAGAAATACTTTGTCTCCTACATTGTATTCCATATCTCTTCGATGCTGATCCACATAGCTCTTTTGTCTATCTTGAGCTGCTTTTATGGGACGTCGGATCAGCTTCACCTTATCCACAGTATCTTGTATCAACTCAGGGCCTTTTATCATTCTCAAACCTTCTTCATACCAATATAGAGGCGATCGACATTCTCTGTTGTACAATGCCTCATAAGGTGCCATTCTGATACTACTGTGATAGTGATTGTTGTAAGAAAAGTCATTCAATGCAATATACTGATCCCAAACTCCTTGAAACTCCAATACACATGCCATGAGCATATCCTTAACATTCTTGATTGTCCTCTCACTTTTCCCATCCATTTGAAGAAGAAATGTAGTACTGAAGTTCAACTTTGTAACCATAGCTGACTGCAAACTCTTCCAGAATCTCGAAGTGAATCTGGGATCTCTGTATGATACAATGGACACTGGAATCCTATACAATCTAACCACTTCATTCACATACTTTCGAGCCAACTGGTCTAGTGAGTTATTCTCTCTCGCTGGTAAGAAATGGGCCGCGTAGTTAATCGGTCCACTTCAACCCATATAACATCATTTTGCCTCAGAGTCTTAGGCAAACCCATAATAAAATCCATAGTGATTCGTTCCTATTTCCACTCTGAAATAGGCAACGAATGTAGCTTCCCAACTGGAGCCTGATGCTCAATTTTAACCTGCTGGCATGTTATACATTTAGAAACATATTCCGCTACTTGCTTCTTCATCTCTGGCTACTAGAAATGTTGCTTCAGAGTATTATACATCTTGGTTGTGCCAGGATGCATAGCATAAAAGGCCATATGAGCTTCTTCTAAAATTTTCTTTCTTAAATCATCCACATTAGGCACACATAATCTCTGTTTTAACCACAATGTCTCATCTCGCAATTCAAATTCAGAATCAGGAGTCATCTTAACTTTCTCAATCAGTTTCAACATTTCAGGATCTTTACTCTGAACTCTTCTAATTCGATCATGTAACATTGGTCTCAAATTTAGTGTAGCTGTCAATGCTTCATTATGCTCTAGATTCAACTCTACATTTAAGGCTCTTAACTGAATCAAATTTGATAATGTCGATAATTGAATCTGAGCTACATTGCTATGTGACTTTCTACTCAATGCATCAGCCACTATAATAGCTTTCCGTGGATGATACTCAATCGTGTAGTCATAATCTTTTAACAACTCTATTCACCTCCTCTGTCTCATGTTCAGCTCTTTCTGACTCAGCAAATATCTTAAACTCTTGTGATCAGTGTATATCTGAAATGTCTCTCCATGTAAATAATGTCTCTATATCTTTAGAGCAAAGACAACTGCAGCAAGTTCTAGATCATGTACCAAATAGTTCAGCTCCTGATACCTTAGTTGTCTCGATGCATAGGCTATCACCTTGCCATTCTGCGTCAATACACATCCCAATCCTTGATGCAAAGCATCACTGTATACTACATATCGACCAATTTTGGACGGCATAGTCAACGCTGGTGCTGTAGTCAACCGATGTTTCAACTCCTCAAAGATCTTCTGACAATCATCATCCCATCTGAATGCTACATTCTTCCTCAGAAGTTTAGTCAGAGGGGCTGAGATTAAAGAAAACCCCTCAATAAATATCCGGTAATATCCAGCCAATCCGAGGAAACTCCAGATTTTAGACAGATTCTTTGGAGCCTCCCATTTCATTACTCCCTTAATCTTCATTGGATCAACTTGAATACCTTGCCAATTTTTGATATGACCCAAAAACACCACTTGATTTAGCCAAAACTCACATTTACTGAATTTAGCATACAACTATTTTTCTCTTATAATCTGTAAGATCACTCTCAGATGTTCAGCATGTTCTTCTCTACTCTTTGAATACTCCAAAATGCCATCGAACACTATCACAAAGTGATCCAGGTAGGGCTGAAACACCTTATTCATCAATGCCATGAATGCATCTGGGGCATTAGTTAACCCAAATGACATTACTAAAAACTAGAAATACCCATATCTACTCCTGAAAGCACTCTTTGGTACATCAGCCTCTGCTATGTTTAGCTGATAATACCCAGACCTCAAATCCAATTTAGTGAACACCTGAGCTCCTTGTAGCTGATCAAATAAGTCATCAATTCTAGGTAACGGGTACTTGTTCTTCACTGTAACCCGATTCAGTTGCCTATAGTCAATGCACACTCTCAAAGTGCCATCTTTCTTTTTCAAAAATAGGACTGTAGCTCCCCAGAGTAAAATAATGGATCTAATGAATCTCTTTTCAAGCAATTCCTGTAATTGAGCCTTCAACTCCTTTAGTTCCACAGGTTCCATCCTATATTGAGGAATAGATATAGGATCAACACCTGGAACTAAGTCAATTGTAAACTCTGCTTCCCGATCTGGAGGTAAGCCAAGTAATTCTGTAGGAAACACATCCAGGAATTCTGTAACCGTAAGAATGTCCTGTATATTCTGCTCAGCTCTTGTATCAATAATACGGGCCAGATAAGCCTCACATCCTCCTTGCGTTAACCTCAAAACACTCATGAATAAGATCAATTTGGCTCGCACTACCTGGCTAATACGTCTGAAAACTACTCTCGGTTGATTAGGAGATTCTAAAATTACCTCCTTAGTATCGCAATTCATGATGACTTTATGAGCAGTGAGCCAATCCATGCGTAGAATAACATCTATCTCCTTTACCTGTAACACAATTAAGTCTGCTTCCAACTCTGCCTGATCAATTCGAATCAAACACCTTTTGGAGACTTCACCTATCATGGTGCTACTACCTATTAGTGTAATCACCTCCAATCCATATCTCAGTAACTCTCTATCATACTGCAGCCTAGATTCTATATGCGGTGCGATAAACAAATGCATAGATCTAGGATCTAGCAATGCAAAAACCTCAAAAGTAAATAATAATAACATACCTACAATGACATCTAGAGACTCTTGAGCCTCTTGTCTCGTCATAGCATATACTCTGGCCTGAGACTGCGGTTGATTGCTCCGCTCCTCAGTCCTGACAGAAGGACTCCCAAAGCTCACTTTACCTCTTCCATGGCCTCTTTGTCTAAACCCAGCAGCTCGACTCTACTGAACAGTAGTTTCAATCACCATACTTCTTCTCCTTTTAGACTGTGCTTCAAAAAACACAAAACAATCACTGATATGATGATTAAGTGAACTGCACCGAAGGCAGATTTCTGTTACCCTCCAGCATTCACCACTGTGCTTCTTCCCACAATGCTCACAAGTTGGCAATTGACCCGATACTGCACCTCTATTATTACCAGATTGAACAGAACTACCTCTCTGTCTGAACCCCGACTGTCTTGATCCAGTCGGTGGTCTGAAAGCTCGGGTTTGATGCTTACTAAACCTTTTGCTAGAACCGCCCTGACATTCAGTCAGCCTCTTCTGTCTAGACTCTGATCTTTGCTCAGACTGACTATCCCTCAGCAATTGCTCTATTCGAATCGAGTCTACTCTGAGCTCAGTGAAACTGCTCAAGTTAGTAATAGGTAGCCTTGTCCGAATCTCCATGTTTAACCCATCTTCAAATCTCCTGCACTTGTCTTCCTCAGTAGAAATCAAAGTAGCAGTATATCCTATCAGCTCATTGAATTGAATCTCATATTCTGCCACAGACATCCTGCCCTGCTTCAGATTTAGAAATTTCTTCATCTTTCTGTCCAGGTAGATCTTGGGCATATAATTTCCTTTGAAGCTTCTCAGAAAATCCTCCCATCTCAATCAACAAGGCTTAATGGTATTGCCTAGAATAGTTTTCCACCATTGGTAGGCTGGTTGTTGCAATAAAGATACTGCATAGTCGAACCTCTCGTCCGACTCACAATCCAGCTGATCAACGATTCTTTCTGTCCTCTCTAGCCATCTCTTAGCCTCTAGAAGGTCTGCACTTCCGTAAAAGTCCAAAGCCCCCTGCTTTCACAGTTTGTCGTACCTCTTTTCTCTTCTCTTAAGCATTGTTAGAGGCATCCCCTCAGGTCAAGATGCAGATGACTCTCTACTGGCTCTTTTTGATCCTAGGTCAGCGGAGTGTTCCATTTGATCGCCTACGTTGGATAACCTATAATACATAATAATTTCAATTACCATCCAAAATTTTCACAACATTTCATACCTAACATTTCTACATATCCCTATGGATGTCAACCATGCTTTGCTACCACCAACTGTAACACCCCACTCCCATATGACACATGTACGTATGCCCTTCAGATACACGTGAACATGCCCGATAGAAATAGTGTGTTAAATATTTCACCTACACTTTAAAACATGGCATCGTAAGCTAAGTTATACATTACACATTGTTCTAAAAGCCAAAATTTTCTCATTTTATATCATACACTGTAAGTTATATTATAGCATTAAGTTCAACATCCATGTTTACAGAACATCATCCTATGAGCATCAATAGCTCAGTCTACACAGTATGCTACACAAATGAGGAATCACAAAAGATGACATAAACTATTCCTTCAGTCCTAGCTGACCGACCTTTGAGCCATACCTGATCTCCATAAGTTATAAAAAATTGCTTCTGCGTAGTCTTAGAAGCTAGGTCGTCGCTTTCTCGACTATGAAATTGTCAACGTTGTAATTTTGGTAAGTTTTGCGAGCTCAGTAAAGTAACCATCCTCGGTGGTTCACTCTTGTCATACAACACACAATAAATCAGGTTATCATGTAATTCCAATTAACTTAATTTATGTCAAGTAATATCACATAACACCTGATCACATTTGTTATATTTCAAAAACAAAATTCAAACATTTCATCATTTCAGGACAATTTTGCAGAACATACACATTGAAAAATTATCATATATTTCATACACAAGGGTCTCAAAATGTTGCAATCACTCAATTTATTTAGATAATATGTGTATGCAATGTTATGATACTCGATTTCATTTATTTCATTGTTGTGACTGTGTGCCTTTTTTACTGTCCCGTATCCGTTATAGATACTGGGTTCTTTTATACTATTCCTTATCCGTTGGGGATACAGGGATCTTTATACACATTGAGCCTTAGGCTCTAATCACGAATGTATGAGCTTTAAGCTCTTTTTCACTGGCAACATTAGTCACAATTGCCTTTATATTTCATGCATTGGAATGAAGTGTATTCCTCAATTTTAGTCATCACATTTGATCAATTACATTTTCATTCATGTTCTTGTTCACAATAATCATCGGACTAGGTCTAGCATGAACATTCAAGTTGAGAACCATGTAGTCAATCTCATTCACATACAAGTAACACTTCCAATGTTTTAATCATGCATCAAAACTCCTTGGACATTTCATGTCTAGAATTCAATACACAATTCAGTACACATTCATTAATATCAAATTTAATTCAATAATAAACAAAAAAAGTCAAGGTGAGACTACCTAAGGTTATTCACAATTGCTCCCTTTTTGCTTATTTCCTTGAAGTTCCGTCAATATCCGGAAGCAGTCGCTCTACTTGCTCTTCTATATGCAATCAAATACAATTTCATGTTACCACATTGTTCATGTAACTGAAATGCATTTTTATAAATGTATCATGTAACATGCATGTTCAATGACATATGCCTGGGTATACTTTTGTAATAAACAGATGCAAAGATCAATTGTACTCCAAATGTGTCAAAATTCATATACCCATTAACTATTCCAGCTTTCATGTCAACACAACTTTCGGGTCTACTTTACATGATCATTATGGCAAGAAAAATGGTTTTTTTTTTTTCTGTAACACTTTCTTCTAAACAATTGTTCCCCTGTGCCTTAAGTTTCTGATGACTCTAAGATCATACAATTTGGTTCATTATTCTATGAATTATGTTCAAAATACTGTAGACTAAGTACATTTGAAATTTTGGCTAGGGCATGATCATGCATTCAAGTTGCCTAACTCATATATCTCAAGTATAAAATCTAAAAATTACAAAATTTATACCAAGTGAAAGATAAGATAATAAGCTACAACTTTTGTGAAGACACCTTTGTCTGATTCGGCCTACACCAATACAGTTTATTTGATAACAACAGGACAAGATTTCTGTCTTGGGTAGTACTACAACCTAAGTCAAGGCTCAATTTCATGCCAAAGTTTGAAATTCTTAGAGGTAGAACTAAAAGTATACTTCTTCAAGAAAGTTGTATCCATATGTCTCTAATTTAATCTGAATCAAGAATAAACTCATTTGGAAATCTATAGATCAATATATAATCAAAATACCGAAGCATGTTCAATGAAAATATTCCAGTTCATAATATTCCAGAAAACTTCCTCACTTTCATCCGATCAATATTTTTCTAATCAATTCAGATGACTCTAAATTTTTATGCAGATAAAGAACAATGTGTTATGAATCTATTAGTTTAAGTCTGGTGTCATTTGGATCTCAGGAGAAGACGTTATAACAAAAAGAACAAAGAATGTTCAAAACTATCTCTCTTCGGTAGCCATGAAAGTCACAATCGTACATCTCTTCTTCTTCAACGAAACTGCAGTTTTTCCCTCTCTTCCATTTTTTTTCACCTTCTTCTACACTTACACTTCATCAAAAACTTATCATTTTAGCCTCTCTATATTACGACCTCACCTAATCTTCATTCCTTATCATCTTTACAACACTCAACAGAATCACACTTACACATTAAAAACCAATCTTATATGTATTTCTCCAAAACAAAATAGAGTATAAATTTACCCACTTTCATGAATTTTTGCATCTATTTCAAATTTTCTGTAAACTTTCTAATTCGCTAATTATCAATGAAATTACTTCTTCCCATCCCACTCATGCATGAATTCATTTACAAATTCTCAAACATCATCATAAACCATTTACTGTATCATAAACTCAAACCTCAACTTACTTGATTTAACTGAACTTCCAGCAGTTGATAGGGACTGAAATTCTTACGTTGATGTAAGATTTATTATCCAATTACTCAAGCATAATCAACAAGCTAGGGAAGTTTTGTTTCGTTGGATGAATAAAGAATAAGGAAAAATTTAGTGTTGCATGCTTTCGGTGGAGAACAAACGACAATAATTTTCCATATTAAAAATAAGGCAACGTGTGTTCTTAATTCACTGCCACATGTCACCTTTGTATGTGAGCCAATTGTCACTAGTTAAGTAGTCCACATGTCACACATTGATTGGTCCATACTCTACATTTTTTTCTCCAAAATATTCAAAATTTCCAAAATACCCAAAATATCACCAAAATACTAAATCAAGTTTAATACACTCCAATGTACTTTTCATGACAATAAAATCCACAATTCCCATTTAACTTATATTTCTATATTTTTCCTATTCCAAAATAGCCCAAAATTTTGGAAATTTCCTAAAATTCACCAAAAATTCTGAAATAATATTAATAGTCTCCAAATCAATTTTCAACACATAAAATTGCCTTTTCACATGCTCCTCTGTTTCTAAAGTTTCTTCCTCACTTGAATTATTTCTCCATAGAACTTTCACCATTGGAATTTCCTGATTCCTTAGTTGTTTTGTCTGATATCCTACTATCTAAACTGGCTCCTCAACATAACTCAAATTACTGGCAACTTCAATTTTTTGAGCTAGTAATACATGTGTTGGATCTGATTTGTATCTTCGTAGCATACTTACATGAAATAGGTCATGTATTTGAGGCATCTCCATAGGTAAGGCTAATCGATAAGCTAATGGTCCCACTCTCTCATGAATTTCATAAGGACCAATATACCTAGGGCATAACTTGCCCTTTTTTCCAAATCTCAATACACCTCGCTAAGGTGACACTCTCAGAAATACTTTGTCTCCTACATTGTATTCCATATCTCTTCGATGCTGATCCATATAGCTCTTTTGTCTATCTTGAGCCGCTTTTATGTGACTTCGGATCAACTTCACCTTATCCACAGTATCTTGTATTAACTTAGGGCCTTTTATCATTCTCAAACCTTCTTCATCCCAATATAGAGGCGATCGACATTCTCTGTTGTACAATGCCTCATAAGGTGCCATTCCGATACTACCGTGACAGTGATTGTTGTAAGAAAATTCATTCAATGTAATATACTGATCCCAAACTCCTTGAAACTCCAATACACATGCCATGGGCATATCCTTAACATTCTTGATTGTCCTCTCACTTTGCCCATCCGTTTGAAGAAGAAATGTAGTACTGAAGTTCAACTTTGTACCCATAGCTGACTGCAAACTCTTCTAGAATCTCGAAGTGAATCTGGGATCTCTTTCTGATACAATGGACACTGGAATCCTATACAATCTAACCACTTCATTCACATACTTTCAAGCCAACTGGTCTAGTGAGTTATTCTCTCTCGCTGGTAAGAAATGGGCCGACGTAGTTAATCGGTCCACTTCAACCCATATAACATCATTTTGCCTGAGAGTCAAACCCATAATAAAATCCATAGTGATTCATTCCTATTTCCACTCTGGAATAGGCAACGAATGTAGCTTCCCAACTGGAGCTTGATGCTCAACTTTAACCTGCTGGTATGTTATACATTTAGAAACATATTCCGCTACTTGCTTCTTTATCTCTGGCTACTAGAAATGTTGCTTCAGAGTATTATACATCTTGGTTGTGCCAGGATGCATAACATAAGAGGCCATATGAGCTTCTTCTAAAATTTCCTTTCTCAAATCATCCACATTAGGCACACATAATCTCTGTTTTAACCACAATGTCTCATCTCGCAATTCAAATTCAGAATCAGGAGTCATCTTAACTTTCTCAATCAGTTTCAACATTTCAGGATCTTTACTTTGAACTCTTATAATTCTATCATGTAACATCGGTCTCAACTTTAGTGTAGCTGTCAATGCTTCATTATGCTCTAGATTCAACTCCACATTTAAGGCTCTTAACTGAATCAAATTTGATAACGTCGATAATTGAATCTGAGCTACACTGCTATGTGACTTTCTACTCAATGCATCAGCCACTATAGTAGCTTTCCCTGGATGATACTCAATCGTGTAGTCATAATCTTTTAACAACTCTATTCACCTCCTCTGTCTCATGTTCAGCTCTTTCTGACTCAGCAAATATCTTAAACTCTTGTGATCAGTGTATATCTGAAATGTCTCTCCATGTAAATAATGTCTCCATATCTTTAGAGCGAAGACAACTGCAGCAAGTTCTAGATCATGTACCAAATAGTTCAACTCCTAATACCTTATTTGTCTCGATGCATAGGCTATCACCTTGCCATTCTGTATCAATACACATCCCAATCCTTGATGAAAAGCATCACTATATACTACATATCGACCAATTTCAGATGGAATAGTCAACACCGGTACTGTAGTCAACCGATGTTTTAACTCCTCAAAGCTCTTCTGACAATCATCATCCCATCTGAATGCTACATTCTTCCTCAGAAGTTTAGTCAGAGGGGACGAGATCAAATAAACCTCAATAAATATCTGGTAATATCCAGCCAATTCGAGGAAACTCCAGATTTTAGACAGATTCTTTGGAGCCTCCCATTTCATTACTCCCTTAATCTTCATTGGATCCACCTGAATACCTTGCCCATTTTTGATATGACCCAAAAACACCACTTGATTTAGCCAAAACTCACATTTACTGAATTTAGCATACAACTGTTTTTCTCTTATAATCTGTAAGATCACTCTTAGATGTTCAGCATGTTCTTCTCTACTCTTTGAATACTCCAAAATGCCATCGAACACTATCACAAAGTGATCCAGGTAGGGCTGAAACACCTTATTCATCAATGCTATGAATGCAGCTGGGGCATTAGTTAACTCAAATGACATTACTAAGAACTCAAAATACCCATATCTGCTCCTGAAAGCACTCTTTGGTACATCAGCCTCTTCTATGTTTAGCCGATAATACCCAAACCTCAAATCCAATTTAGTGAACACCTGAGCTCCCTGTAGCTGATCAAATAAGTCATCAATTCTAGGCAACGGGTACTTGTTCTTCACTATAACCCGATTCAGTTGCCTATAGTCAATGCACACTCTTAAAGTGCCATCTTTCATTTTCAAAAATAGGACTGGAGCTCCCCAGAGTAAAACACCGGATCTAATGAATCTCTTTTCAAGCAATTCCTTCAATTAAGCCTTCAACTCCTTTATTTCTACAGGTTCCATCCTATATTCAGGAATAGATATAGGAGCAGCACCTGGAACTAAGTCAATTGTATACTCTGCTTCCCGATCTGGAGGTAAGCCAAGTAATTCTGTAGGAAACACATCTAGGAATTCCGTAAACACAGGAATGTCCTATATATTCTGCTCAACTCTTGTATCAATAATATGGGCCAGATAAGCCTTACATCCTCCTTGCGTTAACCTCAAAGCACTCATGAATAAGATCAATTTGGCTGGCACTACATGGCTAATATGTCTGAAAACTGCTCTCGGTTGATTAGGAGATTCTAAAATTACCTCCTTAGTATCACAATTCATGATGACTTTATGAGCAGTGAACCAATCCATACGTATAATAATATCTATCTCCTTTATCTGTAACACAATTAAGTCTGCTTCCAACTCTGCTTGATCAATTCGAATCAAACACCTCTTGGAGACTTCACCTATCATGGTGGTACTACCTATTGGTGTACTCACCTCCAATCCACATCTCAATAACTCTCTATCATAATGCAGCCTAGATTCTATATGCGGTGCGATAAACAAATGCGTAGATCTAGGATCTAGCAATGCAAAAACCTCAAAAGTAAATATAATAACATACCTACAATGACACTAGAGACTCTTGAGCCTCTTGTCTCGTCATAGCATATACTCTGGCCTGAGACTGCGGTTGATTGCTTCGCTCCTCAGTCCTGACAGAAGGACTCCGAAAGCTCACTTTACCTCTACCACGGCCTCTCTGTCTAAACCCAACAGCTCGACTCTACTGAAGAGTAGTTTCAATCACCATACTTCTGCTCCTTTTAGACTGTGCTTCAAAAACCATAAAACAATCACTGATCTGATGATCAAGTGAACCACACCGAAGGCAGACTTCTGTTACCCTCCAGCATTTACCACTGTGCTTCTTCCCACAATGCTCACAAGTTGGCAACTGACCCGATACTACACCTCTATTATTACCAGATTGAACAGAACTACCTCTCTGTCTGAACCTCGACTGTCTTGATCCAGTCGGTGGTCTGAAAGCTCGGGTTTGATGCTTACTAAACCTTCTGCTAGAACCATCCTGACATTCACTCAGCCTCTTCTGTCTAGACTCTGATCTTTGCTCAGACTAACTATCCCTCAACAATTGCTCTATTCGAATCGAGGCTACTCTAAGCTTAGTGAAACTGCTCAAGTTAGTAATAGCTAGCCTTTTCCGAATCTCCATGTTTAATCGATCTTCAAATCTCCTGCACTTATCTTCCTCAGTAGAAATCAAGGTAGCAGTATATCCCATCAGCTCATTGAATTGAATCTCATATTCTACCACTGACATCGTGCCCTGCTTCAGATCCAGAAATTTCTTCATCTTTTTGTCCAGGTAGATCTTGGGCATATAATTTCCTTTGAAGCTTCTCAGAAAATCCTCCCATCTCAATCAACAAGGCTTGATGGTACTGCCTGGAACAGTTTTCCACCATTGTTAGGCTAGGCGTTGCAATAAAGATACTGTATAGTCGAACCTCTCGTCCGACTCACAATCCATCTGATCAAAGATTCTTTCTGTCCTCTCTAGCCATCTCGAAGGTCTGCACTTCTGTAAAAGTCCAAAGCCCCCTGCTTTCGCAGTTTTTCGTACCTATTTTCTCTTCTCTTAGGCATTCTTAGAGGCATTCCCTCAGGTCGAGATGCAGACGACTCTCTACTGGCTCTTTTTGATCCTAGGTCAGCTAAGTGTTCCATTTGATCGCCTACGTCGGATAACCTAATGTAACACCCCCTTACCATAGGGTACGCACCGGGACGCCCGCAGGTCATTCCGGTACATATCCTATGATAAGGGAGAGCTACGTGCGATCACTAC
>JAOQMS010000006.1:27082953-27125647 GCA_027563885.1 Erythroxylum longipes
TTTTATCTTTATGATTAATAATTAAATAATTAACAAATACACAAAGATAAAGAATGCCTTTTATTGAATAAAATATTATCATGCAAATAAATTTACAACCAACATAAATCGGCTGTAAGGGCATAAACCAAGAATAGCAACAACAAAGCACTCTAATCAAGTTTAACCAAATAATATCAATATGAGAATAAAAAACTAAAAAAAGAAGCAAACACATAGATTTACATGGAAAAACTTCCGGAGTAGAGAAGAAATTACGAGCTAAGACAAGCAAATTCACTAATCACAAATAACGATTTACAAGATTTGGTCTCTCACTTAACAACAACAAGTTTTCCATCAAAGATTCAAGAATGAAACTGAAGTTGATGTGTAAATCAACAAACTCACAACCTAATCCCAAAATTAATCAAACAAGGATGAGAATCATAAATTACTTGCTCTTACTTTGTTTTCTTTTGCCTTTTTGGTGTTTTTGTGCCTCCTAATCAACAAACCTATGTCTTCTCTTCTTTTATATCCTGAATTAGTTTTTCTACAATATACATGGTCATATACACAGTTATGTCTCTTCTAGTGTCACTTGAGTCATAGGCATACAAGGTTAAAGAGAGTTATGTATGTCATACACATGGCTTGTACATGACCGTATATGTCTTCACTCTTCACATATTCCTGCACACTGTTTCAAAGACTTAGATGGTTGATCCACACAATGTTGTAAGTTAAGGAAACAGACATACACAGCTGCATCTCTCCCCATAAGAGCTTTCTCCATCTTGCCTTGTCTTGTTCGTCATCTTCACAAACCATAAAGGCTTCTATGATCACAGAAAGTCTCAAAATAGGACTGGATGCTCAACAATCTCTTCCTCCAGCCCAATTATGGGGAAGTCATGTTATGCTTCAATAGTTAATTAAGAGAAATCTTGAAAAACTTACTATAAAGCTCAAACTTACTTCTGAGAATTGCCTTAGTCAACGTATCAGCACCATTCAAAGTCTGTGTGAATCATCTTTAACATCAACTGTTGCTCCTCAGTCACAGACTTCAACCAGTTATATCTGACATCTATATGCTTTATGTGGGATACATATTGTTTTTGCTCAAGTCAATTGCACTTTGACTATCATAAAACACTATATAGTCTTCTTGCTTCACATCCAACTCTTGAAGGAATCTTTCTAATTAAAGCATCTCCTTGCTAGCTTCCACTGTAGCTATATCTCTACTTTAGTTGTAGATAGAGCTACACACTTTTGTAGCTTTGATTGCCATGAAATAACTCCCCTGTAAACGTGAACAGAAAACTTGAAGTGGATTTTCTTTCATCAAGATCTTCAGCCACATTTGCTTCCGTATAACCTTCTAGAATTGACTCTTCATCACCAAAACACAAACTCAATTTTGAAATACTTTTAAAGTTTCTAAAAATATATTTTACTGCTTTTTAGTAAACCTTTCCTAAATTAGACAAGAATCTACTCACTAATCTAACAACTTATGCAATATCTGGTCTTGTACGCACCATAGCATACATCAGAGACCCTACTACAGATGAGTATGGAACATAAGCCATACCATCTTTCTCCTTTTTTGTTAAGGTACATATACGTTTACTCAACTTGAAGTGAGGTGTTAGCGGCGTGCTAATTGGCTTGGCATGCTTCATATTAAACCTTTCTAGCACCTGTTGAGTATACTTTTCTAGTGAAAACCACAGTTTCTTACTCTTTTTGTTCCAGATTATCTCCATACCTGAAATTTGCTTTGTAGATCTCAAATCTTTCATATCAAAATATTTAGACAAATCCACCTTTAACTTTTGGATTCTACCAACATCTTAACCCACAATTAGCATATCGTCAATATAGAAGAAGAATGATGAAGTTCTCACCTGAACTTCTTAAAATATACATATGCACCGACATAAGTTTTCTTGTAATCATAATTTGTTATAAAAGAGTCAAACTTTCGATACCGTTCTTGTTTTAACCCACATAAACTTTTCTTCAACTTGCAGACCAGATTATCCTTGCCTTAAGCTTTAAAACCTTCTCTCCATATATATCTCATCTTCCAAATCTCCATGCAAGATGGTTGTTTTAACATCCAAATGTTCAAGTTCAAGATTTAAATAGGATCAAACCTAAAAATGTTCGAATTAAAGTCATCTTAACCACTGGTGAGAAGATTTCATCAAAATCTATACCTTTTTTTGACTGAACCTTTTTACCATTGGCCTCGCCTTGTGCTTCACTAGCTTGTCACCATATTTCTTAATCTTTAATATCCACTTATTCTCCAGTGCCTTTTTTCCTTTTAGAATCTTCACAAGTTTGTATATATAACATTCTTCTTCAAAGAGTTCATCTCTTAGTCACGATTTATAAATCTTTGTCATCATAAGATGCAACTTCTTGTATATTCTCAGGCTCCCCTTAAGTGGTAACCAGTAGATATTCTATACTTGAATATCTAGTAGAAGACCTTGACTCTCTTATCGACCTTTGAAGCTATGTTTCATCAGTTTTTGGATTTCAATGCTCCCCCCACTCATTATCCTCAATAGTTTCATCTTCAGCATTGGTTCATGTTGTTCGTCATTATGAGACTATATCTAATTATCATCAATGTGTGTTTGTTCACACAATTCATCTCCTTCACTTGCAGACTGCTTAGGATTGTAAGAAGAATTAACAATATCATAAGATAAGCTAATGTGAGTTAACTTATCTTCTTTCAGAAGATCAGTACCTATTTTGTGCTCCTAGTATACCATGTCCCTACTTTTGACCACCTTTTGCTTCTCTAGGCCATAAATTCTAAAGCCAAGTTGTTCATCACCATAGCCTACAAAGATGAATGTTATTACTTTTGATTCAATCTTCTATTTCTGATCCTTAGGTATGTGTCTAAATACTTTGCAACCAAACACTCTCAAATGATGATATGTATGATTTTCACTAGTCCATGCACTCTCGAGAATCTCAAAATTTAATAGAATTAAGTGAGCTAGATTACTCAAATAGATTGCAGTTCAGACTGCCTCACTTGAAAATGTCTTGAGCATGTTGGACATTTTGAGCATCCAACGAACCTTTATCCATAATAATTCTATTCATCCTCTCAACAACCCCATTATGTTATGGAGTCCCTGGTTTGGTTTTCTCATGTCTAATGCCATACAATGTACAATATTCTTCAAATACCTAGAAGTATACTCCCCTCTATTATCTATTTGCAAGTAATTCAACTTCCTTTCAACTTCCATTTCTACTATAACATGAAACTTCTAGAAAGTTTCAAATACTTAACTCTTAGTTCTTAATATATATATATATATATATATACCTAAATCTTCCTTAAAGCATCATCAATTAATGTTACAAAATATTTGTTAACTCCTAGTAACTCTTCCTCAATAGGGCCATAGACATCTGAATGCACCAATCATAATATCTCCGTCTACCTTATAGATCATTCCTTAAAAGAGACTTTATACTACTTTCCTATCAAACAATGATCACAAGGATTAAGGGATAAACAGTTTTGACTAGGATAAGGGATTTACCAACCAACAAATTTATTTCCTTTTTAGTCATATACCCCAAGCATCGATGCCACATATTTGAAGAAGTTTCCTCTTTGACTGTATATTCTTCTCTACTATCACATTCCTTTAAGTGTGTCTTGTACAATATGCAACACAATTTTCCTCGAGCAATATTCATTGACCCCTTAGACAGCTTCCACTTCCTATCCCCAAAAGTTTGTTTGAATCCTTCTTAATCTAACATGTTTTTTGATAACAAATTCAATTTTAAATCTAGAAACTGTTGTAAATATCTCAAGGTCGGCAAACATTCAATTATTGTTTAAACTTGAATATCACCCATACCAAAAATTTTAGCAAAACTTTGGTTACCCACCTTTATGCTCCCAAAGTCTCCGCTCTTGTAGTTTGAGAAGTATTTTATTTTTGAAACATAATGATATGATGCTCTTGTGTTAATCAGTCATTTAGTGAAAGGACCCATCTGGAACCCAAGTGAAGCCCTCCTGGTGACCCCACAGTAGCCTTCCAATCGATATCTAACTCAACTGAAGGGTTCCCGCAAAGCCAAGTTGTTCAACTATTAAAAACCTTTTATACTTTAACTTTTACAAGCGTGGAAATCTTTTTCAAAAAATTTTATTAAAAATTTCGATAGCATAACTACTACTTTTCTAAGATTCCCAAATTCCAAAAACATGCATAACATATTTTAAGACAGTTCTATATTCACACCAATTTCTCAACTACAAATTATAGACTTCCAAGTCCACTCACAAGCAACCCCAAACAAATAATTCTCAACAATCACTATAATAAACTTTAAAAAGCTAAAACATATTCAAGTATTTCATTTAAAAGCCTTTATAAACATCCATTCTTTACACAAATGTACATATCAAAATGACACATGCACAGTATCACCCGACAATACAACTAATTTTGTGACGGAGTCCTAATTACTGCACTGTACGTATACCTAGGGTGGGCTATTTAAAAACATAAAAATAAGGGTGAGCTAAACGAGCTCAGTGAGTGTAATCAATTTACTAAAAGTTAATATTTTATAATAGCATAACTAAAATATTCCATACAATCATAAAGCTTATGGTGAAACATTTTCCATAACAATTTATTCGTGCATCATTAAATATGATAATAACATAACATTTCGTAAAACAAAATTTCAATTTTTTTGGAATACTATTTTGAGATGCTTTTCGATATTAAACTTGTAACATAAAAAGTTTTTATTTTCCTTTTTCCTTTTTCCTTAAACAATAAACAGTAGTGGCAATAATTTTCTGATATATTGAAAAATAAGCTAACCACTAGAATTGGTACCATACGGTACCTCTCAAATCACTTTTAAAATAAGTAGTGACGGCGACATTATTACTGTCATGAAATTTTCTTACCAACATAGCCTATCACTAGTTCCTTTACTATACGATACACTAGGCATAAAGTCACGGAGTTGGTTTTGTATTGCTTACCTAAGATAGGTTAACCACTATTTACGGAGCTGATTTTGCATCACTTAGTTGCAACAAGTTAACAGTTATAGATCGGTAGTTACGGAGCTAGTTCTGCATCGCTTACCCGTAAAAAGTCACAGAGCTGGTTCTACATCACTTACTCGTGACTAGTTAACCACTATTTACGAAGCTAGTTCTACATCACTTACCCGTAATAGGTTAACTGTTATAAATATACCGATATAATAACATGTATAAAGCTTAGCAATATACCATAGGCAAAAGCAACTCTTACATTTACAACTCATCTTATTTTCTAAATTAAGTATAGAACGATTCATAATTGAATTATTTCAATGTAACTCACTAATCATATAAAATTTAACTTTCAATGTAAAACTCATATATTGCTAAAGCATACACTTATGCTAGCAATATCCCTTTGTAAAATATCATTTGCATAAAATCCAGTATAAATATTCATTTCATGATGAAATGAAAATCATTTGCATAAACTCAATTTAAAAAATACTCACATGTTATCAATTCTGTTACAAATGATTAAATCATATAAAACAGTTAAAATACACTCACAACCTGCTAGTTTCCTTTTTACCACTTTGAAACCCTTCAATTGTCTTCATTTTTTGCTCCAAAAACCTAATACCAATACATTCAACTCCTTAATACATTTTTAAATTAAATATCCATAAACCATGTGAACTTCAACTTTGCACATATACTCCACAGCCTTAATCATATTCACATGGTTATTACTTCATAACCATATTTTAATACTAAAAATGCCCTTAAGGCTAACCTTAACATATTATACATTAAGGCCTTGTTTAGTTGGCATGGATTCTTGCTTGGGAAAGTAATCTTTTTCCTAAAATTTATATTATCATGTTTGGTCCATTTTTTTAGTAGTTAGGAAAGTAAAAACTTTCCCAACCTAGGGAAAGTAGTAGCACTTTACTTGGATAGTAAATCTCATCACCTCCTTGGTATTTAGATTACTTTTCTCAGGAATTTAATTTAAAAAATACGCTAGCCAAGTCAACCATTCCTTTTCTTTTAACTCAACAACAACTCTTTTATAATAATAGGGAATTTTTAAATAATAATAATGATGATGATGATGATGATGATGATGATGATGATGATGATGATGATGGTGATGATGATGATGATGATTATAATAATAATAATAATAATAATAATAATAATAATAATAATAATAATAATAAAAATAATAATAAATGTAATTGATAAAAGTAATAAATTTAGTAATAATAAAAATAATAAAAATAATAATATTAAGAATAATAAATTTAGTAAGAATAATAAATTTAATAATAATACAGTATTTGTATTTTTATTTTCAATGTTAGAAAAAATTTTGATATTTGATTTGAATTTTAAGATTTATCTTTATACTCGATTGAGTTTTTTTAGTATTTTTTAATACTATATTTATGATATAACAGTATTATATGATTAGAATATCAGGAATGAAAAAATTAATATCTAATAATATAACTTGTATTACAAATTAACATTATTTAACGATTTCAATTTTGTTCAGTTTGTAAGGATATAATTGGAAATACAAGTCAAAATTAAATTACATTCCATGAAATATTATTATATACCAAACACTATAATAAGAATCAACCCAACTTTCCTATTAGAATTCTTATAAATATCCAAACATGTGAATATCTTTATTTTCCACAGATTTGTTTTTCAAAGAATCAGATTCTAAATTCACTTTACTTTCCCACCAACCAAACAGGGCCTAAACTCTTCCAATTCAATTTCATTTGATTTCTAACACTTAAAACTAATTCAAATTCACTCCCATGGCACTTTAATACACACATTTAAGCCATAAAATTTCATTAACAAATGTTTTACAAAATCAAGCACTCTAGGCTTAATTTCAACCAAAACCAATTTCAAATCAATTATTTTACATTTTTTACTTCATTAACATCAAAATAATGCTATGAACATCATAAAACATCAAAATAGAATTTTGGATCATAACACATTAAAAACCTTAACCTTGGCTGAAAACTCATATAATCATTTCCATGGTTTTTCTTTCATTCTTTCATCATTAAACTAACTTCCTAATGTCATTTATTAATCTTAAATCATCAAATGGCAAAATAAAACACTTTAGGCAATAGATCTCTCCTTTGACCAAGTTTGACCAAGGCTTCACACATTAGGTTTTCTTGATTTTCTTCTCCCAATTGCTTCCAATGTAATAAAACCTTGATATTACATCAAAAAAGGTGCAATTTACACCATCAAAAATCAAATCTAACCTATAACCCAACAAATCAATTTTTTTCAACAATATACGTACGCTTACTTACCCCTTTTCTTCTTCCTTTTCACTTGGATAGCTATGAAATCTTGTTAGATGCTTGATTGGAGGTAGAAGAGCATGAAAATTGGTTTGGATCACTCCTCTATGGCGATAACCGAACCTCTTTCTTCTCCTTTCTCTTTTCTTTTCTTTTCTTTTTTCTCTCTCTTTCTAAACTTCTCTTGTCAGTGGTCAGCCACTAACGTTTAAAGAAGATGAAGGCTTTGTTGAATTACAATTTTACCCCCATTTCCATTATAATTACACCTTTATCCTTAATAACATCTTATAATAACAACTTTACCAAAATGTCTCATATTTACACTTTTACCCATGCCACTTGTCACCATTTTATTGGTTCTCTTCTAATAACTCATCAATCCACTAAATTTTTGTAAAAATACCAAAATTTCCTTTAATGAATACAAAAAGACCAAATTGTCGTTTAATGCATTTAATTCACCAACTGAATTAAATTTCAAAAATATTCTACAGCCGTCTTATTGTTGGATGCTTTGAAAAAATTTCAAATGGATTTAAAATCCTCAATACCTATTATTTCCCAAAAAGGGCATTTTAACCTTAAACTTTCAGAACTTTCGAAATTTATCTGATCGGACTTGTTTTCAAACCGTTTTAGTATCATTAAACCCTAATACCTATTCTATGTATGTTTCAAATTTTTAGGGTTAGGTCCCCATATGTTTCAAATTTTTGGGGTTGGGTCCCCAAAATCACTAATCAAGCGGATTCACTATCCATCGAAAAATACTATTAATCCACATTCATTATTCATCCAGAAATCATCTGGATTTCATTGAAAAGTATCACTTAAATCCTCAAAGTACACTGGCTCTTTATTTTCTATTTCATTTGAAGAAAAATTTCTCCGAAAAAATTATCACTTAAATCCTCAAAGTACATTTCGATGCTTTTAAAGTTCGTTCAAACTCATTTTGTAACTTTTCAAAGTTTTCGGAAAATTTTCAAGAAATTTTTGGTCGAGTCCAGAACCGTTTCTGGTTTATCTGTGATCTCTGTTATAACTTCAATAATACATTTAAACACTTAAATTACTTTAGTATACCATAAATAGAGCATACTCTATAAAATATATGTGCAACATAGTACATAGTACAATAACCGAACTAGGATATTACAAATTCTCTCCTCCTTATAAAAATTTCGTCCTTGAAATTTTAAACAAATCTAGTCATCTAAAAAATATGGATCTTGACTTAGTATCCATTCTTCGTGCTTCCATTCTATCAATCACTTCATAGAGACTAACATATTGTGGGCTTAACTTATCGCATTATCTAGAATAGACTATTCTTCCATGATGATATTCACAAAAATTCTTTGATTTTTCAACTTCGAACTCCAAAATTTTCGTCCATTTGCAAACCTAGCTCTGCTATCAATTTTAGGTACTATCACTTTGACTCGTATACTTTTGATCTTACTTTCGGTTATCTGAACTAATTTAGTCCAACTGATTTTCTTTCATTTTTCTCATCCTCATATACCAACACTTAATGTAACTATATACTTCCAATCTCTTACAAATTAATCTACAAAGAGGATACTTACTTTAGATAGTTAGGAAATGGGTAGATTTTGTAATTTGATCCTTTATCTCTCATATACTATCATATCTACTTAGATTTTGTGAAATTTTTACTATCAAGTCCTTCATAATATGCTTCCATTTCCATTTCCATTTTCGAATGGGGAGTGGCTGAGTAATATTTTTATTAGTTCTTTGGCTCTGAACCTTAACATGTTGATTTAACAAGCATTTAAACATATACTTCGCTACCACCCTTTTCATACCTTTTCTATTTTAATGCACTGTTAAGGTATAATGCCTCTTTGTGTTCCTCATATGCATAGTACATATCAGTGAGTGACTTAATCTAGAATTTCTTTTGTAAGTGTAGCCATGACTAGTACACAATTCCTGACCTAGCACTAACGTAATGTTACCTCTCAATAAAGTTCCCTCAGAATTTGCAACTTATCCACATGAAACTCCTTTGTTGAAATCACTGCTTTCGCTTTCTCACTAATAATGAGTTTAGCCACAACTTTGCTAACTTAATGATACATGAAACCATCCATTTAACATTATCATGATTTACATTTACTTAGATTACTACTAATGAAACTTTGATTGTGATTCTCCACAAAACAATTATTCTTGTATACTTCTGAATAATAAACATTTCCTTTCTCATTCTATCTAATTATAAACAAAACTCAATCATATTTTTTTTATATTTCTTATGCCTCATATGGACTCCTTAGCATTCGAATCTCAAATCCATGACCATTAGTGAGTTATTTATTGTACCTTTGTGATTTCCCATCATATTCTTTGGAAGCAAATCAATCATTTAAGATCATATTATAAGACATTAACATAATATCGTATTTATGTAAAAACCATTCAATTACTTCAGAGTTCAATGTTAGTATCTTATAATGCAATTTTGAGCTTATCAAACATCAATCTCTTCAAACAGGGAGTATACCTCATACTTCCATTGTGCAACTATGATGTTTAATAAAAATATCTTTAATTTTCCATTTCTAATACTACAAAACACTGATGTGATTTTGATAGTAGTGCATTAGTGTGTGTTTTTCTAAAATCTCCATGTCGTACTTGTTCATAGGTCTTATACATAATTCTTATCATTCTCCTAATAATCAATTATAATTATCCGTGAAATACTACCTCTGAGTTCTATTGAGACAATTTTTCATTATGGATCAAAACTTATCACCACAATTTCCTTGAAAATTTTACCACCATTTACACTCGTTTGATTTTCAAGAAATAGCACCATTGACTTACATCAAAAGGAACTTAAAATAATGAATGTTCAATACTTAGAATTGATATCCTAATATACACATAATTGGAAGCTTATATCAAATTGATCATTGCACTAAAAAATATTGTTCAATCATCAATCTTGATTAAAGATTCCATCATAATGTCATCTATAACATTACTTGGTACGAATCCACAAATCATGGCATAATCAAAATAGACTTGAACTTAAAAATAAAATTTTATGCTAAAATTGATTAATCAATTACTCTATAAGATCATAACATTTAAACATAAATTTACTAATCAATTACTCCTATTAATAATTAATCCTCAATAAATTCAATCGTAATAAGCAATTTCATCCTCCAGATATATTCACAAATTATTTTTCTAATATTAAAATGCTAAATAACCTCGTAAACTTATGTAGTTATTGAGTTATAGAACTAAATAACTTGTGTAGTAACTTTTTGGTACTTTTCTAGCTATTATGGCTAATATGCTAAGAGATGGGAGCATTCTATATTTTCTGCTAAATACTTATCTAACTTCCCTTGTGTGCTAATCCTAATTTCCTTTATAGTCAATCCACATCGACAGAACATGCTATTAATTAATTTCCTTTCTAGTACGACTTCATAGTCATAGATGTCTAATAAGATCAACTCAGTAGAGAACTTCCAATTCTAACTCCTATGTAACTACCTCTGCAGACATTCTATGCTACTGGCATAACTTTAGCGAAAGTAGTTATTATCAAATGGAACTCTAAAAGCTACAACTTCACACTAATCTATCTAACGAAATCTTTTAGCACATATGAATGCATAGTTCTAGGATTGATCTCAATATATTAATCACTACCGGTACTATCATCGTACCTGATGTATCCTTAACATCTTATTGGGTTACTACAATTACCCTAGCCTATGCAGGTGGCCTCCTTCCACATTAGCTACACCTTAGTACTTAGCTCCTAGTGTTTGAGGAGTCTCTGGACACTGTAGGTGGTTTAATAACCTCTGACTATATGATATTTCTCGTCTCATCCTTTTCTCACCAAGCCATCTAAATTTATTATTCTTATCCTGATTCGACCAAGTTAGGGAACTCTCGGGGTCTTTACTCTTATCAAACTGTTTTGCATCTAACTTACAAATACCGTTGATCGAACTTCCTAACACTACTAGGCCTCCAGCGGCTGGCGCATTGTTACTGCCCATATCTATATTGTTCATTCAAGGTAAAAACAAAATTCCACCACCGGTTTTTCCAATCTTAACTGTTTTGGATGGGGTTAATTCATAAAGAAAAATATTTCCTGAACTATCCCTATGCTCGGCCTCTCGAGTTGAAGGTACTTCAAGTGCTGAAGCCTTTAGTGTGGTTTTAGGACCCTTAAGGTTTTGTCGATGTATATTGTTATAAACTCAAAGATAAACTGTATAACACTGGAAATTTTTTTGTAAACTCACATGCATGAAAATAACAAAACATTCTGGGTTGCTCTGTTCACTAAAACTACGTAAAAACACATTATGAAATCATAACATGTATAAAGATGACCTTATTTCAAAACAGGCTCTGCTACTACCTGAAAGGATCCACTCAGGTTCCAAAAGGGGAATTTCGGGATGGATCCTTTCACTTAGAACTTGAATCACAGACATGAAAGCATTTACTTATCGCACAAACTGGGGTTACCTCTTCATCCGTGCTTGAAGCAGTTGTAGTTGTACTCTTATCAACATCATCATTCTCACGATCTTGCTTTTTCTAATCCATCTTTCGTTTATAGCAAAACCTCTTCATATGTTCTAGCTTATCGCAATAGTGATATGTCTTCATGTCTTTGTCACTTTTGGACTTTGATCAGTTATTAGACTTACCACAACCTTTGAGACCCTTGCTCTCACCTTGTCCCCTGTTTTCCACTAAGAAAGCTTGCACATTGTCAATTCCCATATCTTTCCTTCTAATTTCTTCATTGAACAAACTCTCTTTGATTACATCCAAAGAGATCACACCTTCAGGGGCTGAATTGCTAATCATCACCTCCAGCATCTCCCAATTATCTGGTAACAAACTCAACAAGCTCAGAGCTCAGAGCTCAAAGCTCATTATCAAAAATGATCTTTATTGTTGTGAGTTTGTTGATTATATCCTAAAAATCACTTAGATACTATGACACAAATTTCCCATCTTTCAGCTTCAAGTTTATAAGCCTTTTAATTAGAGAAGCCTTATTATGGGTAGTCTTCCTTTTGTAAAGTCCTTCCATCTTTTTTCACAGCTCAAAAGGGTCCATCTCTTGAGACACATGATTGAATATGCTAATATTAATCCATTGTCGAATTGTGCCCAGAGTTTTTCACTTTATCTTCTCTCATTCTTTATCTGACATTTTTTCAAGTTTTGAAAGAATATCATTCTTCACACCTTTATCCACATCAATAGGATCAAAGAGATCTTTACAGTACGGAAGTTCCTCCATGATAGGCCTCCAAATAGAGTAGTTTGATGATGTCAAATTAAACATAGAACTGTTTCTACCTTCCATTATGATCTTTCTGATACCACTTATTAAAAGACGTAAGAAAAACACAACTGAAACACAACTCTATATGAGGTCAACTTAATAGAAAGAACAAAGTACTCTAATCAAGTTTAATCAGATAATATCAGTATAAGAATAAAAAACTCAATACAGAAGCAAACACAGAGATTTTTAATGTGGAAAAATCTCTAGAGTAGAGAGAAAAATCACAGGCTAAAATGGCAAGCAAATTCACTAATCACAAACAAGGATTTACAAGATTTGATCTTCACTCTACAACAACAAGTTGTCTAACAAAGATTCAACTTTGAAACTAAAGCTTATGTGCAAATCAACAAATCACAACCCAATCCCAAAATCAATCAAACAAGGATGAGAAACAAAAACTGCATGATCTCACTCTATTTTCTTCTCCCTTTTTGGTGTTTTTATGCCTCTCAATCAATAAACCTATGTCTTCTCTTATTTTATATCCTAAATAAGGTTTTTTGCAAGATATATGGTCACATTGTAACATCCCATTATCCCATGATCAGGGTTAGGACCTTAGGATTCTTTTCATGAGAGTTTATTGAGAATTTAGAAGTATATTTTATGCATCATATGGCATATACTCACACACGTGAATAATGTTGATACTCATTAAAATAATTGTCTATATATCATTGACATTTTTCGGGTATAATGGATTTATAAAAGTGATTTTTGGTATGAATTGTGGTTTTTATGTATTGAAAATTGAATTGGTGTATATAAGTATTAAATTAGAATTTTTGGAGAATTTTAGGAAATTTTTTGAAATTTGGGGTATGTTTGAACTAGGAAAAATGTCAAGTGGCAGGATAATTGATAATGGTAGTAGAAATAAGAGTCAAATGGCAGTGGAAATTTTTTTAAAATGACATTTTGATTTAGTGACAAATGTCATTGAAATTTGAGAGACAATTGGATTAAAAATTGGAGATAAATGAACTAGTTATCAAAAAGGGTCCAAATGGGACCATAGGAAAGTGACAAGTGAAGTGTCACTACCACTCCCCACATCCTATACGATTTTTATTATTGAAAGACAAGTCTTTTGTTTTCTTTCACTTGTTATCTTCCCACTCCTTCATAAATGCTACTCTTCTTCATCTTCTTTATTTCTTCTTCTCCATTCACGATTTTTCTCACCAACCATACTCTCCACGTTAAGTTACTATCATCCTCCACTTTAACTACTTGAAGATACTTGTCATTTCTTCTTATTACTAAAAGACCTAGCCTTATTCCTCCTTAAAGAATGATGATTGTGTGATGCTTGGGAGTTAGGTTCACGTGATTTGAAGAGGCTTTAGGGCTAAAACAAGTAAGTGCATTAATGATTTTGAGATGGATTGATAGTGTAAATGGTGTATGAAAGTGTGCAAAAATGTTGATGAATGAGTGATGAGCATTGAAGAATAAATATATGTGTGTTTATGTTATGTTTTTAGGAGTATGAAAACCATGAGTTATATAACTTGAGAATTAAGGGTATAATGACAGTAAAAACTTTTCTTAAGAAATATGTTCACGTGATGTCTTGAAAATAGATGAACTAGGATGAAAATAATGATAAAGTGTGCTGGAATATGTTAGATGGAGTATTCGTACTAAACATGCATCTATATTTTGGCCATATCTTGATCTGTGACTATCCAAATTGGATGAATTTTTATCTAGATTAAACTAGAGACATACGGATACAATTTTTATAAAGGAATTGAATTTGAATTTTGTCCTTAAGGGTCTTGAAATTTAGCTTGAAATTGAGTTTTGGCATAGGCTGCAGCACTACCCTTAACAGAAATTGTGTACTTTTTTTATTGACTAAATTGTATTGATGTAGGTCAAATCAGAAAAAAATTTCTTCATAAACGTTGTATCTTATTCTCTTAGCTTTATATTGGTATAAAGTTTGTAATTGTTTGATATCTTAATTGAGAGATATGAGCTTTACAAGTTGGAGTGCACTAATTCTTCAATCATGCACTAGCCAAAATTTCAAATGTTCACAATCTGTGGTATTTTGGGCATAACTCATGGAATCATGAACCAAATTGAATGATTTTGTTTCTTTTGAAACTTAAGACTTAGAGTAATATTTTATTAGAAGAAATTACTGTCTCAAAACGTCAGTTTCTAGGTCAAAATGGCCATACAAATCTGACCTAAAATCTGCCTGAGAAAATCTAGAAAAAGTTGGTTAAATGTGTGATAAGATTATTTGATGCATTGTAAATGAGGTAGGTAATGTTGAATTAAATGAGTAGAGGTTTGAGAGTTAAATGCAATCAATTTGATCATTGAATTTATTTGATGTTGAATGAAAGGGTTAAGGTGAGTAAAGTGTATTTTGGAGTAAAGAATGCTTGGAAGGAGTTGTAAATTGTTTCTAAAGTGTATCAAAGAAATATACCCGAGAATTTGTCATTGAGCATAAATAATACATGATACATTTATAGATGTGCTTATTATTCCGAATGTGCAATTTAGTAATATGAAAATGTATATGATTGCATATAGAAGAGCACATTGAGTGACCGCTTCCAGACATTACCGGAACTTCAAGACAATAAGCTAGAGGGAGCAATTGTGAGTAACCTAAGATGGTCTCACCTTGATTGTTTGTTAAATTTTGAATTAAATTGGTATGTGATGTATGTGTACTGATTCCAAACAATTAACTGTCTGATGATTTTAATATTTGAGACTGTATTGGAAGTGTTCTTGGAATGTGAATGTGATTGACTACATATGTTCTCAACTTATATGTTGAATGCCGGACTAAAAGTTCGATGATGAATGTGAATTGGAAAGTGGAAGCAAATCTGAATGACTGAAAATAATGATTGAATATGTGTAATGTATTTCATTGCAAGAATGCATGAAATATAAAGTTAGTTGTGACCGAAGTCGCTAGTAAAAAAAAGCTTAAAGCTCAGACATCTGTGGTAAAAGCCTATAGCTCAATATGTATAATGAGCCCTGTATCCCCAATGGATAAGGGACAGTATGAATGAGCCCAGTATCCACAACGGATACAGGACTATGAAAAAGGCCCTCGGTCACAACAACGTAATAAATGAATTTGACTCTCATAAATATTGAATAGACATATGATATGAACAAAATGAACGATTGCAATGTTTTAAGGACTTTTATTGTATAAAATGTGTGAAAGCTTATCGATGAATATGTTTTGCATGATCACAATGCAATGATAAATTGTATGGATTTTGAAATGTGACAATTGTGAACAAAGTGTTTCGTGATATTACATGATGATAACTGAGATTATGTGAATTATATGATAACATGAATTTTTATGTTGTATGAAAAGAGTGAACCATCGATGATGGTTACTCAAATGAATTCGCAAAACTCAACCAAATTGCAACGTTGACATTTTCAGGTTCGAGAAAGTGATGACTTAGCTTCTAAGGCTACTTAGAAGAGATCTTGTATAACTTTTGGATAGAAGTTATGGCTCAAAATTTGGTTAGCTGAGACTGAAGGATTAGTCTTTTTTTGTTAATTTCTCATGTATGTAGTATATTTTGTAAATAGAGTTGTGGAATCTGATAGGTTGATATTGTATAAACATGGATGATGGATATAATGCTATATTGTAAATTAAGGTTTATGAAATGAAATGAGGAAATTTTGGGTTTTAGACATTGTGTTGTTTATGATTTTAACTTATAATGTCATACCATATGTGAAAGTGAATAAGTTAGCACGCTATTTCTGTTGAGCATATGCATATACGTCCAAAGGGCATACGTGTATGCGTCGGATGGGAGTGGGATGTTACACACATACCCGACTATGTCTCTTTCAGTGTCATTTGAGTTACAAACATACACAATTATAGAGAGCCACATGATCATCACACAAGACCATGTATATCTTCACTCTTCACACATTCCTTCATATGGTTCTAGAGACTTATATGGTTGATTCACACGGTCATATAAGTTAAGGACTTGGGTGTGTAGCACCCTAAACGACCTTGTATCTCCCGAGAAGAGCTTCATCTTTCTTGTCTTCTCTTATTCATCATCCCCACAAACCAAAAGGCATCTAGATCATCAAAATTCTCAAAATAAGGCTAGACACTCGACAGAAGGAAACTTTGGTGCTTACAAATCAAGAAGCCTGTGAAATAGAGAAAGCATTAACTAAAATCATCTGTGGAAATCTAAATACGAAACTCAACTATGTTAATTCTTATTTTATTTTGAAAAAATGAGCACCACAAAGAATTGAAAATAAAGAACCAAGCATATGAGAGAATATCATTTCCCCACTCAACTTATTAATTTAGGCAATCTACAATAACAAATAAGATAGATATACAAGTAATTGCATAACAAAAAGATAAGACTAACTCATAAACACCCTCACTAAAGAAGAATTACATATACGATTTATAGCAATTATGCCCCAAAATATCTAGACTAACTCTTTTGCACTCTCACTCCTATACTTGCTCATACGTAATGTTACACTCTTATAAAATGCAAATTCGCTTATAAAAAGTTTCATCACCATTTTAGGTTATTATTGTGAATTTCGATTATATGGGCACTAGAATATTAACCAAACATTTTTGTTCAATTTTTTGAAAGACAAAATTAATTAAATCCTATAATATGATTAATACATAAAAATAATAAAGCATAAATTATAATACTTACCTTATTTTAAAACTTGATCCTTCTGGTCATTTCTCTTTAACCATTTCTGAAATTGATTCATCTTGACTACTATAATCATACATGTGTTTAGTCTCTAATATATCTATAAAATGTGTCGAGAGAACTCTATAATTGTTATAGAGAGGGTTAGGCAAGAAATACTACCTCCCTTAGAGCCTAAACCTACTTATAATAGGTTCTAGATATTTTAGTAATTAAATAAAATATAAATATAAATATAAATATAATTAATTAATTAAAATTATAAATAATTCTAATCAAATACTAATTATTCCTAAATAATATTTAATATCTCATATTGTTCTTATATTAAATATTTCATATTTAATCATAAAGTTTCTCAAATTTTATACTAAAGTCTAACTTAATTAAAATATATTTTCTCTCTTCAATGGATGACCTATTAGGTTTTCAAATATTGTTGGTAATGGATATAAATTATAATTATAAATTATAATTATAATTAGATAAATTAAGATCATTTAATTAATGGATATAAATTATAATTATAACTCACATTTTATAATTAGATAAATTAAGCTCCTTTAATTTTTCTTTAATTCACTAATTAAATAATTTATATTCATAGATTAAGATTGACGTCTAATAAAGTATCATGACCAACTAAACATTTAAGAATGTCAAAGTAATTTTGACTAACCTTTCTGTACATGATTTTTCATATAATTCAATCATTTTATTATACAATATTCTGATTAGACATAGTACTTGATTTTATAAATAACATTTGTAAATCATTTTACAAAGTATCATTTCACATTGATCAAGAATTTCTCAAACTAATATTAATTGAGAATTATGAAATATTATCCCTTATCACTTTAAAGTGATGAATCATATATTTATCACTCAACTATTTTCATATAGTTTATGTTATATCCAATGAATACCTGAGTTACCCTTAGCTAGAATAAGTCATATGTAGTATCAAAATATAGTATTTCCTATATGATATACTTTGGTGATATCAAGTTAAATGATCACTTATATAATCATCACAATAAAATTTTCATAGACATGCAAATAATATTTCAAATGAAATTCTCATATTGGGTCAGTTCAGTAAGCTTGTTCTCTAACAAACATTGATATGTTTGTTTAAGTATCTTGATACTTTAGTCTATGAGATTGACTATTTCTTTTATAAGGAAAATTTTAATATCTGCTATTCTTTTTACGTTCTATTAATATTCATTTTTAATAGAACAATGATTAGGAATAATTTATGGATAATACCTAAATGTAATATGAATCTTATAATTATAATCTCACTATAATTTTATTTGTAACGTATGTTTATTTCATAGAATTTATCATACATATTTGAATATGTACACAATAAAGAATGCATTTGAATAACTATATTACTAAATTATAAACTATAAATGATTGATTGGTTGTAGGACATAAATTAATAGACCATAAATACACACTCGTTCTTACACAAACTTGTACCCGTAAAAAATGCAACCATGTTTATACCCAATATGACACTTTAAAAGATGTAATTAGCTAATGCTCTACCTAGCACCACAAAAAATGCGTATTCGCTCAATCGTAGTATCGCGTCTCTATAAGATGCAAACTCATTCTTAAGAAATTTTGTGTCTATAAAGACAAAGACATACTCATATAGAGTCTCGCATCCCCGTAAGACAAAGACCCACTCTCATAAGTAGTCTCACGCCTATAAAGGTGCAAAGTCACTCGGAAGAAAATTTGTGCACTCATAAGATGCGGGCTCACTCATAGCCAATCTCGTATGCAACTTGGCTTATACTCGATCTCATGCCTTAAAAGACACAAATTTGCTAACAAACAATCTCAAATTACAAAAGATGCTAATTCACCCATAGGCAGTCGTACCCCAATTAAATGTAGACTCACTCATAAGTAATTTTGCACCTATGAAGATATAAGTTCGCTGATACACACTCATATGCTCTCTTTAACAACAAGTGTAAGCATTTCTATACTAGAAACATCAAGTGAAAATAATTCATTTGACCCTTAACAAATCATGATAAAGAGTTTATAATCTTATTGTTTCACTTTAGATGAGCCTTGGGAACATAGTTTGCAATGCGGTCTACGTTTCTTATATGCACATTTTTGAAATTTGAGGAAGAGTATGTAACATCACCCTAATCATTTTGGATGAGCCTTGTAACGTAGTCTGCAGTGTGATCCATATTTCTTTGGCTTGTAATTGTTATTACAATTATTTTAAAAAAAGTGATTTTTCAACTACTTATTGTACGAAGAAAATGCATTTGAACTCCTCTTTTTAAATTCTTCAATATGGTCTCCTTATTTAGATCAACATATCAATTCTCAACTAACCCAAAGATCCTTTTACTACAAGAAAATTGTAACTTACCGATGAAAACTTACCTACGAAAAAAATTTCGTAGTATATTAGCGACAGAAATTGCTTTCCGTAGGTAAAGTTGTCAGGGAAAAAGGTAATTTTTGGCAAAAAAATCCATCAGTAAAAGAGGAGACGTAACTTTGCTGACGGAAGTTAGTGATGGATTAGTGAAAGTCTTCGTAAAAATAAGTGCCAATGATTCCCAAATAAAAATGCCTACAAAATTTACTAACAAAAAAGAATTACTGACAGAACGTTTGTTCTGTAGGTAAATTCAATGACATTAGGTTGTTGTTTTAATTAGAAGGAAAATAACATCGTTTTTTCAACAACAAATGACGTTGTTTCTTTATCACGTTTAAGCTAAGACGTCGAACCTCTCTCCCCATCTGTCGAAGATTTCTAAAAATGTTGTAATTTTTCCCTCCAACCTTGTCGTCGTCATCTTCTATTATTTTCTAGTTATACACCATCATCGTTGTCCCTGTCTTCAATTTGTCATCCATCGTGGTTAGTTATTCCTCCTTTCTCTTTGTTTTTTTTTAATTTTTCTGCTTGTTGCTATTAGGGAAGCTTTTCTTTGGGCCAATTTTGGTCTATGTCCTTTGTGTTGTTTGCGTTTATTTTAACTGTTAGTGGTTCATTGTGTGTCTGAATGTGTTCTTATTAGTGAAGAATACCAGGTACCATTTTTTTTGTTAATAGTTAGAGATGAATTTGTTATGCCTATAGAGTGTTCAATGAAAGGCTTAAAAGGATAAATTTGTTTTGTTTCAATATGGTACGTTAAACAGATTCAGATACAATATGGATATGATTCAGATACAATGTTTATACTTTTATAACAAAAAGCAGTGTAGTAACACTTAAAATTGTTAGTTTATTGAAAATACATAATTAAACTAGTATATGATTTCACGAATCTTAATTGTTAACGATAACAGAAGCTCAAAGCATATATTAAGAAAAAAAACATAATGATGATGGTGAATTAAGTATAAGTTGATTAGTTTTAGAACTAAATGCTTTTAAATGAGACAAATCATTCATGGTATGGCATTGGTGGAGATAGATACGAACTTGGCATGTCTTTTGCACCTTTAGAATTAGTTTATACTGTGCATTAATTATTGTCTTACCTAGTGGCTAAGGATTGAAAATAAAAATGCAATGCCTATAATAGATATTAGGTCTTAAAATTAAATTGAAATGCCAAACTTACATTTTAGTGCTCAAAAATAAAATAAAATAAAAATGGAAAGCCTAGAATGAATATTAGCTGTTGGAATCTAAAGAAAATGTCTAGATTAGTTCCATAAGACTTAAAATGAAAAATGAAATGCCTATAGGTAGTTCTTAGGGCTTAAAACTAAACTAAAATGAAATGGAATACCTAGAATGAATATTAGGGCTTTAAAATGGAGAAAATATTTGAAGTTGTATCATAGGATTTAAAATAAAAATGAATCGTTTAAAGGTGGATCTTTGGGCTTAAAAATAAAATATTTAGAATGAATTGTAGAGCTTAAAAATAAGATAAAATAAAATAAAATAAGTAGAATGAATATTAAGGCTTTGAAATGGAAAAAAATGCTAGGAGTGGTGCCATAGGATTTGAATTAAAATTGATATATCCAGAGCTAGGTTATAAAGCCTAAGAAATAAAATGAAATAAGAGATGACTAAACTAAATTATTACGTGACTAAACTAAAATTTGAAACATGCTTATTCATTTATGAATATTATACTAGTTTGATGTTTTATTTCTTTAAGGAATGATTACAAGTGTTATATTTAACATAGTCAAAATAGGATTATTAATCCTATGTTGTGAATTGGAGTTATGTTTTTAATAATCAAGTGGATGTTCATTTTTATATGTCTTATAGTTGATTAAAGTGAAACTTGTAAATTTAACTTATTAATAACTTAGATTAGTTTCATTGAGTTTTAAAATTGAACATAATGATTGATTCACAATAAAATGAAGAGTTGAAATGAAGAATGATCAAGTATATGTCTATTTGTACATAAATAGATATTTCATCCAAGTTGTCCAAATTTTAATTTTCCTTTAGGTGTGCGTCATTATATATGTTTAATCTCTTCTCAACTTGAAAAATAACATAACTTAGTATATTGTGCTCAAAAGAACCATGTATTGGATATTTCATACAAAAATGTTGATTAATATGCTTATGAAAATTTTGGAATGTTTCTTTTGGTGGTTCATTAGTTTATAGAAAGGTTGTTTTATTATTTGAATTATGTAAAGATATGTATCTTGATTGAACTAGTTGTATAATTGCTAATTAAAGATTACTTTTAAAGTATTATAAGATGAAATAGGGGCTATTGAAGTTTAAGAAGAATTGTTCAGATAGGCAATGCTAATTGTGAGCTTTTCTTCATAAAAATTTGATAACAAAGAAGCCTATATGAATGCAGAAGTGTTACATGCTCTTTTGGTGTGTCCTTACATGAATATTTGCATATTTTTACTATAGGCAACATGTCTTCTAGGTTTAGGTTATGAACCATACATATATATATGGAATTTTTTTTTAGCTTTGGATATAGAAGATGATACAGGAGCATTGAAATTTCTATGGAGTCTATATGCTCATATGATGAAATAGGCAATGGCTCAACAATATGTAGATTATTTTTATTACAAAAAATTTTCTTATCATTAGATGATGTACTTTTATAAGTGTAATCAATTATATACTTACCATTGAAGGTTTTTTGGGGCCCAAGATGCATTATAGTTTTTCACCTACTAAATTGAAATTAGAAAATGATGTTTTAAGGATATTTCTCCTTTTTCAATACCACATTCTCATGCAATAAACATAACCATTTTCCTTGCCAGCAACCACATTCTTAGATTATATAAGATCATACACATAACATTTCAATTGATCATCTCAATTAATATGCATGAAAGAGTTTTTGAGCTTTTTTACAATTGGAAGATATTTTATTCATTTTTATGCTTATAACCGTAGGAGTTCAACTAATTCATCATATGAAAGATTAATATCATAATTATTATTCTCATCATAAGAGATTTAGCAATAGGGTAGCTTATTATTATTGGATATAAAACACAAACTTTGTATAATATTTTTTTCTTCATGACTTTAAGAAATAATTATGTCATCTTATTAAGCCTTTAAATGCTTTTCTTCTTTTTATTTAATTACTTTTCTCTCCTAATTTTTTAATAATTTATTAAATTTCTTTGTGATTATATTTATATCATCCTCATCACTCTCACTTATATAGGTCTTATATATAATTTTCCTCCTCCTTAGAGATTTTAAAAATCACACCTCTTCTTGTTAAAATAAGCTTCTTTTTCATGTAATTCATTCATCTACATCTCATAGGTTAGTGATTAGATTAGCTTTTCCGATGGTATGGTCCTTAATTTTTATATTTATGTTTTGCTTTTTATATGATCGTCACCTTTTCCTCTCATTCCTTTAGTAAAGACCTAAGCAATTTTCTCTCCAGTTCAAGATTAGTATAAATATTACAAATACTTTTAAGCTAATTAATAATGTGAATGAAGTGAACACACATGATATCCATGTATAACCATGCTTATCTTTCCTTTCTTTCACTCAGTGGTGCCCTCATATATGATTTTAAGTGTATACCATATCTCCTAATTCATCTTACATATGTACACTCTAGTAAACTCCTTCCTATTCAATGGCCAAAATAAAATATATAAAAACCTTTATTTTTGTTTCTTATTAGGATTGATATGACCTTTGCATAATAATGGTCACGATCTTGCGAAAAAATTATATGTTGTCTTTGTCTATATGTGATATTGTTCTTTTTAAAGCAGAGATCGAAGCTTCAATAGCTTGAGCAATATTATAAGTTATAGGATATGAAAACATTAATAGAAGAAAAAACAAAATATGCAATACACATATTAAAACTTATGCATATCCTAACAAATGGTTTAGCATATGCTATGCTCTTTTAATGAAAATATGACCTATGTTGATTTAGAGAAAACGTCATGCTTCTTTGTTTCTTATAAGGTCTATATTAAATGGGATTTGGAGTTCTCTGTATGTGATAGTAGAGCCTAATAAATGATTAGCATATGATATACTCTTTTCATGAAAATATGAGCTATAGTGTTTTAGAGAAAATGTGATGTTTTTTTGTTTCTCATAAGGATTGATATAAAATGGGAGCAAGTTTTATGTCATTATGCTTATAAACAGACTTGTTGATATTGTGAGTTTGTTTTGTACCATTTTAATGATAAAGAGGCCTATATGAATGAGAAGGAACTTGTAAGTTCTTTTGAGATGACCTTGCATAAAAATTGTGCCTATTTTTGCCTTGAGTATTATACCCTCTAGATTTAGAATGTGATCCATACATGAATTTCCTTTTGCTCAGGACTTAGAGGATGATGGTTGGGCACATATGCTATATTGTCTACATTTAAAAATGCAATATGATCATGTGAAGATTCAGACATAGTCTCATTAATAAAGTTAATTATTTTTTTTGTAACAACGATAATTTTATTACCAAAAGAAATAAAAGTATACACACTAAAGATAATGAAATAATGAAGCCACCTAATAAATCTAGTTACATAAAAGCTGAAAGAAAACATTATCAGACTTACTTTTTGGACCATGATAGTCTAACATTCTGTATCTAACACACAATTTAATCTCTTCAATAATGTTGCTAGCACATCTTATTCTTTTCCTGAAATGAGCATAGTTTTATTCCTGCTAGATGAAATAAATCACAGTACATAAGCTAGCTGCAAGAATATTCTTGATAGCTCATGATTTATACATCTATCAATCCAGTGAAAGAAACTTTAAAGTGTTGATTGATAGAATGGCAACCAATCCATCTCTTAATAGCCAGCAAGATAGCTTGCGATGCAAGATAAAGGAAGAACAGATGAGCCATGGTTTCATTATCAGAATCATACAGATGACATTTCATAGTGCCTTATAAGAAACCAAAATGGTGCAATCTATCTTTGGTTAGCAGTTTATAAGTAGCTGCAAGCCAGGCAATAAAGCAATGTTTAGGCATATTTAAACTACCCTAGATAATGTTTGCATATCTACATTTATGAAATTTTCCTTTTAGGAGATCATAACCATGAGCTGCAGTATAAATAGGACTACTACCTGTCCATGTTACACCACAGTTATAAACACATCAAAATTTCTCTTTGACCTTATTAAGCTTAGTCCAGTACCAACTACAATCCATTTTAGGTTTATAAGATCATAAATCAGTTCCTTTAAGATAAATTCCATTCACCCGCATCACCCAAAGAACATCCTATTTTGTAGACATAGACCATATATGTTTATTAATCAAAGTCAGATTCATAGCCTTGCAATCCTTGAAGTTAAGTCCACCTTGAGTTTTAGATCTACAAATGTCATCCCAAGCAACCAAACCAGACATTTTTTATGTCAGAAGCTCTCTAAAGAAAATGCTGACATTTCACTTCAATTTTCTTAATCACACTTAAAGGAGAATGAAGATACCAGCCCAGTGAGTATGAAGGGATAATAGTACTGAATTAATCAATTTTGCCCTTCCAGTATAAGAGAGATTCCTAGAATCCCAGCTTTGAATCCTCTTTGCAATCTTCTTAACCAATATGCAACAATTAGCTTTACTCCATTTTGTAAGAGATAGGGGCACACCTAGATATTTAAGAGGAAAAGAACCCTTATGGAAACCAGTAAGCATAAGGAGCTTCTATTTGTTCTCAACAAAAATACCAGCCATATAAACGTCTGATTTAGTCTTATTAACCCATAAGCTAATAACATTAGAAAAATAATCAAAGCCTTCCTTGATTCTAATGACTAAAGCAGTATTAGCCTTGTAGAAAAGCATAAGATCATCCGTAAAACAAAAGTGGGTGAGAGAAAGGCTTTTACACATAAGGTGAAACCTGAAATCTTCCAACTGGCTGACAATTTTCAAGATTCGAGACAGAAATTCCATCACCAAGATAAAAAGAAGAGGGGAGACAAGATTACCCTATCTAATACCCTTTTTCCCCTCAAAATATCCCTGTGAAACACCATTTATAGAAATGGTATAATTGGTGGACTTAACATATGACATGATCCACTTGATAAATTTTTCTGGAAATAATTGTAACACCCCAATATTATAATTTACATACCAGAACACCATGTGGACATTCTGGTATATAATCTACACTAATGGCGAGTTAAATATCTCACCTTCACTTTATAACATGGAAACATATCCAACTTAGTCATGGCGTCAACTATTATGCATAAAAGTCACCAAATTTTAAAAAACAACAAACTGCATTCCTCATTTCATAGTATAAAAACCAAACTTACATTATAGCTTTACAAAACCATCTGAATATATACGATGTCAAAACCCTATACATAATATACTGCTTGAAAGAGGAATTGAACAAACTACTAATTACTCCTTCAGTCTTAGCTGACTAACCTTTGAGCTATTTCTTCATCACCAAAGTACATAATTATGTTTCTTGTAGGGTCTCTCAATAGCTAATGTCCTATCTTAGTTTTGAAAAATCAACGATGCAATTTTGGTGAGTTTTTGCGAACTCAACGAGGTAACCATCATCAATGATTCACTCAATTCATACAACACCTCATCACATGTAACATATAATTCACATCTTTGCATTTTGCAAAAAACATCAAATATCACATTCTCCTTCAAATATAAGGTACCAACACTTTAATCAGTCAAACACACGTATTAAAATGTATATGCAATGCTCGTGAGACTCAATTTCACTTACTATTGTTGTTGTTGTGACCAAGTGCCTTTTTACTGACCCATATCCCTCATGGATACCAAGTTGTATCAGATAATGCCCTATATCCTTTAGTGGATACCAGGTACATTCACAACTGAGCCTGAGGCTCTGATCACAGTATGAGCTTTAAGCTCTTTACACTGGCTACTCCAGTCACAACTGCCTTTATCTTTCATCAATTCGTGTAACGGAATGCTTCACATTTTCATATTCCCAATCAATGACATGATTTCATGTTCACATTCAAAACACATTTATCGTCGGACCTGGTCTGACATGCAACAAGATTGTTGAGTAACATTTATTTCATCCAATTCACATACAAGGAGCACTTTAATATCACATTCATCAAATCAGAATTTTCGGACCTTCATGTCCGGAATTAGTATAATCAATCACACATGCATAAGATAATTCAAGCATAATCAAAACAAACAAGTAATTGAGTGAGACCGTCTAGGTTACTCACAATTGCTCTCTTTTTGCTTAATGCCTTGAAGTTCCAGTAATAACTAGAAGCGGGTGCTCAACTTGCTCTTTTCTATACAATCAAATACATTTAGATGTCACTCATGTTCATTTTCATGAGAATAATCAATCATAAATACATTTATGAATGTATCATGTAACATGCATGTTCAATGACAATTTCTCGGGTATATTTCTTTAATAATCTCCATAATCAATTTCAACACCTTCCAAACATTCTTTTAATCCTTAATACCCTTTTATTCACTTTAATCCCGTCAGTCAACATTAATTAAATTCATTTAAAAGCTTATTTAAACCTACATACTTCATATGGTAACATTCTTACTTCAATTAGGTTGAAAAACATCCAAAAAATAACTCTTTGATAAAGCCTCTGGTGTACACGATCGTGACTTTCTTCCTTTATCAATAGAGTCGCGATCGTGCAACTTCCTTCATGCTTCAGCAAAGTCGCGATCATGCAGATGCAAGATGGTGACCTGTTGTGTTTTCTTCCTTCTTTCTTGCCATTTTTGACCTAGAATTAGATGTTTTTAGGCAACACTTTATTCTAATCACAAGTTCCTCTATGTCTTAAGTTTCTAATGACATCAAATTCAGAAATTTTGGTTCAGTATCGTGTAAGTTATAATGAAAATACTCCATACTATTTCTTATACCTCAATATAACACAACTCTCACCTTCAAGCTAAATTTCAAGACTCTTAAGGACAGATTTCAAATTCAATTCCTTCAAAAAAAAAATGTAACCATATGTCTCTAGTTTAATCTGAATGAATAATGAACTTATAAATCAAAATATAGCCAAAATACCGAAGCATGATTAGTGAAATCATTCCAGTTATCAATATTCTAGCACACTCACCATTTCATCCTAAATTTATCACTCAATATTTTCTAAATGAATTCCAATGTTCATCAATTTTCATGGAGAGGAAGAAAAATGTGTTAGGAATCTATTGGTTTAAGTTTCAAATCATTTGGAGGTTGGATGGAAAAGTTATAGCCAAAAGATTCAAAGTTGTTTAGTAAAAAGACACTAGTGCATACGTAGACTTCAAACACCAAAATCAGACACGCAAACCATCACCTTCTTCTTCCTCTCTCTCCTGCACTTTTCTCTCTCTACTGTAGTTTTGTTTTCAACAATTCTTAACCTATTTTTCACATCTTTTTGTAATTAACAACTTGTCTCAACACAAATAATTCAAAAACCAAGATTTAACCATAAACATTAAAACTGACATCCCTCACGCATCTTCCTTATTTTCCGCATTTTTCTCCAAAACAAAACAGAGCATAAGTTTACCCACTTCCATGAATTTATGCATTTATGTCTCATTTTCTGTACACTTTCTAATTCACTAATCATCAATGAACTTACTTCTTCCTATCCCACTTATGCATAAATTCATTCACAAATTCTCAAACATCATCATAAGCAGTTGTAGTATCCAAAAATAAATAAAACCACCACTTGATTCTTCAACGAATTCCAGCAGTGAAAATGAAAGGTAGGGCTTCGGTGGTTAAACAAAGAACAAGGAAAGTTTTAGTGTTGCATGCTTTTGGTGGAGAAGAAACGATAGTATTTTCCATATTCAAAACAAAGCAACGTGTTTTCTTAATTCATTGCCACATGTCACTTTTGTATGTGAGCTAACTGTCACTACATAATCAGTCCACGTGTCACGCTTCCATTTGTCCATTATTTTAAAATTTTCCTAGTCCAAAAATACGCCCAAAATTTTGAAAATCCCTAAAATTCACTAAAAATTTCGAAATAATATTAATAGTCTCTAATTCAATTTTCAACACAAATAATCCACGATTCACATTTTAATCACAATTATAAATCAATTATACCCAAAAAATGTCAATGAATGCATGTACAGTTATTTCATGAATTTCAACACAATTCACATATTGAAATATGCCATATGATGCATGAAATGCACTTTTAATTGCTCAATATACACTTTTCTGGGATCCTAGCCCCTAATATGGGATATTGGGACGTAACAATTCTCCCCTCCTTAAGAAATTTCGTCCTCAAAATTCTTACTTGAATGATGAAGTAGGTGGGGATATTGCTTTTTCATATGCTCCTCTGTTTCTCAAGTTGCTTCCTCACTTAAATGATTTCTCCATAGAACTTTCACCATTGGAATTTACCGATTCCTCAATTGTTTTGTTCGATATCCCACTATCTGAACTGGCTCCTCAACATAACTCAAATTACTAGCAACTTCAATTTCATGAGTTGATAATACATGTGTTAGATCAGATCTGTATCTTCTTAACATGCTTACATGAAACACATTATGCAACTAAGACATTTCATTAGGCAACGCTAACTTATATGTCAAAGGTCCTATCCTCTCAATAATCTCATAAGGGCCAATGTACTTAAAGCTCAACTTTCCCTTTTTACCAAACCTTAGCACACCTCGCCAAGGCAACACTCTCTGAAACACTCTGTCTCCTATACTGTATTCCATATCTCGTTGATGCTGGTCCACATAACTCTTCTGTCTATCCTAAGCCACTTTTATTCGACTCTTGATCAATTTCACCTTATCCACAGTTTCTTGTATCAACTAAGGGCCTTTTATCATTCTCAAACCTTCTTCATCCCAATATAGAAGCGATCGACATACTTTGCCGTACAATGCCTCATAAGGTGCCATTCTGATACTATTGTGATAGTGATTATTGTAAGCAAATTCAATTAATGCAATATACTGATCCCAATTTCCTTGAAACTCCAATATGCATGCCCTGAGCATATCCTCAATAGTTTTGATTGTCCTCTTACTTTGTCCATCTGTGAGGATGAAATGCAGTACTAAAGTTTAACTTAGTACCCATAGCTAACTGCAAACCCTTTCAGAATCTCAAAGTAAATCTGGGATCCCTGTCCGATATAATGGACATTGGAACCCCATGCAGTCTAACCACTTCATTCATATACTTCCGAGCTAACTGTTCTAATGAGTTATTCTCCCTCACTAGTAAGAAATGGGCCAACTTAGTTAATCGGTCCACTATAACCCATATAGCATCATTCTCCTCGGAGTCTTAGGCAAACCCATAATAAAATCCATAGTGATTCGTTCACACTTCCACTCCAGAATAGGCAACGAGTGTAGCTTCCCATGGAAGTTGATGCTCAGCTTTAACCTGCTGGCATGTTATACATTTAGAAACATATTCCGCTACTTGCTTCTTCATTCCTGGCCACAAGAAATGTTGCTTCAGCGTATTATACATCTTGTTCTTGCTAGGATGCATAGCATAAGCGGCCATATAAGCTTCCTCTAAAATTTCCTTTTTCAGTTCATCCACATTAGGCATACATAATCTCTGTTTTAACCACAATGTCTCATCTCCCAATTCAAATTCAGAATCGAAATTCATCTTAACTTTCTCAATCAATTTCACCATTTCAGGATCTTTACTTTGAACTCTTCTAATTCGATCATGTAACATCAGTCTCAACTTTAGTGTAGTTGCCAATGCCTCATTATGCTCTAGATTCAACCCACATTCAAAGCTCTCAACTGAATCAAATTTGGTAATCTCGATAACTAAATCTGAGCTGCACTACTATGTGACTTTCTTCTTAATGAATCAGCTACTATATTCGCTTTTCTCGAATGATACTCAATCGTGCAGATAACAACTCTATCCACCTTCTCTGTCTCATGTTTAGCTTTTTTTGACTCAGCAAATATCTTAAACTTTTGTGATCAGTGTATATCTGAAATGTCTCTCCATATAAATAATATCTCCATATCTTTAGAGCAAAGACAACTGCAACAAGTTCTACGTCATGTACTGAATAATTCATCTTATGAGACCTTAATTGTCTCGATGCATAAGCTATCACCTTGCCATTCTGCATCAACACACATCCCAATCCTTGATGCAAAGCATCACCGTATACTACATATCCACCAGTGCTGTAGTCAACCAATGTTTAAACTCCTCAAAGCTCTTCTGACAATCACCATCCCATCTGAATGCTACATTCTTCCTCAGAAGTTTGGTCAGAGGAGCCGAGATCAAAGAAAACCCTTGACAAATCTCCGATAATAACCAACCAATCGTAGGAAACTCCGAATTTCAGACACATTCTTTGGAGCCTCCCATTTCATTACTGCCTCAATATTCATTGGATCCACTTGAATAACTTACCTATTTACGATATGACCCAAAAATACCACTTGATTTAGCCATAACTCACATTTATTGAATTTAGCATATAGGTTTTTTTCTCTCACAAGCCGTAAGATCACTCTTAGATGTTCAGCATGTTCTTCTCTACCCTTTGAATACACCAAAATGTCATCGATAAACACTATCACAAAGCGATCCAGGTAGGGCTGAAACACCTTATTCATTAATGCCATAAATGCAACTGGGGCATTAGTTAACCCAAACGGCATTACTAAAAACTCAAAATGTGCATACCTGCTCCTGAAAGCACTCTTTGGTACATCAACCTCTACCATCTTTAGCTGATAATACCCAAACCTCAAATCCAATTTAGTGAACACCTGAGCTCCCTGTAGCTGATCAAATAAATCATCAATTCTAGGTAACGGGTACTTGTTTTTTACTACAACCCGATTCAGTTGCCTATATTCAATACACAGTCTTAAAGTGCCATCTTTCTTCTTCAAAAATAGAACTAGAGCTCCCCAGGGTGAAACACTAGATCTAATGAATCCCTTTTCAAGCAATTCCTATAACTGAGCCTTCAACTCCTTTAGTTCCATATGGGTACCATCTTATATGGAGGAATAGATATAGGAGCAATATTTGGAACTAAGTCAAATGTAAACTCTATTTCTCGATCTGGAGGTAAACTAGGTAACTTTACGGGAAACACATCTAGGAATTCCTTAACCAAAGGAATATCCTGTATATTCTGCTCAACTATAGTATCAATAATGTGGGCCAGATAAGCCTCACATCCACCTTGCATCAACCTCAAGGCACTCATGAGATTAGCCTGGCTGGCACTACTTGACTAATACCTCTAAAAACTGCTCTCGGCTGATTAGGAGATTCTAATATTAACTCATTAGTATAGCAATTCATAATGGCCCTATAAGCAGTGAGCTAATCTATGCCTAGTATAACATCTATCTCCTTTAACTGTAATATAATCAAGTCTACTTCCAACTCTGCCTGATCAATTCAAATCAAACACCTCTTGCAGACTTCTCCTATCATGGTGGTACTATCTATCGGTATACTCACCTCTAATCCACCTCTTAATAATTCTTTATCACAATGCAGCCTGGATGCCATATGTGGTGCAATAAACGAATACGTAGATCCAGGATCTAGCAATGCAAATGCTTCATAAGCAAAGATAAGCAACGCACCTGCAATGACATCCGGAGAGTCCTCAGCCTCCTGTCTAGTCATAGCGTATACTCAGGCCTGAGACTAGGGCTTGTTGCTCCGAACCTCAGTCCTGACATAAGGACTTCCAGAACTCACTCTGCCTCTGCCTCTCTGTCCAACCCTACTAGCTCGGCTCTGCTGGACAGTAGCTTCACTTACAGATCCCCCTCTCATACCAGGCTGGGCTTCAGCAACAACAAGACAATCTCTAATTCTGTGATTTAAAGAGCCACATCGAAAACATGCTCCTGATAAAGTCCAGCACTCACCACCGTGCTTCTTCCTATAATGCTCACAAGGGGAAACTGGCTCTGCATTGTACCTCTTTACTGCCAAACTGTACAAAGCCACCCCTCTATCTGAATCCTGACTGTCTTAATCCAGCAGGTAGTTTGAAAGCTCAGTTCTGCTGCTTGTTAAATCTTCTGCCCGAACCACTCTAAATTTCACTAGGTCTTTTCATTCTAGACCTTTGTCCCGACTCTACTTGTCACTCTCTCAGTGACTGCCTAATTTTCCTCGAGGCATCCCTCAACTCATTAAAACTACTCAAGTTAGTGATTGCTAACCTTGTTTTAATCTCTATATTCAACTCATCTTCAAATCTCCTACATTTGTCTTCTTCTGTAGGAATTAAAGCAATAGCATAACCCAACAATTCATTGAACCTGATCTCATACTCTGCTACAGACATTCTGCCTTGTTTCAGATCTAGGAACTCCTTCATCTTTCTGTCCAAGTAGATCTTGGTCATGTAATTCTCCCTGAAAGCCCTCAAAAAGTCTCTCCAATTCAAATTGCAAGGCCTGGAGGCATTGCTTGGAACAGTCTTCCACCATTGATATGTTGGACCTTACAGTAGTGAGACCGCATAATCAAATCTCTCATCTGCCTCACAGTCTATCTGATCAAACACTCTTTCAGTTCTCTCTAACCATCCCTCGACCTCTACAGGGTTTATACTTCCATAAAAGTCTACAACCCTTACTTTCGCAGTTTGTCATACCTCCTTTCCCTTCTCTCAGAAATTCTTGGAGGCATCACATCTGTTCAAGGCACAGAAGACTCTCTGCTGGCTCTTTCTGATCTTAGGTCAGCTGAGTGTTCCATTTGATTGCCTACGTCGGATAACCTATATTACACAATAACTTCGATTACCATGAAATTTTCACAACATTTCATACCTAACATTCCTACATATCCCTATGGATGCCAACCATGCTTTGATACCAAAATGTAACATCCCAATATTATAAATTACATACCGGAACACCCTGTGGACATTCTAGTATATAATCCATAATAATTGCGAGTTAACTTTCCCACCTTCACTCTATAACATGGTAACTTATCCAACTTAGTCATAGCATCAACTAGTATACATAAAAGTTACCAGATTTTAAAAAACAACAAACTGCATTCCTCATTTCATGGTCTAAAAACCAAACTTGCATTATAGCTTTACAAAACCATCCGAATATATACGATGTCAAAACCATATACATAACATACTGGCTGAAATAGGAATTGAACAAAACTACTAATTACTCCTTCAGTCTCAACTAACTGACCTTTGAGCTATTTCTACTTCACCAAAGTACAAAATTATGTTTCTTGTAGGGTCTCTCAGTAGCTAATGTCCTCTCTTGGTCCTGAAAAATCAATGATGCAATTTTGGTGAGTTTTGAGAACTCAATAAGTTAACCATCATCAATAATTCACTCAATTCATACAACACCTCATCACACGTAACATATAATTCACATATTTGCATTTTGCAAAAAACATCACATATCACATTCTCATTCAAATACAAGGTACCAACATTTTAATCAGTCAAACACGTGTATTAAAATGAATGTGCAATGCTCGTGAGACTCACTTTCACTTACTATTGTTGTTGTTGTCACCAAGTGCCTTTTTACTAAGTTGTATCAGATAATGTCCCATATCCCTTAGTGGATACTGGGTACTTTCACAACTGAGCCTGAGGCTCTGATCACAGTATGAGCTTTAAGCTCTTTACACTAGCGACTCCGGTCACAAGTGCCTTTATCTTTTATGCATTCATGTAATTGAATGCTTCACATTTTCATATTCTCAATTAATGACATGATTTCACATTCACATTCAGAATACATTTATTATCGGACCCTGGTCTGGCATCCAACAAGATTGTTGAGTAACATATATTTCATCAAATTCACATACAAGGAGCACATCAATACCATATTCATCAAATCAGAATCTTTAGACCTTCATGTCTAGAATCAGTATAATCACTCACACATTCATAAGATAATTCAAGCATAACCAAAATAAACAATTAATTGCGTGAGACCGTCTAGATTACTCACAATTGCTCCCTTTTTGCTTAATGCCTTAAAGTTCCAGCAATATCTTGAAGCGGTCGCTCTAATTGCTCTTCTATATACAATCAAATACATTTAGATGTCACTCATGTGCATTTTCATGAGAATAATCAGTCATAAATACATTTATGAATGTATCATGTAACATGCATGTTCAATGACAATTTCTCGGGTATGTTTCTTTAATACTCTTTATAATCAATTTCAACACCTTCCAAACATTCTTTTCATCCTTAATACCCTTTTATTCACTCTAATCCCTTTATTCAACATCAATTAAATTCATTTAAGAGCTCATTTAGACCTACATACTTTATATGGTAACATTCTTACTTGAAATAGTTTGAAAAACATCCCAAAAAATCACTCTTTGATAAAGCCTCTCGGGTCACAATCGTGCTTGTGCACGATCTTGACTTTCTTCCTTTATCAGCAGAGTCACGATCGTGACTTCCTTCATGCTTTAGCAGAGTCGCGATCATGCAGATGTATGATCGTGACCTACTGTGTTTTCTTCCTTATTTCCTGCCACTTTTGACCTAGAATTAGACTTTTTTAAGCAACACTTTATTCTAATCAAAAGTTCCCCTATGTCTTAAGTTTCTAATGACATCAAATTCAGACATTTTGGTTCAGTATCGTGAAAGTTATGATCAAAATACTCCATACTATTTCTTATACCTCAACAGAACACAACTCTCATTTTCAAGCCAAATTTCATGACTCTTAAGGACAGATTTCAAATTCAATTCCTTCAAGTAAAATGTAATAATATGTCTCTAGTTTAATATGAATTAAGAATCAAATCATTTGGAAATCTACAGATCAAAATATAGCCAAACTATCAAAGCATGATCAGTGAAATCATTGCAGTTATGAATATTCCAGCACACTCACCATTTCATCCTAAATTTATCACTCAATCTTTTCTAAATGAATTCCAATCTTCATAAATTTTATTGGAGAGGAAGAATAATGTGTTAGGAATCTATTGGTTCAAGTTTCAAATCAATTGGAGGTTGAATGAAAAAGTTATAGCCAAAAGATTCAAAGTTGTTCAGTAAAAAGACACTAGTGCATATGTAGACTCCAAACACCAAAATCAGACACGCAAATCATCACCTTCTTCTTCCTCTCTCTACTGCACTTTTCTCTCTCTACTGTAATTTTGTTTTTAACAATTCTTAACTTATTTTCACATCTTTCTGCAGTTAACAACTTATCTCAACACAAACAATTCAAAAATCTAAGATTTAACCATAAACATTAAAACCGACATCCCTCACACATCTTCCTTATTTTCTTCATTTTATTCCAAAACAAAACAAAGCATAAATTTACCCACTTTCATGAATTTTTGCATTTATGTCTCATTTTCTGTACACTTTCTAATTCACCAATCATCAATGAACTTACTTCATCCTATCCCATTTATGCATGAATTCATTCACAAGTTCTCAAACATCATCATAAGCAGTTGTAGTATCCAAAAACAACTAAAACCACCACTTACTTGATTCTTCAACAAATTCCAGCAGTGAAAATGAAAAGCAGGGCTTCAGTGGTTAAACAAAGAATAAGGAAAGTTTTAGTGTTACATGCTTTCGGTGGATAAGAAATGATAGTCATTTCCCATATTCAAAACAAAGCAACATGTTTTCCTAATTCACTGCCACATGTCACCTTTGCATATGAGCCAATTGTCACTACATAATCAGTCCATGTGTTACGCTTCCATTTGTCAATTATTTTAATTTTTTCCTAGTCCAAAAATATTCCAAATTTTCAAAATTCCTAAAATTCACCAAAAATTTCGAAAAAATATTAATAATCTCCAATTCAATTTTCAACACAAATAATCCACGATTCGTATTTTAATCTCATTTATAAATCAATTATACCCAGAAAATGTCAATGAATGCATGTACAATTATTTCATGAATTTCAACACAATTCACATATTGAAATATGTCATATGATGCATGAAATGCACTTCTAATTGCTCAATATACACTTTTCCGGGGTCCTAGCCCCTAACATGGGATATTGGGACGTTACAATAATACCCAACAAGGATCTCCTCAATGAAGTCCCAATGCACTGTGTCATAAGCCTTCCTCAAATCAATCTACATAAGCCATCGAAAAGAAGCTGATTTTCGGTTATAATGTTTGATCAAATCCTGATAAATCAGGGTATTATGTACAATACTTCTATTCTCCACAAAACCACCCGGGTTCTGAGAAACAAGTTCAGGCAAGACAGACCTCAATCTATCATAAAGGACTTTAGAGATGAATTTATAAAATGTAATACAACAAGTAATGGGATGAAAATCTGAAGCAAAACCAGGATTATCTACTTTAGGATTTAAAGTAAGACAAGTACTGCTAAAATACTTAGACATATTACCAGAGTTAAAAAACTCTTGAGCAGCCGTAATAATATCATGGCCAATAATCTGCCAAGCATCACTGAAGAAACCGCTAGTGAAACCATCAGGAGCTGGGCTTTTACTTCTATCAATAAAGAAAATAGTTCGCTTAATTTTGGTAGGAGAAACAGGGGCAATCAATTTCAGTTGTTGTTTAAGAGAAAGCATATGCCCAACTTTAAATATAAAAGCATCAGCTAATTTCCGCAAGTCTCAGCAATGCCCAAAATACTCTTATAAAAAATTAAGAGTTCAGAAACAATCTTGTCAGTTCCATGGAGTTCCATACTAGAAGAAGTTTTAATGCTATAAATATGATTAAGCTGGCTCCTATGCTTTACGAGTGTATGGAAAAAAGAAGTGTTTTAATCACCAAGCTAAATCTATTTCATTTTACTCTTTTGATTACAAAAGGATTCCGCATCTCGACAAATTTGAAGGAACCGATGCCTAGAAGACCTATCAACGATTTGAAGAGAAACATTATCAAGATTTTTTTTAGCAGCTTCTTGAGCAGAAAGCACAACAGATCTAGCATGTTGAACCCTTCCAAAAATGTCCACATACTCCTCCCTGTTAAGCCTCTTCAAAGCAAGTCTAACATTTTTTAGTTTGTAGGAAATCTGATAAAGCTTAGAACCAGGAACGTGAATATGCGAAGATTTGAATGCAATCTCTAAAAAATTAACATACTTTCCCCACGTATAAAATATTTGAAAGGTATTTTGCTAGGCTTGAAATCAATATCAATAGTGACTAAAGCAGTACAATGATCTGATATATCTTTAGGCATAAATTGTACACAATAATTGTAAAAGGTAGTCACCTAAAGATCATTTCCAAAGACTCAATCAATCTTAGAATAGACTTTATCCCTATCATCATACTTATTATTCCAGGTGAAAGAACATCTAGACCATTTTAACTCAGTTAAACAGCAATAATCCAAACATTTTTTGAATTCTTTGATTTCGCTCCAGGTAATAAGATTACCTCCTACTTGTTTATAAAGTTGGAGGACATTATTAAAATCTCCACCACTTAACCAAGTCAAGGAATAGGAATTAGCTAAAGCTTATATATCATGCCAAAGTTGAATTCTGACCTCTTTTTCATTAAAGCCATAGATAAAAGAGACAAAAAAATTGCTTGTTATCCCCTTTGTGGTTTACTTTGCAAGATACCATTTGAGCAGAAGAACTAACAATATCTACATCAAAGCAGACATGATTCTAAGAAATTAAAATTCTGCCATTACAATGATTTTAGTGATTCATAAAATGCTTCTAACCCCGCAAAATATGAGTAAGAGTTAGTTCAAAATTACTAGGCTTGATTTTTGTTTCAAACAAGCCAACAAGACTTACTTTATTAAGTTTGCAGTAAAGAGAAACCTTTTTCTACTTATTCAGGCCATTAAGGCCACGAACATTCCAAAACATGATTCTATCCATGTCCTAAATGGGGTTTCTCAAATACTCCATCATTAGCAGGAAACCAAGGATCAACCACAAGGTCAACAGAGCTGAGAGTATTAAAATAATTATAAATAGGGGGCGTTGCCCGCCCAATCTCACTATCAGTATAAGTAGGAGTCCTCTTACCCTCAAGAGATTGCTTCCTAGCAGAGCTTGAACCAATAGCTGGAGCAGTAGTCAGCATAACTGGCTCATCCTTGTTTAGTGTTATACTAACCTGATCAAGCTCGTGTTCAACTAAATTAGTTTTAGTCTCCATTCCTTCTTGCCAAGCTTCTTCCCGCAGTTAGTCATATAATGTCCATACCCTTTATAATGATCATATACAGTAGGCTTCCATTCATACTAAACTACCTATTCCATAACAATACCCCTAGTATTCCAATAATAAATAGTTTCAGGCATCTATTTGCTAACTTCAACTTCAACAAAGAGACGAGCAAAGTTAGCCCCTTCCTTTAGTTGTGTATTCTTATCAGCCATTAAAGGAATCCTAATAAGACTACCAATCTACTCAATCCAGTAGGACTCCACTATTTAACATCAAGCATAGGCAACCTAATCCATATCGGAACTGTGGATAAAGATCCCTTGAGCATATCAAAATCTTCAGTCCATGGTGGGATAATAAACGGTTTTTATCAAAATGATAAATACCAGTTTGGAGAACCTCATCCTTGTTATCCAGAGAATCAAATCTCACCAATTTGATAACATTTTCCATAGTTACGATTTTGTTGATACCAAAACAACCCCAAATACATTGGATAAACCCATTCAGAACAGTTACAGGAGGCTTAACACCTATTACGTAACAAATTACAGCCTGATTCCAATAATCAATCTCAAACTTAATGTCATCATATTCAATGATACCCAAATTAGTACCATCGCAGACAATAGGTTGGACAAAATTAAGCTTAAATCCAGCATTATACAATTTTGAGAGATCAAAATAATCCCAAACAAATTGGCGGTTACTTGTTTAAGTTTCTTCTAGAGGCAGAGGCTCAGGCTCTGGAGCACTCTGGTCCGCCCAAGAAACCTTTCAGTCAGTATCTGTGTGCACAGTAGGTTGAATTAGATTCAACCGTTGATTGAGTTATTCTTGCACCCTGGCAATATCTCCAGCTCCTCCATTCAAAGTAATATTCATAGTATTAGAAGTCTCAGAAGCACCCATTTCAACAAAAACAGACTTAGTTACCTATTTATTCATTGATTTATCATCAGAATTATTTAAGCTTCCAAACCCATCCGTAGTCCCAGATTCCACCAAATGAGCTTATGAATTAGTCAAAGGGATGGTCGCTATAAACGAGCCCACCTTTGTAGCAGTCTTCGCAGAGGTCATTTTCTTCCTCATCATACTCAGCACACGATAGAAAATAAGCTTATTGTTGAATGCAAAATAGTCTACTAGTTTTATGTTCAAAAACTGCAAGTATATAGGTCGTGACTTATAGCTAAAAAGTAAATATCGATCCCACAATGATTGTGCTTAGGCACCATTTAATTCAGATCAATCTTTGTTTAAGACCCGAAATTGTTTTATGGAAAAAAACTGGATAATTAAATTAAAATTAAGTGACTAACAATGAACAATTGATAATACCAAAATGCAGGAAATTGGAATTCAAGATTTTTAACAACTAGAGATCACTTTTTCCCTTTCTTGTCTCCCTCCTATTTTATTAATTAAATTGTGTCTCACCTAAGATGTCCAAATGTATTAACTACCCTCTCTCAAGGTGTAATTAATTGTCCCTAATCAAATTAAATGAAGATTATTAAGCAATCTCCCAATCTACCAAATCACTCTACCAATTTAACTAGTTATTAAGTTATCCTATGGGTGATAAATTAAATTAGCCAAGATCTCTCTTTCAACTAATCAATTAACATGATGAATGTAAGTTTATAGAATGCCAATCGTTGTACGATCCTACATAGATTACCTTACTCAATCTCTCGATGTATTGTAAAGTATAAATGTATTCAATATTCATCAAAGACATCTTTCGTTCAAATCAATAAAATAAGAGTTTAATAAGATAGTTCAAAAGTAATCCCTAAAAATAAATCAGCCACTCGTGGTGTCTATAACATCCCCAAAAATTGAATATTCCATCATACAATGACTAGAAGAGATAAAACAACTGAAAATTAAATAAAAATAACTCCTCCTCTTCTTTGCCAGAATCTAGAAATTTCGATGTTAGCAAGCTCTTTTCCTAATTGTGATTGATGATCCTTAAATCTCCACCTTTTTCAAGACTCCAAACCTGTTTTCATTCAAGGGGGCTGTTCTACACAGAGGTCTCATGTCCTCTTCATCCATAGGATTTTTATCTTATATAGTCCAGAAAACCTAAAAATTAAGTGAACCCCGCATATGTCCTTGAGTTAGACATCCCACAATCATGGGAATTAGCATGATTCCCACGATCGTGCGCTCTTGCATTATAATGCTTCCTCTTCTCTTCTCCTTTTTTGGTCTTTAACTCAATCGCAAAGTTGCTCAATCTTTATTACTACATCAAAATAATCAATTCTTACCCTAAATTAACATCAAATATAAAAGAACAACAATGAAGATCAAACTAAACGAAAACATACAAAATGAATCCTAAAATATAGCAATAATAAACTATTATACAAGAAACACATGCCAAATACTTAGAAAAACACACATTAATGCACAACTATCAACTTCTCCACACTTAAATCGTTGCTTGTCCTTAAGCAAAATAAACAAAACCAATCAATTCCATCATTTCATTTTCACAAAGATCAAAGCATACAATCCCTCAAATTTTAGCCAACTCAAATATCAAGTTACTACACATATCATGACTACTTTTCATTAGTGTACATAAGCAAACTCAACATATGGCACCATTACTCAAAGATAAGTATAGATGCAAAATGAATCTTCCTCACAGTTTCACTCATTTCTCTCAAGTTTTTAATGATTAGTGTTTCGCTCAAACTCCCTATAGGAAACTACACTACCATAGGCTTGCTAATACACCAATTCTCCTCTATAATGATCGCATGCATAAATAGATCAAAAGGACTTGCTTAGGTTCTAATGTGGTAAGGGTTAAGATGGGTAAAGAGGGTAAAGGGTTTAAAACAAGCATTCGCAAAGTAAAAAGCAGGTAAAAGGGATAACAAAACATAATTCTAAGATACACAAGTGTAAATATGCTACTACTCCGCACTTATCAATGCTACTCAAGTGTTCTTCCTTTTTCTTTTCTTTTCTTTTCTTTTCATTTTTTTCATTTTTTCATTTTTCTTTTTACATGGAAGAAACTATAAATAAAATAGCAACTAAATAGAATGTGATTCAAAAGCATGAGTAACACTCAACCTATCTTAAAAGAAATTTTAAAAATTTTTAGAAAAATTCCCAACTAATGCATTACTTAATACTCTACTAAGCTTGTGAATGAGTAGGTTAAAGGGGTGGTTTTGTGTCAGACCCCGTTTCCGGAGTCTGACTCTTACTTGCATGCTTACTTGATACCATAAAAATTGTCAGACTCCGTTATCGGAGTCTGACTCTTGCTTGCATGCTTACTTGCTCTAATACCATAAAAATGTCAGACCCCGTTACCGGAGTCTAACCTCATCATGCTTCATGCTCTGATACCACATCTGTCAAG
>JAOQMS010000006.1:27128094-27144008 GCA_027563885.1 Erythroxylum longipes
ATATAAGTAAGATATGTTATGGTATAAAAGCATGAAGATGAATTAATAATGGTTAAGGTGTTTTTTATTGGATTACGCCCACGTTATGGTAATAAGCTCACGTTTTATGACCTCTAAGTTGGACTCTGAAAACGGGGTCTAACATTAATCCAAAGGGTAGGGTTCTTTACATGGAAATCTATCCTCGATTTTTCAATGTTCAAACATGGTGTACTAAGATCTGGCTGATAGTATGAGGGGTTTCCATCCTTTTTCTTAATTTCTTAGTCTTCTATAAGGTCGATATTAGCTTGATTTCTCGCTGGTTCTTCTAGCTCCACCCCATTCCTAAGTGTGATAGCCTGACATGGCTCTATTGCATTTACTTTCATACTTCGCAGACAGTTTCCACACTTTTCTTACAAAATTCCCTAGAACGCTGGCCTATTTGAACCTTTAGATTATGAATAGAAGATGCATGATCCTCTATTACTTGTTCAAACTTGTTTTCCAATCTCTTCTGGTTCTCTTCCATATCCGTGAACTTATCCATGATTTTGTCCAGCTTGGAATCCCATGAACTGGATTCATCATATTGATTCAACTAGGTCTTGATGTCCCAAATGATTACTACATTATTGGACCAATAGAATTCGGAGTGTACGGGTCCATATAAGGATGATGATTTCCCCACCAAATTGGAGCTAATTGAATTTCGCAAATGCCCCTTACTCCTTATCATATTCATCCTCCATTATCGTTCTTTTTGTCTTTTCTTTACATTTAGTTCTTCACATGTCTTATTCTCACTCTAAGATATCTTGATGTGTATCTACCTTACAACCATTTTTTAAACACAAAAGATAGTGAAAAAGCCTTAGACTAAAGAACTAAGCTAATCGCCTTCCCGGCAATGGTGCCAAAAATTGATCATAGGTGTACGTATGCTAAATTTTACTATTTTAACCTAGATAATACCTCAAGCGCACAGGTTGTTCGCATAGTACCTAAAGTATCGATCCCACGAGGAAGGTAAATCTAGTCCTAAAACCTAAGGTCAAAACTAAATCCCAACAATATAAAATAAACAATCAATGCAGAAAATTAATCAATCAACAATCAATTATGAGAATTAAATTTCAAAAATATAAAAAATTAGCAAATCACACAACCCAATCCAAAATAACCTAGAACTACCAATTGAGAGAAAGGGGGTTTTAATTCGAAGTTAATGAAAATTTAATCAATTATACATTTATCGAATTATTGGGTCTAGACAATCCTAGGGTGGATTACTCTCTCTCGAGTTATAATCTTTAACCCTAATTCAGAATCCTTAATTTAAATTATGGAATTGTGATATCTCGATTCACAATTTACCTAAAACCTAAATAAGTTCTAAAATTTTCTAATAACCTACCGAAAACCTATGCTCGATCTCTCACTACATGATTTCATCGGTTTGATTCAATTCTTATCTATCAAATTAGCTAACTCTCGTTAGCCCAATTTGATGATATTCACTCGGCTCACCCTCTCAGTTTATTGCCGAATTATTTAGATTAGATATTGAATCACAAATAACTCAAATAAAACACAATAAATCAAACTTTATCAATCTCAAGAATCAAAATCTCGAAGGTGAGTTTAGACAAAAATCGAAATTTAACAAAACATATTCTCAAAAATTATCTCAATTTCATACATCAATAAAACTGAAATAAATTGGAAAATACACTCGAAACGGATCAATGGAGGCAGCGACGGTCGGAAACCACTTGTTTGGGAAAGTACTTCGTGTCAAGCTTCATCTCCGTGTCTCTCTTCCTTTGTCTCCTTCCTTAAATCACTCAATAGCTCTCTATGCTTTCTAAATTTTAGCTGATGTGAAAGCTCTTTTCAGAATGCTTCATCTATCCCTTAATGGTGTATTTATACTCTGGAAGTCTTAGGGTTGATTCAGGATTGAAACGGTCTGAAAAGTCTTACGAAACTTGAATTTTTGTGTTAGCCTGACGTAGGCCACAATCGTGGCCCTACCTGCCACCATCGTGGCTAGTGTCTAACTTTTTCTATCATGATCATGGCCCAAAGTGCACGATCGTGGCCTGGCATATAGCTCTCTATGACGATCATGGCCCAAAGTGCGAGATCATGGCCTAGGTCCTGTCAACTCGTCTTTTTCTGTCACGATCGTGGCTTGTTGTGCCACGATCGTGGAACTTCTCCGTTCTTCACCATTTACCTTAAAACACTAGCAAGCACATCAAGGTACCTTAAAAATATAACATTTAAGCTCAAAGACGCATACTAACCCATAAAACAATTAAACAGATAAATTAACATAATTAAAACCTAAATACACACTAAACACTCAAATTAACACTAAATACCTAACAAATTGAACCCTAAAACATCATGCAAATCACAACTATCAGTGATCAATTGAGGATAGATTGAAAGTGTAAACGATGTTGCTATATGTGACGAATTCGAGTAAAGGGGAAGGAAAAAAAGAAGAAGCAGGGCACGATCGTGGCATAGTCCCCACAATCATAGCTGAGATTAATTAGTTCTGTCATGATTATGGAAGAGTTCTCATGATCGTGGAAGGTCTACCACGATCGTGGGAAGGTCCATCATGTTTATGGGCAAGCACAAAGGGAGAAATGTTGTCTAGAACCAATTGAGATTAAGGTATCATTGGCATACGATATTAATTGGTGACCTTTAAAAAAAATACATATCTAGATAAGATATAATGATCTTGATAATATATGCCAAAATATAAGAGTAAATGAATATGCCTACTATTTCACTGAGCTTTATTATGAAGAATATTTTGATTATGTAAGGTAAAATAGAAATTGATCTTATTGAGGTAGTATAAAGGGTAGAAATCGATCTTATTGAGGTATTAAGAATGACTGGAAAGCGATGATGAACAAAGTTGATTGACAATGAGTATGTAAAGAGTACAGATGATTGAGGAGAGAAATCTTCTTTGATAGAGACTTTTATCGAATGGTATCATCCAATCAAATGTTCCATTTCTAGTAATGAATGGATATTAAACAAATTAGGAGTGAATATTGGAGTCAGTTAGAATTGAGACATAAGCATAAAAAGCTAAATTTGTTATAAAGAGTACATGTATTCTGTTTAGTGTAAGCTATCCCAATTACATTTTTAGGTTCATGAATTAGAGAAGATGTTGTTGCTATTGCTAAAGGAACTTAGATCCACAATGTGCTTTATATTCGTATATTCATAAGGTGCAAGTTAAGTTTGACAATTGTGTTCAGAAAATTTAGGCTTATGAATAAATTGAAATGTGTGGAGAAACTAGTAAGAATGGTCTAATATTAGAATACGTCGATAGGAATCAGAGGGAATTGAATGAATGGAAAAATATCGTTCGAGAAAAGGAGTCAATTAGGAGATTAAGAAAAAAATAAGATAACATTACCTCATTTAAGGGATTAGCTACTTAAGAATTTCAAGGACTAGATATGGGCGCATTGAGTCTTGGTAATACCTATTTGGGTTGACAAATGCCCTAACACTATTTATGGCGTTAATGAATAAAGTGTTCCAACCTTGTTTAGATCAAATAGTGAATGTGATCATAGATGATATTTTGACTGTATTTGAAAGGTTGTGAGAACATTTTGAAAACTTGGGATTAGTCTTACATATCATGAGGGAAAAACAATTATATGCCAAGTTTGGAATGAGTGAATCTTAGCTTGATCAAGTAATATGTTGGGTCATATAGTATCTGAACGTGGCATATTAGTAGACCCAAAGAAAATAAAGGTAATGATGAAGTGAGAAACTCAGAGGAATATTTAGGTGAGATCTGGAGTTTTCTTGAATTAGCTAGATATTGGATACTACTAGAGATTGTCGAGGGTTTTTTTTACTGATTTTGCCCTATGACAAGACTTCTAAGTAAAAATGTGTTACTCAGATGGACTAATAAATGTAAAAATAATTTTGAGGAATTAAAAATACTGATGTAATTATATCATCTAGATTTGGAAATTTTGTAGTATATAATGATGTTTCACACCAGAGATTATGACATGATCCGATGAAGTATAATAAAGTGATTTTATATGTACCGAGACAATTGAAGTCTCATGAGTTGAATTATTTGGTACCTGATTTAAAACTTGTTGCAGTAAAAATTGCTTTGAAAATCTTGGAGACATTATGTGAAACATTTCGGATTTAGACAGATCATTAAAGTTTGAGGTGAATATTGAGTTAGAAAAAGTTGATTATGAGACAGTGACGATGGATAAAGTTATTTAAAGATTATGATTATACAAATGAAAATTTTCTTGGTAAAGCTAGTGTTTTTGTATCTGATGCAGTGAGCAAAAAATTCAATAGCAGTGTAGCACAAATTTAGATATTTAGTTACCAAATCTAGTGCAATAAAGAGCATAGAATATCGAGTTGAATTTTTTGGCAACGTGAAAGTGAATCCAAATTTTTAGTTTAAATAGGAAAAATGATATTTTGTGATTATAGTAAAAAAAATGTGTACCTGATACAAATGACTGAGCAAAGAGATTATTAAAGAAAGCACAAATAGCAACCTATGCTATATATCCTAGTAGTAATACGCTGAAACAAAATTTAGCGGACAAGGATGAAGAAGCAAGTGGCTGAATGTGTGACTAAATGTTTGAATTACCAATAGTATTAACTGTTGATGATATGCTTAGAGTTTATATTTTGGAGTTCCTAGGAACATGAGATTAATGTACAGTTCTGATTGAATGTGATTACGACAATCATTATCATAGTGGTATTGGTAAGGCATCATACGAGGAGCTATACGACAGAAAGATTCATCCGCTCTTATATTGGGATTAAGAGGGCCAAAGGATCATTGAAGGATTAGAATTAATTCAAGATATTGTTGATGAAATGAAATTAATCTGTAGTAGAAATTTAGTGATTCGAGACAGACATAAGAGTTAAGTGTATTAACGCTGAAGAGATGTGAACTATCAAGTGAAAGATGAAGTGTTTCTGAGAGTATTGCCTTGACAAGGTGTGCTCAGGTTACGTAAAAAGGGGAGCTAAGCCCTAAATAAATTGGTTCATATGAAATTGTTATGAGAATAGGACCATTGACTTATGAGTTAGTATTACCAATAAAAGATGTTTCAAATTCACACAGTGTTACATGGATATGTTTAGGAAATATCGTTATAATTCGATATATGTGTTATTGATACCGAAAGTGAAATTGTGAGTAACTTGAAATACATTGAGGAAACAGTTAAGATAATGTGATATCTAAATAAGCAACTGACAAATCGGGTGATTCCATCGATTATTGTCCCTTGAAAGGAATCGTTCTAGTGAATAAGTTACATAGGAAATGGAGGAGTATATGAGGAAACATTACCCCTGCCTTTTTTATTAATCAGATAAGAATTTCGAGGACGAAATTTATTAAGGGAGGAATTGTAACATCCCGTTTCCATACTAAGGGTCAGAACCCTAGACTTCTATAAATGAGAATAACAATCAGAGATTAAAAAATGAATTTCATACTCATGCATAATATTAGCATACACACACATGAATTTGATTGTTTTTACACATATTACAATGACTGTTTATGCACTCATTTGACATACTTCGGGGTATAAATGATTTTTTTATTAAAGTGATTAAAATGTGAATAGTGAATGAAATTTCTTAAAAATTGATTTGGTGAGTAAAATTGTTGACTTAGAGATTTTGGTGAAATTTTGTTGAAATTCCGATATTTATGAGTAATTTTGGACTAGAAAAATGTCGAGTGGTAGAACAATTGATAAATGGTAGTAGAAATAAATTTCAAATGGCAGTAGATATTATTGATAAGAGACATTAGGATTTAATGACAATTTCATAGAAAATCGGGAGACAATTAGATTAGAAATGGGGAAACAAATGGACTAGTAGTTAAAAGAACCCAATGTAGACCACAAGCAAGTGACAAGTATCACTTGCATTGCCGCTTACTTTAACTCACAATGGTTAGGGTGAAAACTCATCTTTTACTTGTATTTCATTTCAATTCATGCTCTCATCTTTTTTGTTGCTTTCTTCATTTTCTTCTCCATCTATGACACTCTCTTCTCACCACTCCACATTGATCTTAGCTAGCATCTTCCGTCACTACCTACTTCAAAGTCCTTGCTATCTCTCTTTCTTGATGAAATCTAACCTACTCCTCCCTCCATGATGATGATTGTGTATCATAAGGAGTTAGGGTTTCTTAGAGACTCTTGAAGAAGTTTTGGGTAAATCAAGTAACATATTAATCTTCGTGGCTTTGTTAAATAAAGAATATTTGATGATAGTTTAAGAGGAGGAATGATCATGAAAAAGATGTTGAAAATATATGTGTAACGTAGATGAATAATGGAAATATCCATGTCTTGCTTTTGTGTTTATGATGAGTATTGGAGTATGGAATATTATAATGTTGTATTGATAGAATAAATGGTGTATAAAAGTGCAAAAATGTTGATGATTGAGTAATGAGCATTGAAGAATAAATATATGTGCATATGTTCTTTTTTCATATAAATGATCAATAATAAATTATGTATTGTTTTATGGATGTTTAATTGAAAAATTGGTGTTTGAATGAGAGTTGATAATTGAAAAAAAAGGGATGAGTATATGACCTAATTTTTTGTATAGGATGAGTGCAATAAATTGATGGATGAATGCATATAAGTTGTGTTCTTTTTTTTTTTTTGAGAGTATGAAGACCATAAGTTATAAGTTATTATGGTGATAAACTAGAATGAGTTTAAAGCCAAAGAAAAGGGCTAGTGTATGGTCTTGAAATGAGAAGAAATAAAACAATAGTTTAGAGACAAAGTGAAGTTAATGAAGAAGATGAATGTGTGTTGAAATATTGGTGAATGTATAGAAATGTTTAATGTCTTGTTTTTATGATTATGATCAATAATTTTGTGTGACTCTTTTTATGAATGATATTGAGATGGAAATGAGATGAGAATAAAGGAGAAATGAAGTAGAAAAGATAGAGTATATATAAGAGGTGTTGAGCACAGTATGAAAGAGTGAGGAATTTGGAAAAATGCAAAAAAATAGGGTAGGCCACGATCGTGGCATCCATATTCCTTCTGCCCATGTTTCTGTCATGATTGTGGGGAATAGTGGTCTGGAATTGCCTAAACGTGAGACGTTCTCCTTTTATATGTGGTTTGAAGTAATAAATGGTTAGGTACTTTTATATTATGCATTTAGGCTTGAATTGAACCTAGTTTGACGGTGGATGAAGTGGTTAAATGTGTGATATACTTAGGGTGATAATCAAGGTAATAACTTAAGCATGAATGATTGATATCAATGAGACAAATTTTGGAAGTTTAGAGACGTTATAGAAATGAAAACGAATCTTATATGGCTAATGTGATTTAAATGAAATGAATGATGTGTATTGAGTAAGAATAAATAAGAACTTGAATATTATGTAAATATATAATGTTAGAAAAGAAATGAAGAATGATCGAATTATGATATTAGAATGACCGAGTTCTTTGAGGTATGAACCTAAGTGTAAGCTTGACATACAAAAATGATGTTGTTAATGATCAAGTGATGTGATTAAGGAAACATACCTGGAATATTCAAATTGAGCACGTATTATACGTCACACATATAAATATGTGTATAATTGAATGTTTATATGATTGTGCAAATTAGTAATAGGTGTACAATGTGTGTATTGCATGAAGTTGATACATAGTATTAAACGTTAGCATCTAGACGTTTCTGAATCATGGAAGCTAATGCTAATCTGGAGCGTACTGTGAGTCGACCTAGATGGTCTCCTCTTAATTAATTGTTTTGTTTAAGCATCTGTACTGAATTATTATTGATGTGAATGTGAATGTGAATGTGTTAATTCTGGACATTAATAGTTTAAGGAGTTTGATAAGTGTGAACATATTAGAAGTGCTTCATTGAATGTGAATGAGCAAGGAATAAGTGATTCTCAACATAACTGTTGAATGCCGGACTTAGATCTGATGACATGTGAAAGTGAATGTGTAAAGTGAAATAAAGTGACTGATTGAGCTTCTGTGATTTGATGCATCCATTATATGAATTCATAATTAGATAAAGGCAGTTGTGACCGGAGTAGCCACTGAAAAATAGCTTAAAGCTTAGAATGTGGTAAAAGCCTTTGGCTCACTATGTATAATGAGCCCGGTATCCCTAACGGATACGGGGCTGTTATTAATGAGCTTAATATCTACAATGGATACGAGACAATTTCAGGCACTCGGTCACAACAGTGTAATAACTGAAAATGAGTCTCATGAGCATTGCATATACATCGATATATATGTTTAAATGATTGAAATGTATTGTTTGAATGAGAGCTGTAAAATAAGTGAATAAAGTGTATATGATTCACCATGTTGACTAGTGAAGTAATGTGAATTATGTGATTATATGAATTGTAAATGAATTGTTGCGTTATGTGATTTGAGTGAGCCATTGAGGATGGTCCGCTCACTGAGTTTACAAAACTCACCAAAATTGCAACGTTGTCTTTCAAGCTCAGACTAGATATCCAGGTAGACAAATTAAAGTCTAGCCACTGCAATCGAGTAAGAGGTAGAGGTCGGGATCAGTTTACACCTGCATATGTCTAAAGTCTTTTTGTATTTTGAAATTGTATTCTACAAATATTGTAAAGTGTTTATGTGTTTTGTTAAGTGTAATGACATTCATGACTGAATACATTTATGAATGTAATGAGCCAAAGCGAGCTTCAATTGAAATTAAAAAAAAAAGTGTTGTATTGAGTTTGACTGGCTGTCCTAGCGCACCACCCTCATAGAATGTATTCTCAAATGCCATCAGTATGTTCGGGAACATGTTCTATGAGAGTGGGGTGCTACAAGAATTATTCTGTAATAATAAGTCTGTAATATCACTATGCAAAGATCCAGTTTTTCATGGGAGATCCAAGCACGCAGACATTTGGTTTCACAAAATTCTTGAACTAGTAACTGAAAAGGAAGTAGTGATTAATTATTGTCATGCTGAAGAACAAGTTGTAGATATTTTTACTAATACTGAAGAACAAGTTGTAGATATTTTTATTAAGCTACTGAAATTTGAGTCATTTCACAAATTGAAGAAATTGTTGGGAATGATAAATTTCTACCAAGGAAGGCTTTTTAAATGTTAAGACTCTATAATTTTACTATTATTTGTTTCCTATAAAAAGAAGTGTAATTGAGCCAATATTGAGATATTGTATTTTAGGATTGAGTTAATTCTTCTCCTTTTCTCTCTCTCTCTCTTTTCGTGCATCTGAGTGTGTGAGTATATTATTTCATTTGATAGCAAACTTTGTGCTCATGTCTAAGTTCCGTAATTATTCTTAAAATCTTTTTACTTAATATACTTTTGATGCATATTATTAAGTGTAAATCTTGTCAAGTATTTAACATAAAATTAACAGAAAAGGTATTTAACAAAAAATAATCATAAATAGAAAGGAATTAAATCATACGTTCAGAAAGAACGAGGGAGAGTGTAGAAAAGCAAAAGCTTGGGAAGAAAGAAATGCATTGGCCAAAAAAGGACAATACAATAATATTGAGAGTAGTTAAGAAGAGTCGTAACAAAAAGATGCGATAGACCACCACGGAACTAATTCATTTAAGGTTTGGTCCCGGTCAGAATATCACACCGCATCAATTTAAAACACACGTAAGTCGTAGGCCGGCGTTTGCGTTCAAACTAAAAACACGTGAAACATATTATGTATATATGAAATTGAAATAAAAGTCTCAGATCTTATTATATATATTTAACTCAGTTTTTACAAGGATAGGACATGAAAAAAAAAAAAGCGTAAATAAAGAAAAGAACAAGGGGCATTAATTTCATGTTGCATATATGTAAGTAATTTATATCTGGGGAAGAATAGAAGAGTCCATTTTGTTACAAAATCCTACTTTCTTTCTGCTTCTTCGGAGTTCTGATAGGGTAATGTGGATCTTCCTTTTGTTTATGCAATTACGTATAGTTGAATGTAAGCTAACATGGGGTACGGGGTATTTGCAGTTGCAGGGAAATGGAAGTGGCTGCCGTTGGTTCTTGTGCTTCTATCAGTAGATTTGGTTTCGCAGCCTCCCCTCCACCTGCCCGCCCGCGTTTCCGTCACTTCCCCATCAAGGTACCTTACCTACGCTACTACTACAATTTTTTTACTCATCATCTGCAATTTTTTTTTTCCTGTTGTGTTCTTCACTAGTTTGTTTAGCTTCTGTTTGCTCGAGGGAGGAAACCTTAGTTTTTATTTCTGATTTTGACTGTTTCAAGAGTTTTTAACTTGACAACAAATTTTCTTCAATAAAAAGAAGAAGCTCATGGAAATCAAATCTTGGTATTTTTGGAGAGCTAATTCATGATTCCTCCTGCTCCCTGCTTGACTTGACATTCTTTGAGTTTCAGCATTCTTATTCATTTTCACACACAAAGTCTGGGCTTAGTGGAGTCATTTCTAGAAGAAAGGGATACATGGTGGTGAGAGCGTCATCGTATTCATCGTCATCAACTTCTTCAGATTCCGGTGGATCAATGGCTTCATTTGCTCCACTTCAGTTGGAGTCTCCAGTTGGGCAGTTCTTGTCTCAGATCTTATCAAGTCATCCCCATCTTGTGCCAGCAGCTGTTGAGCAGCAGCTGGAACAGCTTCAATCTGATCGTGATGCTGACCAACACAAGGAAGACCCTTCTGCTTCTGCCACTGATCTTGTTTTGTACAGGTGAGTTGCATGATGCTGTACCGTGATTATGGTTTTCATCTCCTTCTTGTTGTGATGCCCAGTTGTATCTGATGATATATCTTCTGCTATTATCAGGAGAATTGCTGAGGTGAAGGCCAATGAAAGGACAAAGGCTTTGGAAGAGATCTTGTACGCATTGGTTGTGCAGAAATTTATGGATGCAAATGTGTCCTTGATACCTAATATAGCTCTTGCAGTGGCGGACCCATCTGACCAAGTGGACACCTGGCCAAGCCACGATGACAAACTAGAGAGACTTCATTCGCCTGAAGCTTATGAGATGATCCAGAATCATCTAGCTCTCATTTTGGGAAACCGATTGGGAGATAATACCTCTGTGGCAGAAATAAGTAAACTCAGGGTTGGCCAGGTCTATGCTGCTTCTGTCATGTTTGGATACTTCCTGAAGCGAATCGATCAACGGTTTCAGCTTGAGAAGACAATGAAAATCCTTCCAAATGCTGCGGATGATGGAGAGATTGAGCAGAATATGAATCCTACTGGTAGACTAGATGAGTCATCCCATCCTGAAGCATTTGCTGGTGGCGTAAGTCCAGGTGGATTTGGCCATGGTATGAAGGCCTCTCGACTACGAACTTATGTGATGTCTTTTGATCAGGAGACACTTCAACGATATGCAGCAATAAGATCCAAAGAGGCTGTTAGCATACTTGAAAAGCACACAGGAGCCTTGTTTGGAAGACCTGAGAACCTTGTTACACCCCAAGGGACTATAGATTTTTCCAAGGATGAACAGATCAAGATCAGCTTTGGTGGTCTGAAGACACTTGTTCTGGAGGCTGTGGCTTTTGGTTCTTTCCTGTGGGACGTGGAAAGCTTTGTGGACTCAAGGTACCATTTTGTTCTGAATTGAACATTGTTTACTTCCAAGCATTCAGAAGCAAATTTGTAGTGGACACAGAACTGACCTTACCAAAAAGTTGAGTGTATATTCGTTGATGCCTACCAAGTAATGTCATGTAACTTGTCTGTATATAGCTTTTAATACTGTGCTTTCTTAGTTTCTGTTCTACACTCCTGCACATGGAAATTTATGTTAAATTCAACCAGATATTTGGTGTCTATTGAAGCTACTTATTCTAGACTTTAATTTATTTTCGTGTCTATGTGCTGAAATCTTGTGAATTTTGGTGTTTGAAAGTAAACCTTTTTTCCATATGCAAGTGTGATGTAGCTTAGGTGAAGTCGTGATGTAAAGAAGATCGGGGCATAGGGAAGGAGTAAGGTGAATTGGTTATGGAAAGAAAAATGGGATCTAAGGAAGTAACGCAGAAGTTTGTTTTGGTAGAATAAGATTAGAGGTTTGTAGATTGCTGGCTGAATGAAAGAAGTCAGTCACTCTTCTCACCAGACCTGACCAAAATTTCTTCAGCAAGCCAAGTGGAGTGAGTTTGGCCTGAAATTTTATGGACGTGGGTTGGTGAACTGTAAACATGATACATCTGAAGGGTCTTGGCACTGTTTTGTGTATGAATCTCTCTAGTTTGGTAATTACTTGTAATACTTAGTAGTCAATAACAAGCGATTCATTCTAAACTTCTTTGTAACTAAAAGGATGACGAATGTTTGAATTTGCCGGGTCAGGCACCGAAACTGATATGCATGGAGCAATAACAAAGAGAATGGGTTGGCATTCTTGTTATTTTCTTTATAGGTTCAGTTTCGTCCTGGAATTCTGCGCTTATGTTTAGTCCTGTGAATTTTAGATATCAGCATTGTAGAATTGCAAGGAACAGGAAGGCTTCTTCATTGAATGGAGAAGGCTTGTTTATACGGCCAATGAGATGATTACTATCAAGTTGAATAGCATGCTCATGAATGGATATAAGTTTGAATAGCATGCTCATGAATGAATAGAAACGGTCATTACAAACAGTAACTTTAGCCCTATACCATTATCGGAAAATTGGGCATCAGTTTTCCTCATATCTCTATAGTGCTTCCAGTCTATGATGACTGATGAAGCACCTTTGTTGTGTGCCATGTGTGTATGATGTTGCCCAAGACATCATAGAAAGCAATCTGGGTGTCGTTTGTATTTAATCGCACAGACATGAAACCTTGTCCATCGTAATAGAACTTTAGACCTCCTCTGTTCCTATCTTTAACATCTCCCCTCCATGCCTTGGATCCTGCTCCGCTAGTTAGAAATTGTAGCGGGCTGCAAAATGTCTTACGTTTACCCATTTCTTCGCCAACTAACTCAGATAGCAACATTCATAATATATCAGCTTTTTACCTTTGGGTGTCGGCTATATGCTCCAGACAATGGTCATGACCATTCATATAAAAGTCAACATTGTTGGCCTAAAAAAACATAACCAAGTTAGCTAAACAAGTAGTGCTAAATAGTGAATACATGTTCCATTCATGTCGTATACCTCGAGGACTGGAAGAAGATTCTCTACGAGTTCTTTGGTGTCCCCATGATGGCCAATGCTCCTAATACCATGATGTCCAACAACAATTTTCCACTTTGCGCTTGATTTCTTCAATGCCATGTCTAAATCCTAATTTCAACTTTATTAATTAGTTGATAGTTGATAATAACGACAATTATTGGAAACAAGTGTTCTAATAGTATGTCGAGGGTTTATGGATAGAAATATTAACTTTACTGGGTAATATTTCGTATAGTATATTAACATAACCAATTGAGATCTGCAATTATAAGGTATGATATATAGAATTACCTGTGTAAGACCTGTAATGTAAGCCTTGCGAGATCCAATTCCTCGCCAGTCATATCTGTGACCTTCTGGGTCAATGAAGTAGGATTTGACGAAAGGTGTGGTGTCCACAAAGAATAGTTCAGCCAATCCTAGAAAAGCGTTGAAGTTAAAGTGAGGGTAAGGTTAATCCGCTGTAAATGAAGGAAAATGGTAATGTTTAGTAATCCATTCACCAGCGTCGACGATGAAAGATCTCAAACACACCCATCTGCTATCAATTGCCTTCAGATGATGGCTCAACTGCGCAAGGACATTGCCCCTGTAGTCATGGTTTCCCAGAACTGCAAAAATAAAAAAAAATCAAAAAAGACAAATTCAAAGTAATTGAGTTGAAATTTCCATCTTTTATGTTTTATGTGTTATGTTTTTTTTTCGAATTTTTTTTTGTATATCTTCGTATCACATTACACGTGAGTATATTAAAAATAGCCTCTTTATTTACGAAAGGGTAAAACTATGCACTGTTTAGATCCCACGTTTGTTGGGGATTCAATTAAGTGTTGACGACAGCGGGCGACGATAAATTGAAATTTCCTGCGCGTAAAACCTGTCAAAACTGAAACTTTTGTTTTCAATGATCAAGCTAGTTTTGAAACTCACCGCTGTACCATTGCTTTTGGAGGCTCTTTGCATTGTAGATTTTGGTAAATGACTCGTCAAATGCATTGTCCTGTTCACTAGTTAGTCCATTGTCATAGAAGTTATCGCCTGTGGACACCACAAAATCTATGCCCAGCTTTTCTCCAACCCTTCCCATCTATGCAAACAACAAACCAGCATATCAACTTTGTGTGCACATAAAAAGAAGTAATAGGACTTACAAGAGCTAGATGGTGAAACCTGAACAGCAACTTGTGATTGGTTGAAACTACCCCTTCTTCCCCAGTCTCCAACGACCAAAAAACTAAGGGATCCATCAACTTTCAATGGCTGGTTAAACCTTTGTAGCTCTGCAGATATGGAGACTAAACACAATTCTAAACCAAAGTTCATCACAAAAAGGGCAATTGACAACCGTTTGGTGTACATATCCGCCATATCTCTAAGCTCTCAACAACTGAACAAGAGGGGTCAGCAGCGGGCAAAGGATATATGAAGCTTTTAAAGTTGGGTAAACCAACTAATAGTTTCTGTGTTTCTTGAAAAGTGCTTTCACCTAAATTGTTGTAACGTGATATAGAAGTTGCGTTGAGAAAGAATACGGGCGGAGGGGGTGGAAGTGCAGAATCTTAGAATATACTTTTGCATATCCGTCTATTAATTGGTCATAGAAAGGAGATAAAACAAGCCTCAAGTCTGACTCATGTCTGGCACCGTTGGGCCATTAGAAAATTAACAAAACTAAATCTCCTCATTACAACGTCATTCATTCCAACCATTCTAGGTGGGTGTTGCTAAGAGTATATATTAACAGTGGATTACGTAATTCAGCGAAGATGGGCGCGTCAATTTCATTGGCAGGGAGTGAGTGAAGCGAACATGAGCATGCGAATATGCGTTGTCCCAATTATTAGAGTGGGTGCTAAATGATACGACCACCGATCATACCCATTCCGCTTTATTTTTATTTTTACTTTTTTTTTTTTACTGAAGAAAGAATGTCCGCATACTTTGATAATTATAGATATTAACTTTATAAGCTTTACAAATTAATAACTACGATATTGTGGTTTAATAATTACAAAATTATATTCTAATTATTGAAAGCCTCTTTCTTTTAGTGGAAAAATTCATACATTCACAAACTTTTTAAAAGTAAAATCCATATATTTAATTAAAGGATAAACATGTAATAAACATTTTTGTAAAGTATTTTAATAGTTTTTACTTAAGTTGTTAGTATTTATATGTCATTTTAAAAAAGAAAAATTATATCAAATTTTATAAAAAAATATCTCACGATTATGTGTATTCGGGTATGGTATATGTTGAAGGGGGATAATTAATTAACCACATAAAGCTTCGATTTAGTTGATATTGTATTAAGGCTCTGGTTGGTTGAGGGGTTGAGAATGAAATGGAATGGAACGTAATATGCTTCCATCGTTTGGAAGGAAGTTTTATAATAGAATGGAATGGAATGGGATAGAAGCGGAGGGTTTCATGTTATGTTCCATTCCATCCTAAACAGTGAAAATAAGAAACCTCCGATTTGGAGGTTTAAGATAGAACGTAAACTAATAACTACAAATTACCTAATATATCCTCAATAATTTTTCGTAATATCACCTGTGACTAAGTCATAATATTATATTAAATAGAATTAATATATTAGATAGAATAGAATAATATTTAACATAATAAATTTTATTAA
>JAOQMS010000006.1:27150580-27206422 GCA_027563885.1 Erythroxylum longipes
TTAATGAGTCCCAAAAGTCCACTTTACCCTTCCTTATAAGCTTAGGCTCTTTTGGTACTTAAGTTACATGCCAAAAAATGCCCTCAATTCATTCCTATGCATTTATTCTATAAACTATTATGCTTAATTTAACGAAATTTTTTTTCAGGGGCCAACACAATCATTTAAATATCTTATTCCATATCGCCATATGACGATTATGCTACTATTGGCACAATGGCTTAATGAAAGAATTCTTTAAAATTCTCTATAACATTTGCTATCTTACAACTTTCATCTTAATTATCATAATAACAAAGAAAAATTGCCTAAATACATCCTTGGATCTTTGATAAGACCGTAACTCCTTTTACATGCCAATTTGCTCAAATGTTCTACTATACATTACTGTCTTGGACGTTGCTAGGAACCATATAAAGTTTATTAAAGAACTTAATGATCTAATTAATCATTTCCACTAAATGAAAAATGTGTTGTGCCTTAATTAGGAACCATTGCTATAGTGGAGCCTTTCTAATCTTAATGATATTGTTTTAAATAAAATAGATCTTAATACGAATTTACTTCTAAAGTTAATATCCATATATATCCTCAAACTTAAATCTCAACTCACACATAGAATAATGGACATCTTTAATACATTATAAGTATCAAATATCAAATACTAAATACCTTTAGTACATTATCTGTTTACTTGGAGTTATAATAGGTAAATAACTTCCAATCGATCTCTGTATATCTAATTCCAAGAATTAATTTGTTACTTTTTCATATCCAACAAGAGTTTTTCTTAGACAATTATATTTTCATCAAATGAAAATTAAAATTGCTGCTCTCTATGAGCAATATGTCTTTACGTACTCTCACTGAAGAGAAAAAATATAATCCTATTAACCTTTTTACAGATATGATAAATTCACTATGATCTTCGTAAAAAACTCTTTAAATTCATCATAAGAGTGAATCTTTCAATGTTTTGTAGTCTTTCAATTATTCATCAAATGTATCAATAAAGATTCCAGTTTTAATTAGATGTACTGTTATAATATTTGAACTTTTCAAATTTCATCTTGTTCCTACTACTTATCTTAAGAACCATTCTCCTAAAATATACATTGAAACAAGTAGTTTGGTCAATAGGTTTGTAAGATTATATCTAATTAATTAGATATCTCATAACCTATTTTTACCCATTTTAGTTCTAAACTTGATGAATAATACATGCTTTAATAAAGCATCACATCCATAAATCATTAACTTTGACTCTTTTAAAGATTTAAAGTTTCAAATCTAATATGAAATCTTACTAATTGATTTAATTAGAACTATTAAATGTAAGTCATTGTACTAGGTATAGTTATAGAAGAAATAATATTGCATCATAACTGTTCCTTGGTAAAACCATGGGATGAGAGAGAAACTCCAACTTCTCTCTAATTTTCATTATCCTCACTAAAACCTTACCCAACCCCTAGTCTGCGTCTACCTTTGTTCTTCTACCTAAGTTTTCTATAAAGGTTTCTCCTTTAGGGAGTCCTTAACTTTGCCTTTTCTTCAACAGCAACATATTTGCCTTTTCTCTAGCAATAACCCCTTTTATCTTCCACTGCTCCATTATTCACATCTTGGCCTTTTCTCCAACAACATTCTTTGTCTCTGTTTCACCTGTAACATAACAAACATCAGATGCACTATAATGGAGACATATTTTCCACCTCTAGCTTCAACCCTCCCCTCTTCTCCCTTTTCAACTTCACCTCAACCTACTAAACCCCTTAAATCTCATTCCCCTTCCCACTCTACCAATCAACCTAACTTACCCAACCCTTTTACCTTCCCTAAATATCTCATCCCCATCAAGAGGTGTGCTTCCATAGAACCCTGTAGTTAGAAAGACTTAGAAACAGGTGGTTGGAGACAATTCAAAAATTTTTTAATTCTACAATCCACTAATTGAGATTGAAGGAAAACTTATGGTGGCTCCTAGCATTGACATTCTACAAAAAGGAGCAAGGATATGAGAAGTTGCGATAATAGGATTCTTTATGGATAAATGTCTTGCTTTCCCCGTCATACAAGCTTGGCCCCAAAAAAATTGGAAAGGTAGAGTATTACAGGAGGTTATGCTCACTGAGGAAGACAACTTGCTATTTACCTTCAGCTCCAAATCTAAAGCTCAAAAGGTAATAAAAGAAGGCCCATGGCGTAACTCTCAACTTCCTTTATTTCTTCAGAATTGGTAATCGGGAATGGAATTATAGAAATTTGATTTAGGAATATTCCCCTATGGGTAAATATTCATAATATTCATTTGGAATATTGGACCACTAAAGGGTTGAGTATGCTTGCAAGTTATTTGGGTAACCAATTTATATGGATGAAAACATTGCTTTGAGGAAATGAGTAGGCTTTGCTCGAATATGTGTAGGTATGGATATCTCTAAGGAAATGAAAGATATCATCCCTATTCTTAGGTTGGCAAATGGGCATTCTCTTAAAGAATATAAAGTATTGGTTACCTATCAATGGAAAACTTCCCTCAAAGTATAAGGAAAAGCATGGCGACCAATGGGAAAAGTTTTCAAAAGAGGGGACTATTGGGAAGTGATGGGAATGACAGTTGTTCAAACTGTAGACAATTATGAATAGGGGGAAACAAAAAAATTGATAGGCATCAAAAAAGATAAAGGGAATATTGACAATGTTGACCATGATCCCTTCACTAAAGATGAATGTGCTCACATAATTAATACCCCAGATTATATTTAAACTCAGGACAATTAGCAACAAATATTGAGTGATGTAGGTAAATTGTTAGTGAATCTGATGGGTGATGAAGGCACAAATAGAGAGCATAGTCCTTATAGTCAATAAAATGTCAATTAGAGGGATGGGGAATTATCCAATAGCTTAATGCCAGATGGAGATTCTCAATAACAACTAATGGCAGATGAGCTGAGAGGGAGTACTCAAATGGAATAGTTTGAGAAGGTGATTTCTAGAAATAGTAATAGGAGCAGTAGGAAGGGCTCTAAAGGAAAAAAACAGTGTCATATGACTTTTATAGTATGGAAAATTAGGGGAATAAATAACCTTTCAAAGCTTAATTCTGTAAGGTATTTTATTACGCATGAAAAGATGACGTTATTTTGTCTATTAGACACCAAAATTCGAGTAGAAAATCTGAATAAACTTAGTTATTTTGGTACTAAATGGAAGTTTCTCACTAACCACCAATGTCATGCTTATAGAAGAATTATTATTGTTTATGATGAAGAACTTATGGAGGTGACAACACTGGAATCAACTAAGCAATTTATCTATAACAAGCTAGTTTTTAAAATGGAAAACTTAATTGCTTTGGCTACTTTTGTTTATAGACTCAATACAACCTTTCAAATATCTGAATTAAAGAATTCTCTTCGAAGACTAAAAGCAACAGTAGGAGGACCATGGATAGTTAGTGGAGATTTCAACTATACTCTTTATAGGTCAGAGGCTGATAGGAATTGTAATTTACTTAACAATAACTCAGACATGTTTGATTGCATGACGGATGTGGAACTACATAATCTAAAAGTCAAGGGTCACAAATTCAATTAAACTAATAAACAAACTTCATAGTGGTTTATTCGAAAAAAGTTAGATAGAGCTATAGTGACTGAACTCTTTCTTAGAAAGTAGTGCCATTTTTAGACCCTGGAATTTCTGATCATACCCCTATCAAGGTGGAAAATCTATTTAAACAGGTTAGACTTCACCACCCCCTTAGATACAACAACTTTCTGGTTTATGAGGAAGGATTTTAGGTAGTTATTTCCAACGGCTTGGAGTATAAGACTTATGGTACAAAGAAGTTCATTTGCGTGCAAAAGCTTAAAGCTATAAAGAAGGAACTGAAGGTGTTAAATGTAAGGAGAGAACATAATTCTACAAAAGAGATAGCAGAGGCACGAAATAAGCTTTCACTAATCCAGAAATCATTGGCAGCAACCGCAGTGATTGTTTTCTAGCTAATGAGGAGAGGGAAGCTCTTAAAAACTATATGAACATTGTGGATAATCATTATTCCTTATTACAACTGAGGTCCATAATTAATTGGATTAAGGATGGGGATAGATGCTCTAAAATTTTCTTTAATACAGTGTCAGCTAAAAGAAACAACAAAAAAATTACTTCCATCAAATATGAAACAAGGGAAACTATATATGGGCAAGTTGAGATCGCAAAGGAAGTAAGAAAAGTTTTTCAAAATCTCCTTGGATCTGAAGCTAACCTTAGAGGAAATGGATTGGATCTTAGGCAAGTTGTCACAGCCCAAATCCCTGAATAAGAAGCCTCTTTTCTAATTCGGCTTATCTCAGATCAGGAGATAGAGATGGTAGTTTTCAAAATGTCTGACTCAAAGGCTCTAGGTTTAGATGGAATGAATAAACTCTTCTTTAAAAAAACTTGGGATACAATTGGGAGATTTATTAAAGAGATTGTGCAGGAGTTTTTCATCAATAGAGTATTGCTTAAGGAGATCAGTAAGACATTTCTATGTTTGATACCTAAGAATCCTTACCCAGCAACTTAGAGCAATTTTAGACCTATCTCATGTACTAATTTTCTATATAAATTAATTGCCAAAGGGTTGGTCAATAGGCTGAAGGTTGTTCTTCACTTCACCATCAGTAGGAATCAAGGGGCATTTATGAGCAATAAGAATATTGGAGATAATATTTTTATTTTGTAAGAGCTCTTGAAAGGGTATACTAGAAGTAAAAATCCTCAAAATTGTGCTATTAAAGTGGATCTACAAAAATCTTTTGATAGTGTTCGATGGATTTTTCTGCTACAGACCATGGAAATTATAAGTTTCCCTTAAATGTTCATAAATTGGATTTAAGAATGTATTACCACTGCCTCTTTCAGGATTTTGATTCATGGCAGCCCAACAGAGGTTATTAAAGGAAAAAAAGGACTTAGGTAAGGGGATCTCCTCTCCCCTTACCTATTCCTAATTTACGTGGAAGTCCTCACCCTTCTACTGAAACATAAAACTTCATATGCCTCCAATTTCAAATAGCATACCAAACGTAAGAAGCTTTCACTAACTAGTTTATATTTTGAAGATGATCTTATTCTCCCAAGCAAGTCCAACATTTCTTTAGTTTCTATACTGATGAATACTCTACAAAGCTTTAAGGAGTTGTCTAGATTGGGTATAAACTTTCACAAGAGCTATTTTATTTTGTCCAAAAGTGTAGGTCACCTTTCTGATTCTTTGTCACAAATTACTGGGATGAAAAAACAAGATCCCTATCTTCTGTATTTGGGGATCCCTATCTCTTCTCGGCACCTAAGATATAGAGAATGTCTCCCTCTCATTGATGCAATTCAAAAAAGGTTGGGTTCCTGGACAAATAAGACCTTTTTTATAGAGGTAAACTTCAACTTTTGAAGTCTGTTACTTTGTGCATACAAACCTATTGGTGCTCTTACATATTTATCTCAAAAGGCCTGATTAAAATAGTGAAAAAACTGATGAAGCAGTTTCTATGGGGTAAAGGGAAAGGAGAGTGAGGCATTGTTAAAGTGAACTGGAAGCTTATATGCCACTGAAGATTATGGGTGCGTTAGGGTTGGAATCAGTTAGTAAGAGTAATAGATTCCTAATGACTAAGAGAATTTGGAGAATTCTAAGTGAAAAAGAATCATTGTGGATCAAATGGATTCATCACTACATATTAAAGGGAGATAGTTTTTGGGCTCTCAGTTCGAAAGAGAGCTACTCCGAGTTTTTCAACCAAATTCTGAAGTTGAGGGAAGATGTTCAGCTACTTGTTTCATGTAGAGTAAGGGCAGAGGATCAAATCTCTTTATGGTATGATAATTGGACAGGTCATGGGGCTCTAATTCATAACTAGTTGGTAAGGGATTTATTAGCAAAGTTCTTAAAGACAAGCTTCAAAAGTTAATACAAAATGGCAACTGATCTCTTTTTTTTTATTACAGGGGAAATAAAAACTACTACAAAACTAAAACAATACTCTGCGATATAAAATTCCTTTTAGATCCTTTTGAACCAACTCCTTAATTATAGCTAGAGGCTCTGGAAGAACATGTAGGCCTGGACTTGATAGGATGGATAATGAGCTAGGCAGTCGGCACTTTGGTTCCCTTCTCTATAAATATGTTGGAGCTAAATATTCCAAGCAAGATGCAGTAAGGTGTTGATATCCTGCACTAAAAAAAGATCCTCAATCAATAGGAGTTTGGATGAAGAACGAATATTGATTACCTCCAGGGAATCTACTTCGACTACTACATGTCGATAGTTAAGTTCCTATGCTAAGCTTAGCCCAGAATGGACCCCCTAAAGTTCTGCTGTTAGTGGCGAACACTTTCCAATCCGTTGTAAGAACCCCACACCATTGCCCGTTGGAATCTCGGAGTAAGCCGCCCACTGTAGCCTCTATTGTCCTGAGCGGAACCACACCGTTAGTGTTTAATTTGATCTAACCTTCTGGTGGGAGATTCCATCCGACTGACTGACCTAGTGGAAAACATCGTGTCTTACCAACACGGCTATCTATGTCATGGGCTAGCTCTAGCCAATTTGCATAGTCCAAGACTATTTTGGAGCCCACTTCTGGCCATACAAACCCCTCCTTGAATATGCTCTTATTAAGCCATTGCCATAAGTACCAGCAAGAGACCCCAAAAAGAGTAGTCCACTCACTTTGCAGTATTCGGAGTTGTTTAGCAAGGTTGGATTTCCACCACGTCACCTCATCCTATTGGAAGAATTCAGGATCGGACACTTTGGGAGGAAATTGGTGCCAAAAGGAAGAGACTCTGGGACAGTCCTGAAGTGCATGTAAGGTGGTCTCTTCGTGGCCACAAAATTGACACCGACCATCCTCTGTTATCTGACGAACGACACGCTAGTGGTTGGTCAGCAGATTCTGTTTAGTAAGGAGCCAGAGAAAGGAGTGGATGCCAGGTCTTGTTACGGTCCTCCTGAGTAATATCTTCAAGTAAGGTGATAAAGCCGAATGCCAACTTTCTACTTTAACTAGCTATGCTAAATAAGCTAAGTACTATGGATAAGCTGAAGTTCCTATCATGTTCTAAGAACTTTATACTTTGCAACTTAGAGGAGGAAAATAGAGATCATCTATTCTTCCAATGCAATTTTTCTAAACAGGTATGGGTTAGAATCCATAATCTATATGCCCCTCACTCTATTTATAGCTGTCTAGTAGATATATTATAATAGATATCTCAAATGCCTATATTTAACCATGATAAGGAAATCATTATGGTGGTTATAGCAACTTGTCTTCAAGAAATATGGAAAGACTAAAATAATAGAAGGTTTGCAAGGAAATCTAAAAGCCTAAGTTTTCTCATTGAGCTTACGTTAGGCAATATTAGAGAACAACTAATTATTAATCTGTTGGGAATGCATTGTAGTAGAAGAATGGCTCTATCATGGAGATTATAGATTTCTGTCGAAAGGCTAACATTATTTATGTAGAGATTAATGTTCAATAGTCCATGGACATTCATCAATGTAGTATAATCAGAGTAATATTAACGGTTAACATAGAAAGGATATAAACATGCATTGTATCATATTCCTAAGCAACCTTGGTAGATTTCGACATAATAAAGCTAAGAAGGGTATGACTGGAGATATAAGTATGGAAGGAGACTCACCTGTGAGCTAATCAACGGAAGCATCCCCATGCTTTATCTACAGAACTCACCACCCCTTTATTTTCAACATATCCTAGTATTCAACGTGAAGTTAGAGATGATTTACAGTAGAATCAACAAAATTTGTTGCTTACCTTAACTGAACGAGCTCTTAATTGCTTAGAGATGGAATGGATCCTTGGATCTATAATGATGTAGCACAACTTGAGAAGAAAATAATCCTAATTGGGTAATCTATCGAAGACTCCAGAAAAGTTGTCTGAGGATTTAACTAAGTTGTGTTTTGTCATTGTTCAAACATTGGCGTTCTTTCCCATTAATATGTGTTAATACATTAATAAGTGTTACTGCGCCGTTTGACTGGACTGATGGAAAACTCCTCTCCATTGCTGTACCCTTTTATTTCTTTCCACATCAATGAATTTTTTAAATTCTAAAAAAACTATTGCATAATACAATATCTCATATTGTATTTTCCTTTTTACATAAAATCATACTCTTATGAAATTTTATTATGAAGGTATTCACCAGAGAATCTCATTCTCTATAGATAACCTAAAATTTAAAACTTTCCCAATGATCTCATTGAAGTGCTTCAGCATTCTTAATACTTAATTTCTATTCAGATTTAAAGAATTTGAACTTTTCAAAACTTTAAATCAACATTTAATTTAATACATATAACTATATCACATAAAGTTATTAACAATATAATATAATATAATATAAGTATCATCCTTTCCCCAAATGTTGATTTGGTTATTCTTTAACTTAACAAGTTTAACAAGTTTCATACGATTCATAATAAAAGGGATACATGTATCCTTGTATGTAACTTTGTGATTCTCTAACATGACATAGAAGGACACTCTCAGTTATCCTACTATGTATTATTACCAATTATGTTAAAAGCATGAGTCTCCTTTGATCTAACATATACAAACTATTTACATTAACTTGGGTCAACTACTTTTACTTAACAATCTATTTCTTATAATGCATTGAACATTATAATAATGTTAAATCTAAATTCAGTATCAAATACTTGCAAGCATGAATTAGAAATACATATGATATGTATCATATTACATATAGGCAAGAAAAGTCATGTAATAATTTTCTTCTTATGACAACTATTACCATACTATGGAAAAACATTTAATTGATGTCCATGTTTATGTTTTTAGTAGGCTAAATTAATTAAAAAAATTTCATCAGGTTATTAAACCTTTCAGCTCTACTTCATGCAACTTATTGCATCTTGCTATCATGGTGTTAACATACATCTTACATGTTGTCACCAAAGTTTATGGACATTAGTCAACTCAAAATATCAATACATTTTGTCATCTATATAATTTTGACATATCTCTAAAACTTCAACACTCAAATCCTCAATAAGGATTAATAGCACACTTGTATAATGTGAATATAATTTTTCTTATCAAACTTTGAGAACTCTTCTCAAACATATCCTTTTGTCCAAGAAATTTGGTTCACTAACTCCTATTATCAACTATACTAAATAAGAAAAATTCCACTTGGAACAAAATTATATACGTAAGAAAAAGCAATTAATTGATGATATGCTATGACTACCAAATGAGAATAGGACTTTAATCATATATTTGCTTATTTGCATGATCTATTAGATTGTTTAACTCTCATTACCTAATATAATCAGTTTGTTATTGGTTTACTCTTTCAATTTGTTACCGAAGCACGCAAATACAATAAATAATCATAACACCCAATGTATTAACATCAAAAGAAATCACATTAACATTGATTCAAGATCAAACCCCTAAGAAGTTTAGAACATCATCATCAAACCCAAATCCATCACTATTAAATCTATCTTATACATTCAAAAGAAAGAACCATAAAGATGAAGTGAAAATTCATTTGGAAAGGTTCGGAATAGAAAGAGAAGATGGCAACACTGTAGCCCCTTTTTCTCCTTTTTCCTCCTCCTCCTTCCCTGTTCTTCTTCCTCTCTCCTTAGATCTTTCTCAAGAAGACAGAAGTTGGAGCTCTCTTTAGGGTTCTTTCTATTTTTTGTATAGTATTTTCCATTTTAGATAAACCTTAGGGTTTTTCTGAGTCCAAAAATTCCCAAATGTCCCTCGATAAGTCGCATTTGGGAGGCTGTCTGTGCTGTCTGTCACGTAGGCCACAATCATGGCCCATGACTTTGGCTCTCTGTCACGCAGTTCATTATCGTGGCCCAAGAATTTGGCCCAAGATTTTGGCATAAGATTTTCGCTCTCTGTCACAATCGTGGCAGAGTCTTCATGCTTCTATCACAATCGTGGCCCAATCGTAGGCTTTGTCCTTGCTCTGGGTTTCCTTCGAATCCTCTCTATTTTTTGATATTTGATCTGAAACACTGACAAATACATTAAGGCACCTCAAATACATAAATTTAAGCTCAATGATATGCTTTAACCCATAAAACACTCAAAACACAAATGTCTAACTAAATAACACAATCCTAACCTAAACATGCACTAATCATTCAATTTAACAACTAAACATATACTAAACTACCCACTAAAACATTATGCAACCTACCATTGTCAACATCCCCACATTTAAACTTTTGCTTGTCCTCAAGCAAAGCTAGAACAAGCAAAAAAAAAAAAACACCAAACACAATTAACAATAAAACACACACATATGCAATAATGGGTCAATGGCATTAAACTTCACAAAACAAATTAACTACAAACACAATCCCTCAAGTTGTTCTAACTTATTAACTTATGAAATCTGTGTCTGAGTACTTCAGACCAAATATACATACTAATCAAGAACCTAATGTCAAACTCATTCACTTATATCACTTACACATGCATTGATAATTATTAGGTCAATCAAAATTGTAACTATCCTTAAGTAGCTTTTCATGAAAATTCTAGCTATTCACTAAGATCCATAGGATTTATTAACCAAAAAACTATTTTTGTTACTTTTAATTGAAAGGAACCTAGCCTTTTGTCGCGAAGGAAAACATTTATGATGAATATCCCATAGTTACTCAACTAGGCCATGTTTTTATTAAACAGCTTAGATGGAATGTCATTATAGCCTTTTGATGCAAAGGCAAACATTTGTGATGAATGTCCCCTAGTTACTCAGCTACATCACATTATCAACTAGCAACTAGCTCTATTCATAACCCAATTTGTTTCAAAAAGGGCTAGCAAAATAATTATTTATTAAACAAACACACCCTTTATTATTATTATTTATTTTATTGCCTACCTCATTTCTTTAGCTAATCATTCTTATAAAAAGGTACTAACAATGCTACTTATTTAATTAACCTAAAATTATAAACAAATGTGGTAAATTTCTATAGTGAATGAACCAACATCATATCGTAATTAACATGCATATATAATCGAAACAACCTAGAACACTAATTTCACAAGCTAATAAATCTTTGCAACCTAAAAGAGTATGTTCAAAGCTAAATCGATTATATTAAGTCCTAACCATTGACACATTGACATAAATCACATCATACAATTCTAAACAAACTAACATACAACATGCAAAATTCACATTCAAATAAAAAATATAATGCACACAACCCTCCCCATACTTAGACAACACATTGTCCTCAATGTGAGAAGAACAAACAAACAATACATAAGGTGGGAATAAAAATAACGAAACAAGATAAACATGAGAAAATTGAAAATAACAATAAAATAAAAGACAAGGGTTAAAATATAAAACCCGTCATGGTGATCGAGGTTATGATGGTGTCGGAGGTGGAAGTTGAACACCTTAAGCCTTAAAATATCTGTGAATATGTCGTATGTCCCAACTTTGGCGTCTTTGTTCTCCAGCTATCTCCTTCAACACCTTGGCATTTTCTAAAATGGCTTTGTTAGTGTTTGAGATGGGTTCCATTACCTTCTCCCATCCCTTTTGCTTTTCCTCTTCTGACTCATCAATAGTTGAGTCCTCCTCTTGATATGGTGATGTCGACCTCCAATTGACTTGTCCCACCCTGGTCTTGACATGAGATTTATTGTTGATATCTTGAAGTTCCATATTATAGGACTTCAAGATTTTGGCTCTCATCAAATGATGAATGTTGAGAAAATTTGAAAGATGGATAGTTAGTCCATTGCATTTGACGCAATAGTATTTCACAATAGTCGTGACCAAGTATCGCATGCCCAAATTATTGCTTTTCCTTCTTAGAGAAGCAGTAATTGCATTAAAGATATAGGTGGAGGTACAAACTTGGACACTGTGAAAAAGTTCTTTAGTTGAACACTTATTAGTTTTGATTTTTTCAAAGATAGTTTGACACATAAATTTGTGCAATAATAAGTGTTTAGGGCTTCTAATAATATTATTATGGGCATTTTTAGTATTGAAGCTCTTCTGCCTAATCATTCCTATCCAATATTGGTTGACATGAAAGTCATTATGTTGATCGACTATGGTTGAATAGGGGAATCCACCGATTTCATTCAAAATGTCGTAGTTTAACCCATAGGTTAACCCTGCAATTGAAACCATAGGTCTTTAGGGTTGGTTGGCTCCAATTGAAGGGAGGTGAAGAATTCTAGGGTTAGTTCCTCGTAAACAGGATAATTGAATTGCGTGAAATTTTCCAACTAAATTCTTCCACCTAAAGCCTCAACTCGTTCTCTCAATCCAATTTTTTCTAATGTATCAAAATCTAAGTATTTAAGCACATTAATGTTCTTTAAACTAAGATATCAGTTACCTTCCTTTTTCGAGAAGATCAGGAAAGGAGCACCGTATCCGCTACCTTATTTCGTTGTTCATAGCCTAATACTTAGACTTTTCCTTTTGGTTAGGTTCACTTAATTGTCTGCTTGATGTGCGGTCCCATTGGATTGAGAGTTGTGAAAATTTTGGAGAGAGTTGATGACTTGAAGATGGGTAAAGAGAAATAAGAGGAGTTGAGTTCTTAGGTTTAGAGAGAGAGTGAGAAAGTGAAAGGTGGAAGAAAAATAAGGGTAAGTGTAAATATATAAGGTAGGAAGGGTAAAAAGGGGTAAAAACCTTGCAAAAAATCCTACATACTTTTTGATTTCTCGTCTTTTCCTTATTTTATCCCAAAATCCTTCCATATCTTAATTAAATTATCACACCTCCTTGTGCTTGCCTTCCACCACAGTCCCATACCAACTAATCCTCAATTCTCCAAAGATATTCAACTGGACTCGAAACACTCACAAAGAGAATTAGGATGCAAAACCTATTTACTACAAAAGATGACGTAACCAGATGATAAAAACCATAGGTTGCCTCCCATGTAGTGCCTTTTTTATCGTCAGTAGTTCGATGTACTTCTTTTGCTCATGGTAGTTTGAACAAGTTTTGTAATGGTAGCGTGATCATAGGTCTTATGAATTACAAATAAGCTACCAAATTATGATTTCCTTCTTCTTCGTCTTTTTTTCCCTTTATTCCTTTAAGATTGTGGCTTTCCAGGTGAATCCTTGTGATCATCACTATGTTCAACCTCTCCACAAGACTTAGTTCTCTTAATGATGTTTATGAAATTGTGAGAGCTTCTTTTATCATTGGACACATTAAAGGACACCTTCTCATTCTCCACCCTTAGAGTCAACTTGCTTTCATCAACATCTATAATAGATTGGGCGGTGGCTAAAGATGGCTGTCCAAGGATAATTGATATCTCCATGTCTTCCTCCATATCTAGAATGATGAAGTCTATTGGAAAGGTAAATTTTTCCACCTTAACAAGAACGTCCTTGATTATACCTATTGGATGGTATCAGTTATTTGCACACTTATCATAGTCGGTGCTATTTCTCCTAGATTTATCTTTTAGCATAAAGTGTAAGGCATCATACTTATGCCAACTCCTAAGTTTGTAAAAGCCTTATCCACTTTGACATTACTTATGGTGCAAGGAATGTAAAAATCCCCTAATTCATTTTGTTTCCGTGGTAATGATGTAATTTCATTAGAGTTCTCTGTACTACCTATTTCCCTCGCCAGCTTTTGTAGCTCCTTTCTATTGATTAATCTCTCTTGTATGGATTCCATAAGAGTGATTCATGTTCTCAACTACTCTGTTACCTCCAGGACCTCCTTCAACTCCATTTCTTTTGACTTTTGTTGTGCTAAAATGGGTATGGAATTGTAGATCGATACTTCTTGATTTCCTTCAGGTTATTTTCATTCAATAGGAGATTTTTGTTAGCCCTTTTCTTTCCCTTCTACCTATATTCTTTAGCTTAGTCGAACTTCTCCTCAGATTCCTAGTTCATAACCATGATCCTTTCCTTTAGTTTGTTTCTATGTTACTTGGAAGGCTCCCCGTAGTTCGTGCAGACAGTGTATCTGTCAACTAGCCCATTTGGACTTCTAAGTTATGAATGGAGGATGCATGATTCTGTATCACTTGTTGAAAATTTTCTTCCAATCTCTTATGTGCATCATCCATGCTTCCAATCTTATCCAAGATTTTGTCTAATTTGACGTCCATAAAATTAGATTTATCCTTTTAGAAACTAGGTAGCCTTTGCTCTTTTCTTCTTCCTCTCTCCTTAGATCTTTCTCAAAGTGGCAGAGGTAGGAGCCCCCTTTAAGATTTTTTCTCTTTCTTGATATAATATTTTCTATTTTAGGTAAACCCTATGGTTTTTTCGAGTACAAAAAGTCCCAAACGTTTCTTAATAAGCCGCGTTCGGGAGGTTATCTATACTATCTATCGTGCAGGCCACGATCGTGGCCTAAGATTTTAGCCTCCATGCTTCTGTCACAATTTAGGTTTCCTTTGAATCCTATCTGTTCTTCGATAATTGATCTGAATCACTAACAAACACATCAAGGCACCTAAACCAAAATCTAAACTCAATGGCATACTCTAACCCATAAAACACTCAAAACAAAAAATGTCTAACTAAATAACACAATCATAACGTAAACATGCACTAACCATTTAATTTAACAACTAAACACATACTAAACTACCCATTAAAACATTGTACAACCTACCACTATTAGGATCCCATTCAAATTTTGTTGATCTTGAATTTACTCAACAAACTAACTAAACTTAAATTAAGTAGGTAATAACTTTATTAATCACATCTCAAGTGACTCCTAGATTTGTTAGGTGACAATGCTTTCCAAAACATATCTTATATATATTCTTAACCCTGCCTCTAAATTCATGTGATCATAAGTTTACTTATCTAAATTACATGAATTTATTTAAGTAGAACCCACTGTCATAAGACTAAACATATTTGGATTAGAAGCAACCTTAAGCTTGCCTAACAAGCCTAATAACAAACAGAACTCTGGTTTTTCCTTATAACAATGGAAGATCACAATCACGTTTTTAATGTTTACTTAATATTTGTGCGAGGGATTTATTTTATTTGACTCATCATTGCAAAATTCATATCATAATATCACATACATAAAACATGCAATTTAATATGCATCCAATATATAAATAAAGTATGCAGCATATGCACTCATAATCAAATTACATGCATAAAATATCAAGCTTTTTTTTATTCTAATTATTGATCTTTATAATCTAAAATAATATTTCCGACTCCTCGAAAAATTAAATTAGATTGAACTCACTGATTCCTAAATAAACTAAATTCTATTCCAAATAGGAACTTAATTTGATTTAAAAACAATTTTCAAATTCAATTGGAAACTATTTTCAATTATCTTGACTCCTTTAATAAAATTTAATTGAAAATAATTTTCAATAAATTATGCTTCTTACTTATTGTAATTTAGAAAAACTTCTTTTTCAAAATTGCACAAGTAACACATTCTAATCCAATTAGAAAAGTATTTCTAATCTAATTAGAAATTACTTTTCCTTAATTATAAAACTGTTTTCTACTATTAAAAGCAAACAACTTTCAAAATTAAATAAAACATTTAAATTTAATTAAGAAAATTCATTACATTATTTATTTAGAGATTAATTTCTTAATTAATTCAACTATCTCTCTTTAATAAATTAGAAAACTATTTTAAAATATTAAAGACAGCACATTTTTCTTACTTAATAAATGCAAAACACATTTCAGAATTTAACCCAGAAAATACCTTTTCTAATAAATCAAGAAAATTATTATTCATAAATAAAAAAATAATTTTAAATAAATTAAATAACAATTCTCAAAACAAATAAAATCATATATTAGTTTATCTCAATCAAATTGAAATAGATAAATTTAATTAAGAAACACATTTCTTAGTTACTTAAGAAAACAATTTTATTAAATTTAAAGAGTCTAATTAATTAATTTCAATATGATTGAAAATAATTAATTCTAATTTTAGAAACTAATTTTCTTAAATAAATTAGGAATTAATAAATTATTAATCTTAATCACACTAAGAAAATAATTAATTTAATGTTAAAATTAAAATCTCATCCTATTTAATATAATTTTTTTATACTAGTTATCTAACCTAATCTAATTATGAAAGATAACTCTTTTAAATTTCGCTTGATTCTAGTTATTGATTTGATAATTTATTTAATTTAATAATACAACTCCTTGAAAAGTTAAGCTAAATCCCAAAGTATTCTTAGTAAAATACCTTTTGAAAACAAATTTTAAACAATTTGAAACATTTTTCCAACTTTATTAGGGATATAAACTAATTTAATATAAATTAAACTAATTAAATTAAATTTAAGGCTCAAAACATATAAAATCAAATAAAACGTGTGTGGGAACTATCTAACATGTGTAGAACCTTTGTCTATGAGGCGTGAGCAATGCACACGACTTAGTTAACGTGAATGTTGATTGGCCCATGTGTAGTGTCTGCTTCAAACGCATTTCCCCAATGTGGATTCTAGCTTCTTGCCCATAACACTTGATATTTGCTTAATTGATTATAAATTTATTCCATAACACTTAGTGATTATTGCTATGAAAATGCTTAAGATACCCACTTTTACTCATATGTAGGTTTAGGCACAATTCAGAAGTGAAAGAGCTAAAGTGAGTCGAAAGCACTATATTTGAGTCGTTTTCTGAAGATTCATACTCATTTGTCTTTATAGAGCAAGAAGAAGAAGATTAAAAGCAAGAGAAGAAAAGAAAATGCAAAGAAAGATGAGACATATTCTGAAAATACAAAAAAGATGAATGATGGAGCAAAAAGAAGACAAAGAACAAAGAGAAAGGAGTCACAATTATGCCATTAACTTGTCATTGTTAGGTTCCAATCATGCATCTCATACATAATTTATATCAAATATACGCAACAGAAATAAAACAGAACCTCAAAAACCATATCTACTCATGCATATAGATATAGAAAAACAAAAACATGAAATGTAAGATGTTTACATACCTTTCAATGATCTCCTTCGTTCTTTAATCTTCTCCACGTTGGGTTATTGTAAACCACAACAATCAATGCAAACCGTCTCTAATGAAAGTCCACACGAAGATAGAAGGATGAAACCTCACTAGGAGATGCCTAGAATTCTTTCTTTGTGCTAACAAAGACAAGAACTTTTGAGAGAGTTAAAGAGAAAAAGTGTGTGTAAGAAAAAAAAACTTTCTTTTTCACTTGTGTCTTACAATAGATGCACAAAAATCATCTCACTTTCTATACCATTTGGCCTTCCATAACCCCCATCACTAATGGAAAGTTATGGGAAGTTAATGACCATGAATAGAATGCGTTAATGGAAGTTATGGGAAGTTAATGACCACGAATAGTATGCATTAATGTAAGTTATGGGACCATGGATAACATGCATTAATGGAAGCCAACAACATTTATTTCTAATCCATTCCATACAACGTTTTCCACCATGATCACATTGCGATACAATCCCGAAACACTCTCTTATGTCTTGAATCACCATTCAAGACCTTTTTACTCATCCTTCGAATCTCCTATCTGTGTGATCCATAAGGTTCCCAGTTATGTTGGCCACTTGAATTAACACTTAATTCAATTAAGTCAAGAGCGGTATTTAGCAACACATTATAACCCCAAATTGACCGAAAAGTCAATGGTTTGATATGAACCTTTCCATTTGCAATGTTGCCATGTAATTTGTCTTTTCACCATCTGTACCCCATTTGCTTTAGAGTATGGTCAAAGTGTCAACTCCCACTAGACTGACTATGTCACATCTAGTCCAAGTGTTATTAGATCTTTTCCTGAGGATCTCATTAATCTATGTATCATTGAAGACACTCTTCATGAAACATATCTGCTCTGGCCAGAGACTCCCAAGTAATGACCCTAATAAGAAGTCGTGGGTATCATCTCCTTCTATCAGGAGTGGTGAATCCTTTATTTGCTACTCAATTACCTCCGAATACCTCAAGCTGTATCCAATCACCACCCTATGAGTATCCCTTGAAAGGCACCAATGAACTACTAATGATCTCTCTAATCAAAGGGTATCGCTTGAGTACATGTTTGGATTTTTGATGAGACCTCAGTTCCTTCACTTATGTTATAGCTCCGTTGTTATCATAATACAACTACACTGGATTAGTGATGCTTAGAACCACACTAAGTTTCATGATGAACTTCTTGATCCAAATCATTTCCTTTGCCACTTCTGAAGTTGCAATATACTCCAGCTCTGTCATCGAATTAGCAATCGTCTCTTATTTGGAACTTTTCTAATTGACTGCACCACCATTTAGTGTGAATACATATCCCGATTGGGATCTGGAGTCATCCCTATTGGATTGGAATACGGCATCAGTATACCCGCTTACCAGAAGATCAACTTCTCCATATACCAAAAATATATCTTTAGTTCTTCTCAAGTAGTTAGGGATATTCTTGACAGCTACCCAATGACCCTCACCAGGGTCCGACTGGTATCTGTTCATAACAGTTAGAGCATATGATACATTAGGTCTAGTACATAACATAATATACATGATTGATCCTATAGTCGAAGCATAAGGAATCAAACTTATGCAAGTCCTCTCATTTTGTATCTTTGGACATATAGATTTAGAGAGTGTCATCCCATATACCATAGGAAGATAACCTCTTTTGGACTGGTCCATACTAAACGTCTTTAACATCTTATCTATGTAAGTAGACTGAGACAGACCAAGCAACCTCTTAGATCTATCACTATAGATCCTTATCCCTAAAATATAGGTTGCTTCTCCAAGGTCTTTCATAGAGAAGTTCTTAGCTAACCAAATTTTTACTGATTACAAAGCTAAGACATTGTTTCCTATTAGCAATATGTCATCTACATAAAGTACAAGGAACACGATTTCACTCCCACTAACCTTTTTATACATGCACAGCTCATCTAGATTTTGTGAGAAACTAAACTCTTTGATTGTCTCATCAAATCGGATATTCCAACTTTTAAATGCTTGCTTTAATCTATAAATGGATTTCTGAAGCTTGCATACTTTTTCTCCATTCATAGATATGAAACCATAAGGTTGTGTCATATACACATCCTCGGTTAGGTTTTCATTAAGGAAAGCCATCTTCACATCCATTTGCCATATCTCATAATCATAATGAGCGGCAATAGCTAGGAGTTTCTTAATGGATTTAAGCATAACTACTAGGCTAAAGTTTCGTCATAGTCAACACCTTGCCTTTGATGATAACTTTTAGCTACAAGCCTAGCTTTATAGGTAACTATATTACCTTTCATGTTAGTTTTCTTCTTGAAAACCCATTTGCACCCTATGGGTTTTATCCCTTAGGGTGGGTAAACCAAAATCTATACTTAGTTTTCATATATGGAATCCATTTCAGATTTTATAGCTTGAAGCCATTTTTCAGATTCTGACCTCTTTAAAACCTCTTCATAGGTAGTAGACTCATCGTCTTCTGTGAGCAATATGTCGTTAAGTTCACTTATGAGAAATCCGTATCTCTCAGGAACATGATGTATCCTACTAGACCTACGAATTTCTTATGTGTCAGAAGGTTAAACTATTGTTTCATCTTCATGAATAATAGTCTCGAGTTTAGGCAATTGATCTGTGTTTGTCTACGCATCTTGAACTTTCACAAGTTCAATTTTGCTCCTACTGTCTTCTCTTAGAAGAAACTCTTTCTCTAAAAAGACAGCTTGTTTTGAAACGATCACCTTTTGTTCTGAAACATAGTAGAACTAATATCCTATAGTTTCCTTAGGATATCATACAAACAGACCCTTATCAGATTTAACTTCAAGCTTATTTGACTGAATCTGCTTCACATAAGCAGGACAACTCCAAACTTTCATATGAGAAAGATAAAATTTATTGTTGGTCCATATCTCATATGGACTAACATCAAATAACTTGGATATGACTATATTTAATACATAAACATAAGTTTCGAGTGCATATCCCCAAAAGGATTTTGGTAAATTCACTAAACCCATCATAGACCTCACCATGTCTAACAAGGCTCGGTTTCGTCTCTTCGCTACACCATTGTGTTGTGGTGTGTAAGGTGGAGTCTACTGGGACAATATTCCAATATCCCTAAGATAATCCAAAAACTCTTGGCTTAAGTATTCATCACCTTGATCCGACTGAAGTGATTTAATACTTCTCCCAATTTGTTTCTCAACTTCATTTTTTAATTCTTTAAACATTTAAAAGGCTTTAGACTTGTATCTCATAAGATATAGATGCCCATATTGAGAATGATCATTGATAAAGGTAATAAAGTATACGAAACCACCTTTGGAGTGTATGGACATCAGTATATATTAGGTCTAAAAGTCCACTAGTTCGTTCACCCTTTCCCTTAAAGGGTAACTTAGTCATCTTGACTAATAAGCAAGATTCACGTGTATCATATGATTCATAATCAAATGACCCTAAACTACCACACTTGGGTAGTTTAGACATGCATCTCTCACTTATATGGCCAAGGCGACAATGCCATAAGTAAGATGATTTCACATTATCTCGTTTTATTCTTTTGTTAGTATTGATATTTAGAATCAGATTAGACATATACAATATGTATATAGCATTGCACAATGTACCCAAAGCATATAACATTCCATTCAAATAAATTGAACAACCATTGTTACAGAAATTTAAATGGAATCCAGCTTTATTAAGACTAGAAACAGACATTACATTTTTAGTCAAAGCAGGTATATAAAAACAATTGCCAATTTTGGTATAAACCCACTAGGGAGAGTCAATACATATGTGCCTATAGCTAATGCAGCAACTCTTGCTCCATTACCCACTCGTAGGTTTGACTCTCCCTTGTTGAGTTGTATACTGCTCCTGATGCCCTTCATGTCATTACAAATTTGTGAGCTATAACCAATAGCTAATACCCATATGTTGTTATCAGAAATAGTACGAATATCAATAACATAAATACCTGAAGTAGATAGGGCATCAGATGCCTTCTTTTGCTTCAAGGACTCCAGATAGGCCTTGCAGTTTCTCTTCTAGTGGCCATCCTTGCCATAGTGGAAGCAAGTTCCCTTCGAGGTAGCCTTCTTTGCTTTTTTGAAACCTTTCTTAGGCCCTGTGGACTTATTCTTATTTTGTCTCTTTTTCTTCGAACCTTAAAAGTCCACCAACGTCACAAACTTGTCCTTACAGACAGATGGCTCAATTGCCTTAAACATGTTGACCAGCTCGAGAATGGTGCTCAAAATTAAGTCAATACTTAATTTATGATCTAAAAGAAAACCTAAGGAGGCCAACTACTCGATGTAGCCATTCATCTTAAGTGCGTACTACACTAGAGATTTCCCCTCAACCATCTTGGAGCGGAAGAGTAATCATGAAGTCTCAAACCTTTTGGACCTTGCTTTCTCATTTAAGATCTCCCTAAGATGATAGACTATAGTATGAGCATCCATAACCTCATGTTGCTTTTATAGCTCTAATGACATAGTGGCTAAGATAATATAACTAGCCATCTTGCTGCCATTGAGATGCTTCCTAGATGCCCTCCAATCATGATTAGAAGCATCAGCAGTAGGGGGATTGGGAAGTGGTTCTTCCAAGACATAACCAAGCTTCTCAGACTTGAGAACTATTCTCAAGTTCCTGAGCTAGTTAAGGAAGTTTGTTCCAGTCAACTTGTTAGCTTCCATCAATGATCTTAGATTCATACTAGTACTCATGATGTTGACTCGGGCAATAGCAACCTATCATCAAATAGAGAAAAATTATAATGTACTTAAATGCATGCCTATAAGGACTTTAATAACATGCATTATGGCTCTCACTATTTTCACAAATTCATAATCCTCAATATAAATCTTAGAGAAATCGTAGAGAAATTCTCCTAGTGGATCAATATTCAATATCCCTAAGAATGAGCTTGGGTGTGCCTAACAAGCCACCTTAGTTAAACCGGTAGGTATCGATCATACCAATTGCATCTCCAATGCAACTATTGAATCTAGTGTTATCAACTGTTGATGTGTTCACACTCATTGAGCTATCAACTTTTGACACTTGTACATCTAATGTACACTACCCAACTTCACTTCTGTCTATGTTGATCTTGGGTTTGCCCAATAAACCAATACTTTTAGTTAAAATCAACCCATTAATCTGGAAATCCTATTTCCATGGTTCGAACATATCCATGTAGAGCAGGCTTGGGTTTGCCCAACAACCCTAAATTTAAAAGGACTCTGGTTCTCGCCACATTAAAGGAAGGCATTAGTTTTAATATTCTAAGTGAGGGGTTTGACTATGGTCTCATCTAACTTTGATGGTCTTATACAAATAACTCATATATATACATATACATATAGTTACTATAACTACATGGCATGATATAGGCTACCCAAATCAAATTGGGCCTAAGCCCATAACCATCCATCATGCAAGCCCAAACATTCTCCTTTTATAATGCATATATGTAAACACATCATTTTGGTTATGACACCTTATAGATCCTAACATGGAAACCCAATCCAACACTTGGATCTATGTCCAATCCAACACTTATGATTTACTATCTTCTTTTTACTAACTTGGCTAAAATTACTATTGTATGTTATTTCGATTGGAGTTAATATTAATCTAATTAACATGAATTCCTAATTCCAAAAATTAATTCATAAATAATTTACCTTAAAATAATTATTTGATGTCCAAAATTAAACAACTTTAATTTTGTCATAAATGCCAAATTTTCTAGTCTTACTAGAAAATCTGTTGCTCTACTAAAATTAATCCCAAATTAATTGCTATAATTTCCTAAAATTTTTAGAACATCAAATAATCATTACAAGCATCTCTAGGTTGTTTCATGATGATCAAAATAATTTAGGAATCACCTAAAAATTATGATGATCACCGAAACACCGATAAGACTCCAAAAACGACAAATATGACTTCCAAAATTTTGAAACTCATTCATCTTTGTTTATTGTTATGTATTCTTGGAACATATGGGAAATTAGTCAATGTTTTGGGCCTATGATCTTAATTTTGATGTTTTGTCCGAGGACGTTCAAAAGCTAAGTATAGGGGAAATTGATATATGCTTAATTGATTATGAATTTATTTCATAACACTTAGTAATTATTGCTATAAAAATGCTTAAGATATTCACTTTGACCCATATGTTGTTTTTGGCATAATTCAGAAGTGAAAGAGCTAAAGTGATTAGAAAGCACAATATGTGGGTCGTTTTTTGAAGATTCATACTCACTTATCTTTAGAGAAGAAGATTAAAAGCAAGAGAAGATAAGAAAATGTCAAGAAAGATAGACATATGTTGAAAATACAAAGAAGATGAAGGATGGAGCAAGAAGAAGACAAAAAGAACAAGGAGAAAGGAGACACGACTATCCCATTAACTTGTCACAGCTGTGAGTATTGACTCACGGCTGTGAGACACCACTTATGGCCTTGAGAAGGTTCTCATAGCCATAAGAAGGTGTGTCACACTTGTGACACACCAAGTCATAGGTGTGACACAATGCCACCTCACCAAACACCCTATTTTTCATATAAAAGCAACGCATTGGTGATGATTGAAAGAAAAAGAATGTTTTTGGGTGTTTTCGGCTGAAAGGAGAGTGGAGCTTCAGGAGAGATTGAAGATGGCAAAGAAAGCTTTTAACCGTGAGAGACCTATGGAGGGCTAGTTTCCCAACACCGGTTCGAATGTGACATCGACAACATCTGGTTAAACATTTCTCTCATTTCTTTCTCTTAGGGATTGATTGTGTTATCCTATGTTTAATGTTTGGGTGTTATGTGAGAATGATTGAATGCTCTATTATTTTTATGTAAGAATCCAATGCTAGAATTTCAATACAATTTATAATTGTTATGTTGAGATTCGTTTGTGGTAACTAATGGTTATCAATCATTAGGGATAACATAACCTAGGTTAAATGACCCAAGCTTGTGTGGTTGTTACCTTCATTAATTTGTTTTCCTAATTCGTAATGCGGCTATCCAATTAAATCTAAAGATCGTATCCTAGGTTATTCGATGACTAGGTTTAATTAACGAGCGTATCTTAATTAAACACGACCTAAGGGAAAATGAAGGTTAATAGAGCTTATTGTTAATTTATGATTAATAGTTGGTAAGAGAGGTATAAGAACAACAATTCAATGAGGCTAAGATTGAACCAAAGAACCGGGTTCTTAACAAATACATCACTTTCATCATTTGTCATGTTTTCTTTAATTTGTTTTCATTAGCTTAATTTCATTTTATTTTCTTATTAGAAAATCAACTAACCCTCCCTGTTAAACCTAAATACCGATTATTTTCATTTTAAAAGCTTTACATACTCTTTCTGTGGGATTGACCTAGACTCACTACTACTACAGTTGTAGGTCTAGTTTATTTTGAGAAGTGTTACGCTGTACTGCGTCAACACCTCCACGCAATACAAGCCTCCGACATCTTATTCACATATCAATGTGAGACACATCTTCTCCTTACTAATGGCCTCTCACCAACGACGTCACATGCCATCATTGGCCTCGTCATTGCTTCAACACTGGCATCTAGTGTTTCCTTCTGCTGTTAACAATTGTAATAACGAATAATCATAGACTCCCAACAGCAAAGCTTATTATGACGACCAAACAACACAATAATACAACTAGAAATCACAACAAATAATGAATAACTTGTAAGTTTTTGTGGTTCTCAACCACTGCCATATATTTCATTAATAAACCTAACAATGCCAAGTTTTAATTCGTGCAAACCAATGTATATCAAGAAAATCAAACCAATCCAAGTTTCTAGGTTAGAGCTAGCAATTTTATATTTCTTGAAATCATAAAGTAAAAAGGAAGCATGTATGGTTTTAACAAATTAATCTTAATCTGTATTCAACATATTCATTAATTAATTAATATTTTAAGCCTTATTATTTTTAATCAAATTAATAACAATCAAGAGAATTTAATCAAATTATAGAATTAAAGTCATCTCCGATACCATTATTGGGAAATCAGAACGGGTTCTGATCTAACCACGATGAATAATTACGAAACTTTTTTCTTATTTTGATTTCCTAAAACTAAGTTCACTTTAATTATATAAAATAATTAATAATTAAATCATGATAAAGCAAGAATCTTAATTTGTACCTTATTTCAAAGCTTGATCATAATCCTATAGTATCCTTCAAACTGTTTTTGAAATCAGTCCATCTCAACCACCATAATTGTACAAGTGTCTGACCTCTAATGGTGTCCACATAATAGGCTGAGAGAACTCAGTAACTCTTACATAGAGAGTTAGGCAAGAAGTGTCATCTTCATTAGAGATTAAGCCTATTTATAATAGGCTTTGAACATTTTGGTAATTTAATTAAAATTAAATTATAATTTCAATTAAGCTTAAATTTTAATTAAAATAATTCTAATTAAATACCAATTATGCCTAAATAAGATCCAATATCTCATATTCAATCATAAAGTTTCTCAAACTTTACAATCAAGTCTTGCTTGAATAAAATATCTTTTCTCTCTTCAACCCGTTCTTTATGTGAGACCCATTAAGTTCCTAAGTATATTAGTAATGAATACAAATTACAACCCTAAATCATATTTATGATTAGATAAATTAAACTCTTTTAATCTATTTTAATTCTCTAATTAAATAATTTATAGTCATAAATCAAGATTAGCGTCTAACAACACATCATGACTACCAAAAATTTGGGAATGTCAATGTAGTTTTGACTAATCTTTTAGTGTATGATTTTTTTTATAACTCAATCCTTTAATCAACAATGTCTTGATTAGACATAAAGTATTAAATTCATGTCTATTATATTTTGAGTCCAATCATCTTAGTTCTACACCATTAGCTATTGATTCAAATCATGACATTTGTAAATTATTTACAAAATGTTATTCCACCTTAGCTAAAGATTTCTTGAATCAATACTAATCGAGAACAACAAAACATTATCCCTAATTACTTTAGGGTGATAAATCATATCTTGATCACTTAACCACCTCTATGTTGTTCATGCTACATCCAATGACTACGACTAAACTGTATGATTAAAATAGGTCATAAGTGTTATCAAAACATAGCAATCCCTATAAAAGATAACTTTAGAGACCTCAAGTCAAAAGATCACTTATACAATCATCAGAATGAGAATTTCCACAGACATACAAGTAATGTTCCAAATGGATTTCTCATATGAGATCAGCTCAATGAACTTGTTCTCTAACAAACACCTACATGTTTACTTAATTATCTCCATACTTTAGACTATGGGATTGACTACTTCCTTCAAAAGGAAAAACATAACAAGTGCTATTATTTTTATGTTCTATTAATGTCTGGACTTAATAGAACAATGATTAGGAACAATTTAGGGATAATTCATAAATGCAATATGAATATCATAATTATAAACTCATTATAATTTTATTTGTAATGTATAATTATCTCATGGAATTTATCACATGCATCTAAATATATACAAGATAAAGAATGCCTTTAAATATTTTAGGATTAGCTTTTCAATACCAATATTAATTTTACCGCAAGTGCACGACGTAGCTATAGCTAGTACTAATAAGTACGGATCGATCCCACGAAGACAATGAGTACTAGTAATTATCTTTCTCCTATTATCTAGCCTACAAATTAGATTTTTGGTTTTTAATAAAGAAAATAAAACTCAAGCAATTTAAATAAAATAGGTAACAATAATGAACACAGAGACAATGGAAATTACTTAGAAAACATTCAATATCTAAGAATTAGTGCCTAGGTGATGAATCCCCCTAAAATCCTTAGATAATTAACCTTTTATTATGCAATTGTTTTATTGACTACAGGACTATGTAAATTTGTATTGTATGCTAATAAATCACTTAAGACTACTAACAAATAATCTTAGGTTTATCAACTGAATTACTTAGGTTAAAGTTTCTAAGATTGCTTTACCAATTTGTGAATTCCACTACTAGATCATGTCGACCTATCTCTAGTTTTCCAATAAACTCTTTTCAATTATGGTATATCTATTCTCAATCCCTAGACCAATATCGACCCTTCTAAATGATCACTATGTCTAGAATCACCTCTTTATATCTACTGTTTTCTTTTGTTCTGCTAATGTCTTTTTATAGTAATTTTATGGCTTTTTGGAGATAAATAGTTTGATACACGACTGTGTGCTAGACCTTGTATGTCCCAAAATCTCTATAATTTGTGATTTTACACGGGTTAAATGCATACATGGCCATAGACACAACCATGTATCCCTTATTTGCTTCAAATCTTCATTATATGCTACGTTTCATCTGAATTCTCCTCCTTTTGGCCCATGAAGGCAATTATAACTTATAAAATCCCTTGGAGCAAATTAATTATCAAATATACAATATAAATATAAAATATTGATAAGTGTAAAATACTACATCTTTTATCCTCCAAAACTTAGTCCTTTTAGTTATTTTTATTACACATTTGGGCATGATTATTCATATTTTATTATTTAAGGCCTAAATTATTTCTTTTAAATTTTCCTTTAAAAATTAGCTTAAGTTGAATGTTTTTATTGCAGGTTAATGGACTAATGCAATTAGAGAAGGCAACAAGAAGACAACGTAGGCAGCAGTAGGAAGTAAAGTAAAATGTTAGTAGATGGATAATGAAGCAAAAATGCAACACCACAATAAGTAAACGATAAAAGCAGTCCAAATAGCACACAAAAACAATAACGCAGAGAGTGGATAGTAGAAATAAAAGGCAACTTCAGCAGAAGAAGCCAAGACAAAAACGACATAGTAGAAGAATTAAAACACACAGTAGCTGGCATGAGATGAAGCATCGCATAAGCAGCAATCAAGACAGAAACATAAACAACGCAGTAGTGGAAAGGGACATTCTCTGTTCCAATTCTCTTCAAAATGGTAGAGTTAAGAGGAAGCCTATTAAAGAGCCATAAAAGTGTGGCTCTTGGGTGTCTCGGTAGCTAACAAAAAGAAAGGACAGGAGTGGAAAGTAAAAAAAAACCATCATGATCAAGTAAATCACTTAGAAATTGAGAGTAAAATAAAACTTGAGAGCTATTGGTGAAGAAGGCTAGTGCAAGGAGGTGTTTGGGTGGTACAAGAGATACAAAACTATCAGAATTGAGCTGGGTCAAGACCTTTGGAGGAGGATTTAATGTTTCGAGCTATCAGGTCAAAGCGATCGTTGATTTGTTAAGCCCAGGCTATCAATCGAATGAGTCTCTCTCACTCTTACTCTCTTTGTATCTGTTTCTTTAAATTTAATTTGCTTGAAAGTTTTATAATTTCAGTTTAGTTCTTTGTTTGGATAATTTGAGACAATTATTTTCAATTTAATTCTAACATTATGAGTATTTTAATATTTGTTTAATTTTTGAGCCAATTTATTTACGATTTATGTTCTTATAGAATTGAGAGATGTCTTGATATATTTGAATGTGAATTGATTGCTATCACTTTCTTTTTAGCTCGTAATTGCTATTGATTTTAGCTAGTCTAGTAGTAACTATTAAATCGTTAGTCAGTTAAAGGGCTAAGGTTTAATTAGAGTATCATATGATCTAGGAATTTCGCTAGCTAGTTGGTTGAAATTTTTAGGTCTAATGATATCTTCTTAGAAAGAATTGAATTAATCAATTTAGAGTCGAGCTAGTTCAGTTCTAAATTAGTAAAGGGAGATAGGGAGAACTTAGCAGGTGAGCATCCCTACAATTAGCCTACTTTATAGCTCGGGATGTCGGTGATAAAAATATGAACTTAGATGACTAAATTTATGGGCTTAATATATGCTTGATCACTTGTTAATATGCATGTTCAGATTTTGTTTAGATTATGTCTTTAATGTTAAAAGTTTTTGCTCTAATTAATTAGTTATAGTTTCTGATTGAACCCTTTTCTCTTCTTTACATGTGCGTGGTAAAGTTTTTTTTGTCTACTATGCTTTCCTAGTAGATGAGGCCATAAGTTGAAGGATTTCAACGACTAAGTTTTGTAAAATTAATTGGAGAACATCTTGATTAAAATCAGTAAATCTGGATTTTGGAGGATATGTAGTAAAATGATTGACAAGAAAACTTCCAACCCCTACCTATTGCGTTTCTGCTGTGTTTAAATATTTACATATGATTTTTCCGCATCTGATTATATATTTGTTGATTTTATAAGTCTTAAGGATTAAAAGTTGAAGGCCTAAAACATCTTTCAAAAAAAGAAATACCAAAACTACTCAATCTAATTTGTTATGCAAATGGTCGTCCAACACATATATTTTGTGTAAATTGCTTGCTAATGATTAATCTATGCCATGGAACTAGTTGCCTATACTTGGTTTATGTTTAGTTATGTTTAGAGAGTTATTTAAACACTATAATGCAATTAGAAAACCTGTTAAAATTAATTTCCTAAAGTTGGAATTTTTAGAAATATGCAACTTCAATATGAAAGTGTTACTCTTGGACTATTTATGCAATCAGATTTAAGAGCTAACTATTTACTACTATTTTCTTGATTTCTCAGCATGATTTTGACATACGTTTGAGTTTAATATGCCTAGAAATCCTAGTGAAAGATGATGAGATTCAGAAGATTAAATGAACTTGAAAGAAGCAATCTTGAATGTTCGAAGAAGCTGAATTTGCATTGTTTACGCTTTGTTTTTGACTTGTACATTCTGTTCTAATTTTCTGAAGTTTTAAGAGGATTTTAGCTTGTTTCAAGTGCCAAAAACATGATAAATGACAGCTCACGTTTTGGGTTATTAAAGGGATTTTAGTATAATACAATCTTTAAAGTTTAATGAGGCAAAACTAGTGAATTACATGATGTTTTAGTATGCAAATTCTAGATCTGATTTGAGGGTTTCATGATTATAATTTTCTGATTTAAGGGGTTGAAATTTGGTAAATAACATGGTGTTTCCCCTTGTTTTTATGGGCTGAATTATTCTAAACGAATTTTACTTTATGTTTGGAATTATAATTACATACATTTACTTGATTAATACTTTTATTTGCATTTGAAATGAAATTTTAATAAACAACACTCTCCTTGTGGGATCAACTCTTATTTCTCCCTATACTAAATTTGTTAATTAATTAATGGTAGAAATAAGATATTAATTTGTATATGCTTGACGATACATATCAAATATCAAGAAAAAATGCATCAAATATAAGTTATAATTATAGTCAAATATGCATCTATTATTTTGTCACTAAACTATAACCAACCAATTGGTTGTAGGGCATAAACCTATAGCTAATCATGTCCAACATGTTCATGCCACATCCTTTTCCAAGACAAAAAACTTATATCATGACTTCTACTTCTTGTATACCCTTATCCACTATTATCCAAATGACAATCCTCGTAGCATTTAAGAGTAAATGGTGTCTCTCTTCTTGCATCTTTGAATACGTAAGTGCAGTAGAGTCAACACATCAGCAAAAATCTTAATAGTATTGTTGAAGCTATTTTGAATATAGAAACATGTTTTATAAAAAGAAAGATGAGTAAAACGTTTAAATTTCCATGTTTTTTTTTAAAACTTAAAACTCTTTACTTAGTTTTATTCTTCAAGAAAAAGAATATCTTTCTTTGAGGGAGTGTCTGTAAGAGTGCTGCACGTCCTCCAAAATCTGATTTGGTTCTGTGTGATTGCCCTAGAAGCAAATCCTTTCATTTCTAGTAAGAGTAAAGAACAAGTTATATGATATTTGAGGTATTGGTTTCACGTAACTTTAATAGAGAATATATTCTTAAACATGCATTGTAAGTGAAATTCTGAGGGGGTCTTATAAAAGATGGTTGTTAACACTTGTATCTCTTCCATAATCGCCTTCCTTTTGGCCCTTTTCTTTTTTGTTAACTTTACCTCTCATTATGCTTCTTGTGCTGAGTCTTGCTATTATTTAATAATATTTGAATTGAATGTCCAAAATAAATACTGAAAAAAGTAACAAATTTACCATTTTATAGAAATTACAATTTACTTATGAACATAAATGAATTGCAGATTAACCAATAACATTACATATACTTTAATAAATCCTACATAGAAATTATAAAAAAAGTTAATTAGTTGTAACTAACATAGAAATTTTGTACAATTTTCTATTTACACAAAATAGTTAAGAGTTAATAATTTCTTTAGAAATATTTTAAAAACAAATATATTAGGTCAACAACAAATTTAATAAGTTTGCACATAATTTTAAAAGAATGTCAACATAAAAAATCTAGTTCAATGAGCAATCCATACTAGACTATAGTAATTAAAATATTTTCAGTTAAATGTCCAAAATTTTATAAATTAGGTAACTCATCTCAAAAAGTTGTCTCTGTCAATATTTTGTTGATGTAGCTTGATCCACCTCCTTCTCTCCTTCTTCTTCAAGTTTGATTTTTCCTCTTTAGTTTTTCTTTATCTTTGTTTTCTTAACTTCCCATCTCCTTCTTTTCCTCCTTTAACTCATCTTTTACTTTTCTTTCTTATTCATGTCCTCCTTTTTTCCTTCTTCAGAAATATGTTGAAATTATTACCTTTGCTTGAAAAATTTTCCCCATTTCTCTTCTCGCTTCATGTCTCTTGCATCCCTCTCTCTTGGTTTCTAGTTATAATATGGTCTCACCAACTAAGTCGTGAACTCCTCTTCTACCTCAAATTCGTTAGAGAGCTCATTCCCTCTCCTTCAGGTTCAACACACTTGGATATTTTTAAGGGAGAAAATTCTCCCTCTTTGGACTCTATTTTTCTTGGCTTTTCCTTATAACATAGACCTATTCTTGCCTATGATCCCTTCCCTAAAAGAAGAACTTGGTCTCAATTGTTAAATGACATTACCCTATCCCCTAAACTCTTATTTCATCTTTCAAAGCATTTAGATTATAAAAAAAACTAGTTATGGCTCCTCCCATTCAGATCTTAAAGAATGTAGCTTCAAACTGGGATGCAACTTTAATCGAGTCTTTTTCATAAAAAAAGATCCTCATATTTAGTTATGATCAAATAGGCCTTATATAAATGGAACTAGCAGAGATAGCTAGAGGTTTTGGTGAATGAGGATAATATGTTTTTGGCCAGATTTTATTACTCATCTTAAGTATAAAGTACTTGAAGCTAGGTCATGACACATTTATACCAGACCTATTTTCATTCAAAAATAGAGAAACTACACAATTTTAAGTTAAACTAGGTCTTCATGTGGATTAATATTCATAAATTACCTTTAGAATATTAGACCGTAGAGGTCTTAGCTACCTAGCAATCTTTGTTGGAAAGCTATACAACTAGATGAATCAATAAAAATAATGAAAAAGTTAGCTTTGCAAGGTTGTGTGTTTTAGATGACATCAGAGGCCATCATTTTAATGATACTGGATGAGAGTGATAATTTTTTCAAAGATGAAGTCATAACTTCATGTTCTTGAAAACTTTGTAGTACACAAGAATAAGGTGTTTTGAAACCAATAGGTAGAACTTTCTTAACAAGTGAGTATGAGGAGTTACTGTAAAAGAATGATAGTCACTTTTTTATGGACAAACCTAAAGTTGCAACCATCATTATGAAGGATAAACAAAAGGTAGGTGAGCCATTAGATAATGGATTGAACACTTTAAATTCTTTAACCAATAGCGAAGAAGCTCATATAGATAAAGTGCGGTCTTATTTGCCAAGTTTGTTGACATGTATAAGGTAGTTTTTAAAGATACCTCTTTTATAACCTCAACAATGCACTAGGTTATGCTTGATAACATCTTAAACATTAATCCTTTAAGGAATTAGGATAATAAGAATAAGGTGATGACTAAAACAAAGCTCCAAGTATGACCTTAATTGATTTCGATCATATACCATTAAAGGTCCTAATTTTAAAAGGGAAGAGAGGAGAAAGTCCAAAAGGAAGAAGCAAAAGATAAGCTCTTCTCCCTATCCACAATGACCATTTTAACATTGAATGTACAAAGTCTAAATAACCCCACAAAGCAAAATTCAATGTAGGAATTTCTATACACCATCAAACATTGTTTATTTAGATTAATAGAAACAAAATTAGTATAGAATAAATTTCAAAACCTCAAATCTTTGAATAAGCACTAGTAGGTAATCTCTAATCATTAGAAACCAGAAGAATTATTTATCTAGTCCTTTCAATGCTAGTGGTATGGAAAGAATGATTTTTTCATTGAATCCTCATAAGGCTCTAGGCGTAAATAGGTTTAATGGATATTTCTTTCATGAAACTTGACCTTTAACCAAAGATATAGTTACTATTGTAGTTTTAGAGTTCTTAAAGATTGGTAGAATGCTAAGGGAGTTGAACAAAACCTTAATTTGCTTGATACCTAAGGTATAATCCCCTAAATCGTTAAAAGAATTTAGACATATTTCATATTGTTACTCCATTTATAAATTTATCTCTATATTAATTGCTGAAAGGTTAAAGAATGTTCTGATTAATTTAACTGATGCTTCTTTGATAATGACCTCTACCCTCATTCTCCGATAACCAACACCTAATAATCATGCCCCCATCTACCTGACATTCAAACTTTAAACCACTAACCACCTATAAAACAACTAAACCTTCAGTAATGGAACCTAAAGAAGCTGGAAAAGAAGCCCTAAACAATCCAAAAACCAACTCAACTAACCTTTCACCAACTGATTTTCCACCTCTAAAAAGAGATATAGGAAGGAGTGATCAGGATCATAACAAGGGCAAAAATACTTGGAGCTTAGTTGTTGGAGACTAAAGGTGTTTAGGGAAATTAGATATATGGAATCAAACACAGAAGAACTAAGTTAGGTGCCAATGGAATTGCTGAAGCAGGAAGCCATAAAGTGGAATTCATCTCTAGTAGGGTTCTTCCTTGAGAAGAGGCTAGCTTTCCCAGTTTTACAAAGATGGGTTCAAATGGCATAGAGGAACCCGGACTGGTAAGCATAATGGTAAATGAGGAGAAATTATTTATGTAGAAATTTAGTACAGAAGAGAACGTTGAGAAAGAGATGAATGCGGGTATTTTTCTTAAGAAATGGCAACTAAGAGTAGCTCTGGATAGAAATAAATTAGAGACTATACCATTGTGGGTGAACTTTTATAAAGACCCTTTGGAATACTTGTTAGTAGAGGGGCTGAGCCATATTGCCACTAAGATAGGGAAGCCAATGGGAATGGACGAAAATACTGTAATAATGAAGAGAATTGGCTTTGTGAGAGTGTGTATTGATGTGAATGTATTAAAGAAATTTCTTAAAAGTTTTAAAATAGTGAAACTTAGTGAATGGGGGAATTTGGAAGAAGATTCTATTCAGGAGTCATATATGTGGAAACCAAAACACAAAGAGGAGAAACAGGTGTGGAGGGAGAAAGAAGTCCAAGATGAGAAAAAGCACAAAGAGATTGATGTTAAACAGACAGTGGAGAATTTAGAAGAAAGGGAGGGAATAATGGATAAGTCTAAAATAAGAACAAACATAAGGGAATTGATGCAGAACAGACAATGGAGAATTCAAAAGATAGGGAGGAAATACAGACAAAACAAAAGAATTAATCATAAGATAGAGAAGAAGAAGATATGCCTGATAAAGGTAAGTACGTTATGGAGGACAAAGAAATAAATCACAATGAAGCAATCAGAATCCACATACAGGAAAGAGAACCAATTCAAGTAGAAAATCCAAAAGGAGGAAGTTAGGTCAAAAGATAAGATAATCAAGATAGCAACTTGGAATATAAGAAGGCTTAACAGCCTGAATAAGCAGCTAGTAGCTAGAGAATTTAGCTAAAGAAAATCGAATGATTTTATTGGTTTACTAGAAACTAAAATTAAAAAGGAGCATATAGAGAGAAGAATGTTGTTCCTATGTAAAGATTGGAGGCTGATTTCTAACCATGTTAATAGAAGGGTAATCATAGGATTTAATCCCTTAAAGCTACAGCTGACAAGCTGGAGATGTATAGATCAAATGGTATATTGAGAGATGTTGATAAAGCAAACTAGTAGGCCTATAACAATTACCACTGTATATGTTGCAAATTAAGAGTTTCAAAGACAAAATCTATTAGAGGAAATAATCAGGATCAAAAGCTCCACAAGGACACCTTGGATAGTTGTAGGGAATTTTAACTGCACACAATACATTAGTGAGACTTGGGGAGGAAGAAGATGGAATCAACAGAATTGCAAGGAGTTTCCAAACCTAACACAAGCCATAAGATTGACATTCTTAAAAAGCTATAGAAATGCATTCATGTGGAGTAATAAACAGTCAAATAATTGATACCTCTTGAAGAAACTTGGAAGATGTTTGGTGAATGACATTTGGCTGCAACAAGTTACCAATAGTTCAATAAGTTATAAGAAACCTATCACTTCTGATTATAGTTCAACTATGATATAACTAAAATGATCTGAGAAAAAAAGAAAAGGGGGAATGAAATTAAGGTTACTAGGTTTAAAAGAATACCAGTTGAGCATAAAAATAAAGGCACTAAGGGATAAATTAAAAGCAATCCATGAGCAGAGAACAACATTTGACCATGAGGAGAAGATCAAAACATTGGTTAAACTACTGGAATGTCAAAGGATGATCTGACAAAACCAGACGACTAAATGTTGAGAAAGCAGGAAGCAAAATTGATAAAGCTATAAGTTAGCCCTGGAAAACAATCACAATCAGCTTAGAAAAAAATCCAAGATGATATGGTTAAAATAAGGGGATAGATCCACCAGGCATTATTTGAACTCTATAAAAACAAGGAATAAAAACAATATCAAGTACTTGGACGATGAAAAAGGTTAGAAATATCAGGATCTAGAGAAAATGAAAGAACACACCTTTTATTATTTTAGCAAGTAATATGGGAGAGAAATAAATGTATAGGAAATACCAGAAGCAATTTTAAAGGGAATAAAGTAAATATCAGAGCAAGATATAATTGAAATCATAAAATGTGCAATGATGAGGAAATAACTATGCAATTTTCTCTATACATCTAGATAAATCACCTGGATGGAGTAAAACATATGTGAGCCTCATTCAAAAGTAGACCAATGCAAGAAAGTTGCAAGAATTCAGACCAATTTCCTATTGTAATGTCCCTAATAAGATCATTACTAAAATACTAGCCATTCCTATTATATTGTCCTTAACAAGATCATTAGTAAGATACTAGACAACAGGTTGAAAAAAGCATGGGGAATATCATTAATTCTGCATAAAATTCATTTATAAAAGGAAGATATATAGGCAACAATATCCTATTATGCCAGGAACTTCTCAAAGGATACAACATAAAGGCAAACAAGAAGAATTGCATAATTAAAATAGAACTAGTAAAGGCTTTTGACTCTATGAGTTGGTGTTTCATTGCAAGAATCTTCAAAGTAGCAGGATACCCTCTCAAGTTTAATAAATGGATTGAGGACAACATTTCTACTTCCACACTAGAAATTATGGTGAATAGGGAACTAACTAATTTAATTAAAACTAGAAAAGGGTTAAGGAAAGGCGATCCTTTATCCCCTTACCTATGTATTGTGTATGGAGGTTCTACCAGTCATTTTAAAGGGGAAAATAAGAAATGATGTTGGATTACAATATCAAAAAAATGAAAAGGTTCTAAAATAACACATCTTGCATTTGTAGATGACATTTTAATTTTTTAAAAGGTTGATATGAAGTCAATTAATCTTTTATTGAAAGCTATGGAGGAAATCAAAGTAATTTTAGGATTGAGAAGCAATCCTAACAAAAGTTGTTACTACCTACCAGAGGATACTAAAAGGGATATAGTCTCAAAATCAATGAAGATGGGACTTAAACAAGGCCAATTACCTATTAGATACCTTAGAGTATCAATATCACAACAAAGAATTAATGCAGCAGATTGCAGACCACTGATGGATAACTTTGACATGAAGATCAATCATTAATGCAACAAATTCCTAAGCTATAATCAAAGATTGTAATTGGTACAAACCATTCTGAGCAACTTGGAAATATATTAGATCAACTACATAGCTCTTCCCAAGAGCATTCTGAAGGAGATAGACAAGAAGCTAGAGGGACAAAACAAAACAAAAGTTGAATGGAGTAAGATATGTTAGCTAAAAAAATCAAGGAGGCTTAATAATCTATTTAGCCAAATTCCTCAATAAAATTAGCATGAATAAGAAATTATGGTGGCTATGTAGTCAAAAAGAGGAGCTATGGGTAAAATGGGTCTATAATGCTTACATTAAATCAAACAGTTTATAGTGCCTCAAACCTAAGTAAAACACGTCATGTAACCTAAGGAAAATATTGGGATCATGACAATGAATGCAGAACCTGTTCTATAATAGAATTGGAAATGGGGAATGAACATTATTTTACTACGATAACTAACATAATAAAGGACCTTTGTACAAAATTGAGGAGATCCAATACCTGAAACTAATTATCAACTTAAACACAAAGGTCAGTAAAATGATTATGAACAATCAATGGAGATGGCCATACCACAATAGTAGAGGAGTGGGTATCTATAATGAACAAAATGCCTAACTACTAGGAAACAAGATAGGATGAAATCCATTGAAAGGTTAATGGATAAAGAGTATTTGGCTCAAAAGAATGTAGGATATTTCTCTAAAAGGAACCAAACAGTAGAATTAAATGGAGCAAGTTAGTTTGGGATAATGATATCATCCCCTCCCATGCTTTCATCCTATGTATGGGAATTGTTAGGAGGCTCCTGACCAAGGACAAGATCAAGTTCTCAATGGAATCAACAGATTGTGAGTTATGCAACTCTCATCCTAAAACACTAGACCACATTATGGTCAACTGCAGGTACACTCAAATCATTTGGAAAAAATTGGAAGGAATGCTAGGCATCAGGAAAAAAAAGTCCTGAATTGGGAAGAACTAATTGAATGGGTAGTTATTATGAAAATGGGAAATAAGATATATCATAAAGCAGTGAGAATCAACTTTGTAACTATGGTGTACACAATTTGGTAAAAAACAAACATGGGAATCTTTATAAGGAGAAAAGAGATTAGGAATAACTATACCAGAAAATCACACTCTAATGTAGACTAAACTTGATATCAAGGAAAATATATGCAAATATTTCAACTAATATGAAGAGAAGATGGCTATTAGATTAGAATCAAAAGAAACTTATAATTAGAACACATTGCTTTTTTATTTCTTTGTTCCTTTGGCTCTTATATAATTACTAAGAGCAATTTTTTCTATCTCAATTCTTTCCATATTAGCAGGATCTTGATAGAGTTGAGTTTGAGCTATAAGAAATTTTCTTTTAACATTATTATCATCTAGAAATTTATTCATGCATGCCTCATATGTAAATGTTTAAGATTAGTTTTAATGCTTTAAAATTTCTTGAGATATTTGAACTTTTCATAACCCTTAAATTTCGGTCTCATTTCTTTTATAACCACATCCAAGAATCCCTTTACCTTAACATGGTAATTAAAAAACCTGAATGAAGCATTATTACTAGTATTGTTAGAGAATTATGAATTTAATAAGTATGTGCTCAAAACATAAACAATTGTTGAATAAAGTCAGACTTATAGGAAATTGTATCATCCAATGGTGGTTAACAAGAGCTTTATCAAGTTTCTTCCTCGTAAACCATTTTCCTTTCTATTTATTGTTCTAAGTGAATTAGTGTCCCTCATAAGCTAAATATGTCACTTAAAGCATGGTCAAGCAAGATCTAAGGTCATTATATGGGAGTTTAGAGTAATAATCCCCTCATCTTCAATTGAAAGATGTGCATAATTATAGTCTCCTAACATGATGCAAGGAATAAAAATATTAGCTCCTCTATCAACAACTTCACTCTAAATATTTACCTTTTAGAACTTATGATTTGAAACATAAATGAAGGATAAGAAAACTTGAAGATTATTCCGATTAAGTTTGATGAGTAGATGAAATATTCCAATTAAGTTTCGTGAGTAGATGAATGACTTATTCCTTGATGAATGAGTCAATCACCTTAATCCTCTCTAGGTCAACGACAATGACTATACTTCCCCTATAGTGAGCTTAACAATAAGAAACGATTTTCCATCATTTCTTAATGAACCAAAACTCCTTGTATTGATCCTCCTTATTTAGTCTCTAAAGCCTAAAAGTCATTGGTTATTATGATAATTGATAATAATCAAATACTTGATGCTTATTGTAGTTATTAATACTTATATATTAAGTTGGGATTGGTATTTAGTATAGGAAGGAGAGATGGGTGAACTCTAAAAGAATTCTTGTTTTCTACTTTCCTACCTGATTTCCTATGAGCAACGGGTAAGAATATGTCAAAAGTATATGCTTTAATGGTGGTTAGTTCGATTGGCTCCTTTATAGAAGTCTCCTCAATAGATTCAAGTGCAAAATTATGAATGAACTCTGAAGGTTTGGGAGTAGAGGTAGTCTATAAGGAGTATAGATATTGATTATGCAACTCTTCATGGATTGGGGCTACTATGGTAAGAAGCAATCCAAACACCATAGTTTGTAACAAGAGGACAATTAGTTATTTCCATGCTTATAGAGGTTTCATCCTCTTTGGTTGAACCCTCACTCAAACTATATGGCCCTTAGCAGTTAGATTGACATAATGAAAGCTTATAAAAAACTACACCATCTTTTGTTGATCTTTCATTGAGACTATTTGGTACCTCATTAACTAGAGTGATAGGAGCCGTAACCATAGAGTTAGTTACATAATTAACCTCAATTATTAAAGAGCTTAGTTTAGACTTGAGAGATTCCATCCCAATAAGCTATATATAATCCCTCTTAAGGAATAATTTACTTATCTTTCTCCATTCCTTGCCTTGGTATATAGAATTAGGTTTCCAATGATAAGTGGCATGGACCAAGTTTTCATATTCATTAAGATGTATTATTGGAATTTCATCAGGTATCTCTTAAGACATTTTAATTTGAATATATAAGCATGCAAATTCAATCCTCTTTTTGGAAGTTGTGTACTATTTATGCACAAAGATTTCCTAATGAAACTTGTAAGATAGCATAGTCTATTTGTGGACCAGTATTCTAATAGAACATCATATGAATATTGATCTATAAAGGCGTATACTTAAGCTTCTTTTGTTCCAATTTTATTCTAAGTGAGTATCTTTAAAGAAAAAATAGCCTGCCATTCATATTCCAAAAACCAACCTCCTCCACCTTATTCACTTTATCCAAAGATCCAAATTTGAAGATAAATAGACCTTAAGGGCTTATAAGAGTTGTTATCAACCCCAGCTTCCTTTAATGAAAATTGGCCCAAACGTTAATTGTCAAAAAATAAAAGCCTTTTAAAAAAAAGGTAACCATTCCACTTAAAGGCTTCTTATAATATAATCTCTTTAGGAGATTGTATAATGGAGTTTCCATCCTTACATGAAGATAGAGAAAATGAAAGTTTCGTAGTTGGTGATAAGTCCTTTACTATTTGAGCCAATGTCTTTTTGGTGGTGTTGAGCAAGTTTTACAATTTATAAAACCCTCGATGTTCCGCAAGTGTATGGGTCGTAAGTGTAGTAGTTGAGGTGTTGATCCCACGAGGAATTAGTGAACTAATTGAATCCTAACTTTGTCTAAGGTTGTAAAAACGTGACTTAAATGAAAATAAAGATAAACAAAAAATAAAACAACAAAGAAGGGGTTGAATGAAAATAAAATTATGAAATTAACAAAAGTAAATCAAAATGGAGCACAACCATTTAACAAGTGAGATATCACAACAAGATCAGATCAAAGAATTATGAGAAGGGGGATTTATCCTATCATCAAATGCTAACATGATTACTTTTGAGTTAATTCGGTATCAGTCTTAGACTTTCTAAGGGTGGATTACTCTCTCTTAAGTTATAATCATTAAACCCTAACTGAATCATGGAATTTGCAATTTCTCAATTAACAAAAAGCCCACACATCAAATTAGATCTTAAACCCTCTAATAGACTATTGGGTCCTCACACGAGATCTCTCTTCGTATAAATTACTAATTTGATTATTTGCATGATCTATTAGATTGTTTAACTCTCATTACCTAATCTAATCGTTTTGCTATCGATTCACTCTCTCGATTTGTTACCAAAGCATACAAATATAACAAATAATCACAATACACAATGTATTAACATCAAAAGAAATCACATTAACATTAATTCAAGAACAAATCCCTAAAGGAGTTTAAAGCATCATTAACAACATGTTCAACATTCTCTAACCCAAGTCATACATCAAAATGAAGTAAATAAACAAAAGAAAGTAGGAAAGAACTCGAAATGGTTGGGTTGGAGTGGTTGGACAGTAGCTGCATATGCTCCTCTTCCCTTCTCTCCTTCTTCTCTCTTCCTTGTGTTCTCTCTCAAAGTGGCAAATAGAGGTAGGAAAATCAGAGGTTTTTTTGCCCTCTCTATAGTCTTTTCTATTTAGGGTAAAATCTAGGTTTTAGGGCCTAAAAAGTTCAAAATAACCCCTAGAAAGTTAAGTTTTTGAAGCAGATCTGCATTTGCTGTCGTGTAGGCCATGATCATGGCACTTGAGGTTTTGCTTCTACCACGATCGTGGCTAATGAGGACAGGATCATTGCCTGTCTATTTTGCTTTTATCACGATCCTGGGCTTGGTTCCTCTACCGAGCTTCGTCTAAATCTTCTCTGTTCTTCGATATCTGATCTCAAACGCTAACAATCACATCAAGGCACCTCAAATACATAAAATTAAAGCTTAATAGCATACTCTAACCTATGTAACACTCAAAACACACATATCTAATCAATTAACATAATTCTAAACCTAAACATATATGAATCAATTAATTAACCACTAAAAATACTAAAATGTCTATTAAAATATCATGCAACTTACAACTATCACATCCCCATACTTGAACTTTTATTTTTCCTTAAACAAAAACAAAACAAACAAGACAACAATTAACAAAACACACAAATGAAATAATGGTGCAATGACATTGAACTCCATGAAACAAATTTAACTACAAACACAATCCTTCAAGTTATTCTAACTTATTAATTTATGAAATCTATGTCTAAGCACTTCGGACTAAATATACATACTAATTAAGAACTTCATGTCAAATTCATTCACCCCTATCACCCGCACACACACATTGATAATTATTTGATCAATCAAAATTGTAACTATCCCTAAGTAACTTTTCATGAAAATTCAATCTATTCACAAAGATCGGTAGGATTTATTAAACAATGCACTATCTTTGTTAATTTTCATTAATATGAACCTAGCTTTTTGACGTGAAGGCAAACAATTGTGATGAAAATCCCTCGGTTACTTAAGTACATAACATTATCAACTGGCTACTAGCTCTATTCATAACCCGATTTGTTTCATATATATATTCGATTGGCCTAAAATTATAAATGAATGTAGTAAATTCCTAGAGTGAACAAGCTAACATCATGTCCTAATTAACATGCATATTTAACTGAAGCAACTTAGAACACTAATTTCATAAGCTAATAAATCTTAGTAACCTAAAAGACTATGTTCAAAGCCAAATCGATTCTGTTAAGTCCTAGCCATTGACACATTCACACGAGTCACATCATGCAAACCTAACAAAACTAGCATATAATATGCAAAATTCACACTCAAAATAAACATATAATGCACATAACGCAACCCTCCTAATATTTGAACAACACATTATCCTCAATGTGAGAAGGAAAAAAAACATACAAGGTGGGAATCAAAATAAATTAATACGAAATCATAAGAACAAAATAGAGACAGAAATGAAATGATAAGGTTAGAGCATAGAACCCGTCATCGCAATTGAGGTGGTAATGGTGATGGTGTTGAAACCAAATCTGCTTGACAATGAGATTGCTTTCCTATCTTATAATTGATTCAAAGAGAGTAAGAGAATTAGTAATCCAACCCATTCCAAATCATTAAGAACTTATTTTTAGAATTTAAAACAAATCTTACTGCATAACAATTTAAATTTAACTACTAAATGTGCTAATTTATGGTCATTAGCTTGACCTTGCATCCTTCAAAACTCAGTCGAGATCAATTATGAGTGGCTTGCTTCTACCCATGTTGCCTAATTTCAACTTTGTAGTTTGTAACATGTTGGAAGATAATCAAAAGAACAATATTGAGAAAATTAAGAAACCAATTAAGTTCTCCTTTTTACTAACAAATTGTCAATATAATCGGCGATGATGAAATCCCATAAATCTTTGATGGGATCAAACAGTTTGTGTTGTAAGATGGTGAATTGCTCATCTATTTTTACAATCATCATCGTCCACTCTTTTGCTTTAGCTTCTGGAATATGGACTTCTAAATATTCCTCAAACTCTATATCCATTGTCACTATTCCTCGTAGCTTACTTCTTTAAAGTAGCCCATCTCTTACGCTTTGATATACCCATCCATTATATCTACTTTCATACAAGAGCCGCTTTCTTTAAAATTGTCCAATTCTTTGTTCATAATGAACTCCACATGCTCATCACCAATCCAAAGGAGCATTTTGCCTTCATAAACATCTATCAGTGCTATTTTAGAGTTCAAAAGGGTCTTTTAAAAATTAATGGACAGTTCTTATCCTCTTTGAAATCTAATATGACGAAACCTATAGGAATAAGGAACTTATCCGCCTTTACCATAACATCTTCCACCACGCCAAACGGTTTCTTTATGGATCGATCTACCAACTGAATAAGCATCAAAGTTGGCTTTACATAGCAGAGCTCTAATTTTCTAGAGGTCGACAAAGGCCTAAGGTTTATACTTGTGCTTAAGTCGCATAAGCATTTTGTGAATTCTAACTCACCAACCACACAGGGTTTTATGAATCTTCTAGGATCCTTCAACTTAGAAGGCATATGACTAGTGATAACAAAGTTACAACTTTTGTTTAGTGCTACCATTTGATTCTCTTCCCAAGTATGCTTCTTTATTAACATGTCTTTCAGGAATTTGGCATACTTGGGCATATGTTCCAATGCCTCAACAAAAGATAGATTAATTTGCAAAGTCTTTAATTTCTCCACGAACTTTGCAAATTGTGAATCGAGCTTGTTCTTTTATAATCGTTGAGGGTATAGGATCTTGGGTGGATATGGTGGAGGGGTAACATAAGGAGATTACTCACTTATGTCTACGTCTTTCTTCTTTTCTTGGTCTTTTTCTACTAGGTAGGGTGCAACTAGTGTCTCTGCTGATTGCTTAAGTTCCTTCCCACTTCTAAGTGTGATTGCTTTGAGTAGCTCCCTTGGGTTTGCTTCAATATTGCTTGGGAGACTCCCCACACTTCTTAAAGATAATTTACGAATTGAAGAATCATGGTTTATAGTTCCTTTTTCGAATTTACCTTCAAGACTCTTATGAGTGTCATCTATGTTCATGCGCTTATCCAAGATTTTTTTCCAAAGAGTTTGTAGAATTGGGTTTTTCCTATTGGAATTCACGCGGCCCTTAAGGTTGAAATTGACCTCTTACATTATTTGACTAAGAAAATTTTGGGTGATTTTTCCATCCAGGATAGTAATTGTTAAAATAAGTATTGTTTCCTCCTCCTAGACCAAAATTGTGTGTCCGTGTAGTTGAGTTGCTCCATCTTGTCATTTTGCATTGAAAAATAATCAGCGATAAAATGGTTATTTTGCCTACATAATTCGCATCTATGCTAACTTGCTTTGATGGGAGCAGAAGAAGAGGATTAGAGGCTGTTAAGTTGTCTTGTCAAATTGCCAATCTTAGCCTCCATTGTTTTTATTGGATTGACGGCAATGAATCCCTTATGATCTAGGAAAGTTGACTACTGTCTACTTCTATCCAATGACCGAAAATAGTTATTACTTGCCATCTCTTCCAACAATCCCTCCGCTTCCTCAACCGTCTTCCATATAAGAGATCCTCTAGAAGCTACATCTATGGTGCCTCTCGTGGGTGGATTGACTACATTATAGAATGCTTGTAAAAGAAATTCCTTTGGTAGTTTATGGTAAGGGCATCTCCTTTGCCAAAAACTTGTTGAGCAATTTTTACAATTTATAAAACCCTCAATGTTCCATCAGTGCATGAGTCGTAAGTGTAGTAGTTAAGATGTCGATCCCATGAGGAATTAGTGAACTAATTGAATCCTAAATTTGTCTAAGGTTGTAAAAATGTGATTTAAATGAAAATAAAGATAAACAGAAAATTAAACAATAAAAAAGGGGTTGAATGAAAATAAAATTCTGAAATTAACAAAAGTAAATCAAAACAGAGCACAACCACTTAACAATTGAGATATCGCAACAAGACAAGATCAAAGAATTATAAGAAGGGGGATTTATCCTATCATCTAACATGATTACTTTTGAGTTAATTCAGTATCGGTCTTAGACTTTTGAAGGGTGGATTATTCTCTCTGGAGTTATAACCATTAAACCCTAAATGAATTATGGAATTTGTAATCTCTTAATTAACAAAAAGCTCACACATCCAATTAGATCTTAAGCCCTTTAATAGACTATCGGGTCCTCATATGAGATCTTTGTTCATATAAATTACCAATTTGATTATTTTGTGATCTATTAGATTGTTTAACTCTCATTACCCAATCTAATCATTTTATTATTGATTAACTCTCTCAATTGTTATCGAAGTATTAACATCAAAAGAAATCACATTAACATTGATTTAAGAACAAATCCCTAAAGGAGTTTAGAACATCATTAACAACATGTTCAACATTCTCAAACCCAAGTCATACATCAAAACGAAGTAAATAAACAAGAGAAAGTAGGAAAGAACTTGAAATGGCTAGGTTGGAGTGGCTGGAAAGCAGCTACAGATGCTCCTCTTCCTTTCTCTCCTTCTTCTCTCTTTCTTGTGTTCTCTCTCAAAGTGGCAAATGGAGGTAGGAAAATTAGGGTTTTTTTACCCTCTCTGTGGTCTTTTCTATTTAGGGTAAAATCTAAGTTTTACTCAAGCCTAAAAAGTTTGAAATAACCCCTCAAATTTGAGTTTTCAAAGCCAATCTGTGTCTACTGTCTCGTAGGCCACGACCGTGGCACTTGAGATTTTGATTCTGCATTAGCCACGATCATGGCCTATCTATTTTGCTTTTGTGACGATCGTGGCCTGGATCCTCTACCAGGCTTCCTCTAAATCTTCTGCGTTCTTTGATATCTGATCTTAAACACTAACAAACACATCAAGACACCTCAAATACACAAAATTAAAGCTCAATAGCATGCTCTAACCCATATAATACTCAAAGCACATATATCTAACCAATTAACACAATTCTAAACCTAAACATACATGAATCAATTAATTAACCACTAAAAACATACTAAAATGCCTATTAAAACATCATGCAACCTACAACTATTAGGTGGCACTAGAAAGCTTAAGTGAGGAAGGGTTGAATTTAGGATTAAGGGCCATATTAGAATTCCAAAGGGGACTGAGGGTTGGGGATGAAGAAGTAAATAAGGAAAAAGGTCCATCCTGGGAGGTTTGCTACCAATGTGTGAACTTACAATAGATATTGAGCTTGAAAAGGAAGTTGGTAGAGAATTAAAGTGAAAAGATTCAAATTTCCATTCTAAAAAAATAAAGAGAATAAGGCAGGAAAGAACTTAATGAGATAAAGGATCTAAATTCCCTTACCAGTTCACAAGATGAAACTAAGCTGGAGTACTAAAGAGAAGAGGGAGAGGAGCAACATAATGCCAAGAGCAAAGCAATAGGACCAAACTAGCACTTTATGGAGGCAGGGAAGAGTACCAGAATGCCAAAAGCAAGCGAGGAGGTTAAGGAGAATGAATATATAATATATAAAGAGTAACATTTTCTAAGGCACCATTAAATGGAGCCTTAGAGAGAAGCAAAACCCTTTCAGTTTTAACATATTCCCAGTAAATAACCCTAAGTTCTCATTAGTTTCTTATTACTAAATCACTAACCCAATTAGTGTGGTATGCCAACTAGGCAACTTAGACTATTTAGATGCCAACATTGATTTTTAAATTTAAAATTTGTTTTAACAATTTTATATTTTTAAATTATTTAAATATTTTTAATTAGTTAAAAAATCAACTTAACCATTGAATAAAAGAAAACCCACCTAAAATGAAAACCTTATTATAATCTCTAAAGTTTGTCTCCTAACTATAACCTAATTCCCTAAATTGTTCCTCCATTATATAGCTCCTATCATCTAGCTTATAATGTTTCCCAACATAAAGGTTAAAACACTAGATTATGCATTCACATACTTCAAAAAACTAAATGTAATTTATGGATTTTAAATATTGGATATTGGTTATGAATTATCCAATGATTTGAATATATGTATTCTATATTATGTTAATGAAGACAATATGACGATTTTCTTTCTAGAATCTTTCCAAGCTCGTAATATGTCTCCATACTTCCTTTAATCACATATTGATTGTTTTTTCTCTATGTATTTTACAATTGTTGAGCATCATGGTGACATATCCTCGCTAATATGTTTAAAAACAATGAAGTAATTTGCTGTTAGAAAATTTAATTCTAGTGTTGGCACTTGGAATAATCTTTTAGGAATAATTTCATTCAACTAGAATGAAATAAAGCGTAATTTTAAGAGTTGGCAAATAAATTCGAAACTATAGCATAAAAATTTTCATAGCCTAGATGAATCATTTAGAGGGATTGAATCCTCGTAATAGAAGCATCTCAAATATAATTGTTCAAAAAACAAGTTTACAACAATGGGTTTAGGTAAATATTTGGTTTTTCAACCTTTGTGCTAGGTGATAGGAATGTTTTGTGTGACATGTTTTAGGGTTAAATTAGTCTTTAACTGATTAAAAAATATTTAGGATAATAATTTTCATGTTTTAATAAATTTTAAATTAAAAATCTACATTAACATCCAGATAGTCCAAGTTTTCCATCTAATGTGTGACATTAATTGGGTTAAAATCCCAATAACGAGAAACAAAAAAATAATGAAGCTAGGATTTAAAGAGTAAATAATATTTTTTAGAAGTTAAGAATTTCATTCATAATAAAAAAAAAGAGTTATATGGAAGATAAAGTTCGTTGTTGAGTACACTAACCTTCAGGCTTCATCTTAACCTCCAGGTTTTCTTGACAAAAGGAATATATTTGTGTGGAGGGTTAGAGGATGACAGAGCTTGGGATATGTTACTTAAAGTATAAGAAAGAACTAAGCATAAAAGAGTTAGAATATCATCTATAAAACGTTAATTTTAAAATACAGGAAGTGAATTAGGAGAACTAGCCAAAAGCCAATTGAGAGTAGAACTAGAAGGAAGAGGAAAGAGGAGAACGAAACAATGAAAGCCTAAAGAGAAGAAAGGAGAGAGCAAAGAAGAAATAACAAAAAGTAGGAAGCTTAATAAAAGGAAAATGAAAGGAAAAATATTCCAAGACATATCTAAGTCTAAAGAGTAAAAGTGAACAAGAACAACTTATAAGGAATCCATACAGATGATAATGGCTCTTTGTTAAGATCAACCAAAGATTCGGTGCAACCAGATAAATTACCAAGGAATCCACCTATTGTTGCTACTCAAATAATATTATTTTGTAAACGATAAAGTGTGGTACTAGAGATGAAACATTTAAACTTTTAAAGGGTGTTTGGTTCATCTGCTGGAATAGATAAGTAATAAAATAGTTAATCTTAGGAATATAATAGATGAGGAATAAAGTGGAATGAGTATTACTTAGTTTAGTTGATTACTCTAACACCTTTTTCCTCATTCTTCTCCACTCACCAGATGGTTAATCCGCCTCTCTTTTCCCCGCATCCACCCCCACTGATCTCCAGCTCTATGTTTTCATTTCCACTTCTTTTCAAGCCACATTCACTTGCTTCTTTTCCAGCCCTCAATTTTTTTCTCTACCTAGCTCTTAACTTTCTTCTCACTTCAAGTAACATATGCTTGCTTTATATTCTTCACAAACATCTGCCTTCTCTCCCTTCCCAAAAACCTTTGTTCTCACTGAGCCCCTCTTTAGCTGCTAGGGGTTATTTGTCATTTCCTACAGTCTGCTTTGATTGTATTCCCTCATTTAGTAACCACTTTTTGAAACTTTTTTCCTACAACTGTTCTACATTCCATTCTCTTGCCTGCCAACCATGCCTGCACCTAAACCTCCTGCCTTTGTGTAGATTCTCCCTCTAATTTTCCATTATTACCCTCCCTCACCTTGGTTGCCTCCAAGCTACCTAAAAAGGGTTCCTGTTCTTCCTCTAACCTTAAGAAGAGCTGGAAGCAAGTGATAGCTGATAAAGGAGATACTGCACTCCACTATTCCCCCAAAGAAAGAGTCATTATTTCGCTGGATCTGGAAGTCCTACAAAAAGGAGCTCGATCAAAGGAGTCTTCACTGGTGGGATTCTTTTTGGAGAAAAGACCCCTTTTTCAGTGCTGCAAAAGTGGACAACTAATACTTGGAAAAACAAAGGATTGTTAGAGGTATTGCTAGTTGAGAAAAGTTTTGCGTTATTTACCTTTTCCTCTAAAGTGCAGGCTCTTAAAGTCTTGGAAAAAGGACCTTGGCAGGTGATGAACCTTCCACTATTTCTCCAAAAATGGTAGCTGAGGTTCCAACCTGAAACAGAAAAGCTAAATTCAGTTCCTTTTTGGGTTAATCTATATAATGTTCCATTGTAATATTGTACAATCAAGGGCCTTAGTATGATTGCAAGTTATTTGGGGCAGCCTCTATGCATGGATGAAAATATAGCAAAAAGGAAAAAGTTAGGCTATGCTCAGCTATATATTCTATGGATATCTTTAAGGATTTACCAGACCAAATTCCTATTATGAGATTAGGCTTTAATGGAACATTATATGAAGATCATTCACAGTGGACTACCATTGGAAGCCTTCTTTCAAGCTACAAGAAAAAAGGTGGATACTGAGTGGGAAAATCTTCAAGAAAGGGAGCTATATGGAACTAATGGGTCTAGATCAAGATGATAAGGATGGAAATGATGAGCAGATAATATGTCAAAATGAGTCCCAAGAAGAACCAATCATAAGGGATCAAAATCAAATGGATAAGGCTGGAAGTGAGGAGCTGAAACCAAGTCACAACGTGTCCAAAGTTAATCCAACATTTACTGATTTGGATGTGGAAATCTAGCCTAAGCAGAAAGTAGAAACAAGCACTACTAAAGAAGATCCCAAGGAAGGCATGCTAGCTATACAGGAGGGTGAAAAAGGTGACGATATGGAGGCAACTTCATCCCCTTCAACATCAAGCAATGCTGAAAGGAAAGAGGTTACAGAACAATTTACTAATGTCAAACGGAGGAAGGGTAATAGGAGTAAAGGACAAATCTCCAAAACCATTTCGTTATGATTGTAATTTGGAATGTTAGGGGCTTTAATTGCCCCAAAAAGCTCTTAGCCCTAAAGGATTTTTTTTGGCTAAGGAAGACATTTTGAATTTTGCTATTTTGGAAATAAAAATCAAATCGGAGAATCTCAAGTATCTTAATAAGCTAGGTAATAAGTGGTGGTTCTTCTCTAATCATCAAGTTCATGCTTATGGCAAAATTATTGTTGGTTATGATCCCCGACTAGTAGACATTGAGGTGCTAGAAATGGAGATGTAGGTCATGCACATGAATTGGCATTTTGTTGAGCAGAATATATCTTTTTTTACCTCGGTAGTGTATGGTTTTAACCATGTTTTTCAAAGGAAGGATCTTTAGGAGAGCTTACTGAGTTTCCAAAGAAAAGTGGTAGGTCCTTGGCTCATTTCAGGAGATTTTAATTCTACCCTCTATAGAACGAAAGAAGGAAATTTTTCCTTAAGAATTTACTCTATTAGTTTCAAGGATTGCGTTGATCAGTTAGGAGTTCTAGATTTGAAGGCGACTGGTCATTTTTTTCTTTTGGAGTAATAAACAAACTAATGGATTGTCTCTTAGGAAAAAGCTAGATTGAGTTATGGTCAACCGAGCATGGTTACAATAATTCCCAAAAAGAAAGGCCTCTTTCTTAGACCTATGTTTTCGAATCATACCCTAATGACTGTAGAGGATTTGTTCCTAAAAGTGAAGCGTTGCCATCCTTTTAGATTTAACAACTATTTGGTTGATGTAGAGGGATTTCAGGACTGCTTGAGGGAAGGGGTGACAGCAAATTTAAATGTTACTCTCCAATTCAAATGTATTTAGAAGCTTAAATTAATCAAAGAGGCCTTAAAGACACTAAAGAAATAGATAGGGAAGAATCAGTTGCCAGAGACAAGTTATCCTAAGTACAACATACTTTTTCCTATAACCATGGGGATAGTTCCCTCTTATCTCAGGAGAAATCTATGCTGTTAGACTATTTACAAGCTCTAAATAATCATGCTAGTGTTATAGAGCAAAGGGCCAAGGTTAAATGGCTCAAAGAAGGTGACAAAAATTCTAAATTCTTCTTTAGCTCAATAATTGCCTAGGAGAACTATAACTCTATAAGGAAATTACCATACTAGATGGGAGGAAGATAAGTAAACATGAGGATTTATTGAAAGTATCTATATCTCTTGAAATACAGCTATGCACACTCAACTATTGGATTCTGTTATTCATAATAAGCTATCCAATGAAGAGAAAAATGTATTAACTAGAACTGTTGAAGATTCAGAAATAGAGAAGGCTACCTTCCAAATGAATCCTAAAAAGGCTTTAGGACCTGATGGGCTCAATTGGTTCTTTTTTCAGAAAGCATGGCTTGAGATTGGCTCGATCGTGAAAGCAGTTGTCAAAGAATTCTTCTCTTTAGGAATTCTTTTAAAATAAATTAACAAAACCTATCTCTGCTTAGTCCCTAAACTAAGCATTCTAGCATCTTTGGAGGACTATAGGCCTATTTTTTGTTCAAATTTCTTATATAAAGTGATTGCAAAGATTATTGCCAACAGACTGAAAATTATTTTAGGGTCCTTGATTAATGACAATCAAAGTGCTTTCTTACAAGGCAAACAAATAGGGGATAACATTTCTATAGTACAAGAATTGCTAAGAAGTTACTCGAGGAAGAAGCTTCAAAGAATTGTGCTTTTAAGATAGATTTTAAAAAGGCTTTTGACAGTGTAGAATGGAACTTTATATTGAGACTACTTAAAGTGATGGGTTTTCTAAGGGTGTTCATTAAATGGAAGCTTGTATTATTACCCCTTCTTATGATGTTATGGTTAATATAACTCCTACAAAAAATTTCACGGGAAAAGAGGACTTCGGCAAGGGGATCCTATGTCTCCTTATTTATTCATATTATGCATGGAGGCTCTAGCTTCTCTCTTGAAGCATAATACTAGCAGGGGGTTCACGGTTTAAACATAATAGCCGATGCAAGAAAGTCTCTTTGGTGAACTTATGCTTTGCACTAGCAGGGGGTTCACGGTTTAAACATAATAGCCGATGTAAGAAAGTCTCTTTGGTGAACTTATGCTTTGTAGATGATTTTTTGCTATTCTTTAAGGCTGATAAGGTTTTTGTCAAGCTCTTTATGGCTTCTTTGAACCAATTTAGCTTTATGTCCAGACTGACTGTTAATTATAATAAAAGCCACTTTGTTCTATTTAAAAGTGCAGATCATATTGAAGGACAAGTTTTCTCCTTAACTGGAATGCTAAGGTTAAGTGGATTGATGTCTGCAGACCTAAGAGGGAAGGAGAACTGGGAATTATTCCTGTTAAGTGTCTAGTAAAGTTCTCTTAATGAAGAAATTTTGATCTATACTGCAAAGAGAGGACACCTTATGGGTAAAATGGCTCCATGCTTATGTCTTAAAAGGTCAAAGTATATAGACCGTTAACCCAAATTCCTCCCACTCTTGGTTTCTATCACAACTGTTGAAGATAAAGGAGGATTTGGGTTCTGAAATTTCATGCAAAGTAGGGGATGGAGTGAAAGCTAGTTTTTGGTCTGACAACTAGACAGAAATTGACAACTAATCAGGAATCAAATTGCTATTCAATCATTGAGCCACCTTCCTTCAAATACTAAGGTTAAGGCCTTTATTAGGGAGGGTTAGTTAGAAGAATTCTCGATAGAAATTCATTACTTACAAACCAGCTACTCCCTTAACTTATTGATACCTAACAAATACATTTGGATAAACCACCCACAAGGCATATTCATAACAAAAAGTTGTAGGGAATGGCTGTTTCGGAGAAATGCCAAAGTGAAATGGTATGAAGTGGTCTGGCATAAAGAGCTACTGCCTAGCTCTTCATTCATCATATAGCTCACTACCTTAAATAAGCTTAGTACTATGGATAGATTTTCTTTCCTGAATTCAAATGAGGTTTTTGTCTTGTGTAACTTAGGACAAGAGAATAAGGACCATCTGTTCTTTAAGTGTCCCTTCTCTAAAGACATTTGGTCTTTGATAAGACATAAATGTTTGTGGTCGCTAAGCACAATTCAATTCATGGTGATATTTCAGTGGTTTAGAAGACTACAGTCCATTTCTCATCCTAATTCTCTTATCAGCCTACTTTCCTTTACCACTTGGATTAAGGAAATATAGACAGAAGGAAACATATGTAGATTTCAAAACATCAATAGAAATTCACATTAGGTAAGAGAGTGCATTTTTGCTAAAGTTAGAGAATATGTAATCTCCTCTAGCCCTATCAAGAAATGCTCATCCCAACTTACTAAGGTATGGAAAATATAGAGAAACATGCAGAGAAATAGAGAAACATACATACCAAAAGTAGCAGGCAATTTGAAGCTAATATTTATTGATAATATGGAAGGCACTGGAAGAGGGGCTTACCGTTCAACTGACGAAAAGGAAATGCCATCGCGGCTTGGAAATGGTGTTTGGGACGCTCAACCAATGCCCTGGTACATAAAGAGACAAGAAGGGAAGCTATAATCAACTTGCATCGATCAGATTAAGGGTGAAATACGAAGAAGAGAAAATGGGTTTATGGATGATCTATCTTACCTTTTAATTGCCAAAGGATATGTTGGAGCATTCATGCTACAATGGCTAGCAGAAACCTAATTGCTTATACATTTGTCTCTAAGCTCATTCACGACACCTTAAGAGGGTGGAGATCGTAGATACTCCAACCCTAATCTGGAAATTTTCGAAGAAGGATTGTGGAGATTAGGATTTTGTTTCCCATCTTTATTGAGCTCAGGTCTCGGTATCAATTTTCATGGTGATATTAAGAGAGGATTGGGTGACTTTAAGAATAAGAAGAAGCCATATGTGATTTTTAAAAATTAACAACAGATAAATAAAAAGTCACGGTCGTGACTTAAGGAGTCACGGTCGTACAGAGGAAGAGAAGTCATGGTTGTGACTTCTCAAGTCAGGGCCATGCTTCAGCACGATCTTGCACTTCTGTTTGAAAAATGGGCTAGTGCACGATTGTGCTAGTACATGATCGTGCCCTTTCATCTTTGAAGGGCCAGTGCACAATCGTGTTAGTGTGCACTCCTGAGATTTAAGGACTCTGCCACGATCGTGCACCCCTAATGTGCGCTCATACTTGTAAAAATTATAACTCTCAATTATGATGTCTAAAAATTATATAATTTATATCATTAGAAAGCTAAGAGAATAAGCTACAACTTTTATGAAGATAACTTTGTCTGATTCGGCCTACATCAACACAGTTTAATCATTGAAAATAGGATACAATTTCTATCAAGAATAGTACTGCAACTGTGTCGTCCTTTTCTTCTTTGCCTATTATGAACTTCTACATATTCCAAAAGACTCGAATCCAACAACAATAACCATACAAACATGACTCCCAACATAATAAATCATTTTAGAACTATTAAAGAAAATGGATTTCTTGGTCTTCTCCTTTTTCCCTTCATTTCTAGCACATAAAACTTATTTTCACTAGTTTCTTCTTTTAACAAAGCAAGAAAAAAGATAGAGGATTCCTAAAAACTCAGCTGAACCTTTTTCTTTTTCTTCTTTCTCCTTTTTCTTTCTTTCCTTCTTTCTTTTTCTATTTTAGTTTCTGCTTCTCTTCGTCTAGTTTCTTCTACGATTTTCTTTCTTCTTCCTTACTTTTCCATCACGTATCTCTTGCTTTCTCATTTCTTTCCTTATTAATTTAAGACAACTTTTGATCCTTCCAAGCTTACCCTTACACATTTAATTTAATGCCTACTTACTCCTTCTGTTCTCTTATGCCTATTACAAACTAACTTAATTCTAACATTTCTATTTAATTTATGCCAACACATGTAAATAAAATATTCATGACTAAACTCCAATAGATTCTGATTTTAATAAATTCTAATTTCTAAGAAAAAGTTTGGAGTCTAACAATCTTGGTCTCAACAATGGGTTTAATCTGTACATGGAACGCCGCCGTTTTGGGGGACCGGTTATTTGGGTATAACATTTTCATTTTGGTTGATGGGTGAGCCTTTTGCCTCCTTAAATTTTGTATTCCTCTTCTATCTTTAATCAATATTTTTTAATTTCTCAGTTATAGTCATCACTAACTACATTATTATTATTATTATTATTATTATTATTATTATTATTATTATTTTCTTATTCTTATTTTATTAATTTCCTTATTA
>JAOQMS010000006.1:27221279-27257453 GCA_027563885.1 Erythroxylum longipes
GTGTAACCCACTGAAAACATTTATGAACTTGAAGAAACTATTTCAACCACCCCTGTGACCTACACAGTCATGTAGGTGACTTACACAACTGTTATCTATGGCTAAGGGGATAGTTCACTATAACAGTGTAACTATATGATTTCTATTAAATTAACATATACGATCACTTTTATGCCCATATATAACTATGCAACCCTAATTTTGGATTATAAAAGGGTAATTAAGAGGCAAAAAAGGTTATGTACATATTAGATATCCAAAAGTAGGCAGATTCTCTTCCTTATTAAGATCTATGAGCAGCTAAACTTTTTCTTTCCAATTCAAAGGAGATATCGAGGTCGGTGAATATGTTTAGGCACTAACCAATCTTAGTATATTGTTTTTAACTCTCTTTTAGAATTGAATATTTTATTGTGTGTTAAAAGTTTTGAACTTACATATGAACAATTTAGATAAGCCTACTAGATTATTCATGTATGGAATCTTTGCCAGAATCTAAATTGCAATCTATAATTGTTGTAAATATGATTCATATATGGTAAATTAATGGTCATGCATCATTGGGATAACGTAGTATAGGTTAAATGACTTAAGCTTATGTAGTTGTTGCTTAAATTAACCTATTTTCCTATTCCATAATGAGGCTATCACATTAAATTTGGACAGATTCTAAGTTGTCTAATAGTTGGACCTAATTAAAGAGCTTGTTTTAACTAGGTACAACATAAGCTTGTTATTAGTCTATGGTTAATAGTTTCAAAGAGAGGTACAAGAACAACATGACAATTGATTATACACCTTCGTGTGAAGGATGACATTAAACCGCGAACTCGATTCAAAACCTATTGATTAACCCTTGGAATTTTGTATTGCTTGATTTAATTTGTCTTCCATTGTTTAGTTTTACTTTCTTGTGTCAATTAAATTCAACCAACCCCCTCGACCTCCAGTCGGATACATTGGTTCATTCATTAGAAAAGCTAATCACACACTTAGTGGATACAATCCTTTCTCACCACTATGACAAATTTAGTTATACAAAGTTAGGTATTATTTGTTATTGCATCAGCCACTGGAAATGTAAGGAAGAGGGTGATAGCAAGCAACGATTGAAAGTAGCATAAAGAATAATACACACCAAAAACTTTCATAAGAGAGAATCATATAGATAACTTCCTTTGAGAGAAGATCAATAAAGAAAACAGAGATTATCTAGATAGAATATTATAATTTATAACTACAATTTATATAATCTGAAGTTCATGATATTAAAAAAAATAAAAAAATTAACCTATTAAAATTTTATAATTATTTTGATCTATAAATACTTTATTATAATAATTTTAAAACATTTCAAATTTGATGAATAATTGGGAACGATGCTAATATTATTCCAATTAAATATGAAATCATTCTTCAAAGAAAGATTCAGGAAGAATAGTAAAAAAGTGAAAGGATAAATATAAGCAACCAGTAAAAATGTAATCAATGTCTCTAGGAGTTATAATATAAAATTTTAATATATTTACTTTTCAATGGAAAATAGTGGTATAATTATAATATAATACTTAAACTAGAGAAGAAGTGAGAGTAAATACTCTTTAACATACTATAATAGGGTAAAAGGGTTAAGTAGCCCCTAACGTTTTCACAAATGTACAAAATAGACCCTAACGTTTCAGAGTGTTCAGATTGAGTCCTAAAGTTTCTTAGGCACTCACATATGACCCCAAGGTTTGGAAACCATTCAGATTCGACCTCGAGCACTAACATCTAAGGGCACCGTCAGTCATATACTTATGTGGCTTGATAAATGCTGACATGGTTTTTTTTATTTTAGTTTCGTTGGATGTGGGCTAACATATGCATGGAGTTAGGTCCCACATTAGCTCAGACGCAGTGTTTTTGGACAAAAATGCTATATTTTAATAAGGCTAGACACCGCTTTATGACAAACGCACCGTTTTCCTTTTCCTCTTCCCAAATCCCTAATCCCTAGTCCCTAATCCCTAATCCCTAATCCCATGTCGGCTATCCATAAACATCACCACTCTTTAATCTTAATGCTCTTCTCCCATCTTCTTCCGACACAATCCCATTTTCCTCTTCCCTAATTCCTAGTCTCCCATCTTGTTCTGACATAATCCCTTATCTCGCACATCTTCTGTCTTCTTCCTTGTGTGTTCTTCCTCAGACAACATTTCATCGTGTTAGGTCATTGTTGTCTACCTTTTATGTTTCCTGTGGTCCCCTAAATTTGTTTGTTTGTGTCCATTATTGTCTGCCTCATCATGGTCTTTTTGCTTTTTTAATATTGTATGATGTCTAGTCTGTCTCCACTTATTGTGGATGAATACACCAACCATTTTTCACTATCTACCATTTATGTTTTACTTCTTGTTATTCCTAGTATTCGTTGAAGTTGTACCTAACATTAACTACTATTATGAGCATCATCATTAATTATTGTACTTTGATTATATTCCCTACATTTTCTTATATTTGGGTTTGTCCAGTGATAAATGCTTGACCACTTGGACAACTGAAGGATTTACTTAGTGCAGGAGAGTGATAAAAAAAGCTCATTCCATTATGGGTCACAAGAGAACTTTTTATCATGCATAAAAAGCAATAGTTTCTTAATTATTAGCAAGGCTGGTCAAACTTGCTCATATGATATATCTGCTGAGATGAAATGACATTGTTTGGAAGTAGTTTTCATATCTGTTGCAATCTTTACTGTCACATTTCTTACACTTAATAATTACAAAGAGGACTGCAAACGTGACCTTTTATCTTTGAGAGTTAACTTCTCCTTCTTATGCAACATATACAATATCTTACTCTATTGCTTTACTTACATGCGTAACTTGAAACCTTAGTTATCTGTTGCTATCTTGTTTTATGTTGTTTTATTAGTGTTTTATTAATATTTTTAAGTTTTTGTTATTGTCGATGAATACACAACCATTTTTCACTATCTGCTGCTATGTTGTTTTATCAGTATTGTTTTTCAAGTTTTTGTTATTGTTGATGAATACACCAACCATTGTCGATGAATACATGAACCACTTGTTGTTTTATTAGTGTTGATCAGTGTTGCCATATTAGTTGTAAGATTTCAAAGGCATTCTATTAATAAAAAATACAACTAAGAGTACTGTATCACCCTAGTAGAATTTCAGGATATTCAAAAGAAAAGAATGTCTTCTGTGTTTGGAAAATTCACAAGCATTAAAAAATAGTAAATTGAAATTGCAGTATTTAAACAACTTTAATATTAAACAATTTTCAATCTATTGGTTAGCAGATATTGAATCTACTATCATGGCTTGAGTCTTAGAAGATAACAGTGTGAGTGAATACTTCTATATAGCAGATACATACCAAACCTGACTATTCCTACGTAACACATACAAACAATCTTGCAATCTAGTATAGCCAATCATCTTCACTATGGTTAGTTCCTGAAATTCAAAATACATAGGATAGAATTCAGCTTTACAATTAAGTTCATTTATAAGGAAACTAATAGACCATAGATTATTAGGAAGCTACACTCCAAATATTTTGTGCAATGTTGAATAGTAGATAGCCTCAAGTTATCTATGGTTGCATACAGTTGACTAACTATGAAATGTCTAAACATGGTTGCTGGTGACAGGTGTATAGTGGTCTTTTAATACACTCTCTAGCACCTTTATTAATAAGAACAAGAAGGTAGGAGCCATCCGTGGGTGTTCGAACTGATTGTAAAGGAGGATGTGATCAAATCTTGGACTTATTTGTAAATTTTGCAATATATGTTTTGATTTATTTTAGATGTGGACCATTTTCTCTTACTGGATACACTTGTGAATATGTTGGAAAATGTTGACTAACGTAGATGGAAACATAAGAGATTTGTGTATGTTCTAGGGAAGACATAAGACTAAAGGCTAAAGTCTTGTGTCTTTTTATGTGGAGAAAGTTTGTTATGTGTTTAATTTGTTACATTTTTAATAAAGAAAATTAATGGAATGGGGTCTAGCAAATTTTAATGAATTTGGTGAAACCAATTGATGCTTTTTACTTCTAACATGTTGTTTGAATATATATGACAAATATGAATGATTTGTGTATGGAGTTATTTGAGATTGTTGACATATTGTTTCGACCTTTGATTAAAAGACGTAAGAGTACTCATATAAATTTGCAGCAATTATCCAAATATATGGATGTGACGTCTTCAACTAACACTATTTAAATTCAAATAATAATAATATGATCTGTTATTGTGGTTTAAGAGATTCATTAAAAATCTTATGGAGTGAAAAAAAACCAGGGAGAAGATTTTACGAATGTCCCAAATATCGTGTAAGCTTAATTTTTGTTGATAAGTTAAAATTGTCTATATATATGTTCAATGTTTTTTTCTAATAATTTTTAATGATCTTTTAGGTTGGAAAATGTGAATTTTTTAAGTGGTATCATGACAAATTTAGCGACAGAGCTATTGAAGTAATTTATAACCTAAAGAAAGAAGTAGATCGTTTGAAGCAAGAGGATGAACGAAGCACAATTGAATCACATTCAATGTTCAAAGTTGAGAAGCAAATAAAGCTAATGAAAGAAGACATTGTTTTACTGAAAAAGAGAAAAATGAGTTGAGATTTGTTGTATTGATTATTGTATGGATTTTTGTACTTATGATGAATTTAAAAATATGGTTTGTTTGGGGCAAGTAGATGTAAAATGTACTATTTACTTTAAAACTTGAGTTATGAGAATGAAAACTCTTCCTTTCAACTAATATATTTTGCACTATGTTTTTTGTTTTTTGTTTTGTTATTCATAAAGTTGCTTTAATTGTTCATATGGCCTCATCATAAACAATTAAATATAAAAATTATATCAGAATAAACAATTGGAGTAGCATGTCCAATTATGATTAGATATAAAAGTGATAATATCAGTAAAGTGATTACATTACAATTCATTTATATACAAAAATTGTACTATCTATCCATCCATATATATAGACAACATCAATTTAAAGTCTATAAGTCAACCACATTGCTTCCCTCATTTGCACTTGACTGAGAAGGTTGTTCCTGTACTGGTTGATTTCTTTATGATCTCTGTCTCATTGCTTAAGTTTGTAACCATTGAGAAGTTATGCTAGGTTATCCTTTGAACCTCAGACCTTTTAGTTTGAAAGACAGTTTGAATGAATATGGATCAACTTTTCCAAACTTCCATTTACAACTATGAGAAGAGATAGCAACCTACAAATAAATGTCGTTAACAATATGCAATCTTAACAGTATTCAATCTTGAAAGAAATCAATAATGGTTGAAAAGATAAATATACTCACAATATTGCTTTGTTGACTTGCTACCATAACCTGTTCAGGTTGTGAGGAGAAATCAAGCATGACGTAGTAAATATGAAACAAATAATGTCATAAATGATCGTTAGATATATGAAGCAATACATACAAAGAATTTTTCGTACCTGTGGAGATTGCTGAGCGGGTTGAGTTGATGAATGATTGTTACTTTTTCTTATATGGTGACCAGAATTGCCACATTTTTCACATTTTTATACTTAACCCTTTCTATATTTGGATTTCTCAACTTAGTTAGCTCATTTACTCCTCTCCTTTAAGTTGTTTTAGGTATTCTAGGCATGGCTTTTTTCATTGAGTGGTTTACTACATCTTCATCATCAACTATAGGTCAAAAAATAGGTCCCCTAATAGGCTGTAAGACATGTTTATACACTACCATGAATTTAGACTTCTTATAGCACTCATCCACATATGCCTTCGGCTGTTATTTCGAATGGTGAATAGCATTTACAGTATGCTTGCAAGGATACTGATACAGCTCTCACGGCCAACAACTATATGATTGATTTTAACCAATCCTCAAAATATGCTTCGCATCACCTTTGCTAATTTCATACGCTCCATCACCATTCCAGACCATTCTTCACTGTATAACATCTTTCTTATTCATTTCTAATTTCTTGACAACCCTGGGTGCAACTTCTGATTTCCAGCTATGTGTAAATTGTATCCTCTCTGCATGCCTCTTCATCACTATAATCCTGATTGTTTCTAGCATAATTATAATTGGCTTATCTCTAGCTGACAACGTCCATCCATTGAATGTTTCACTCATGTTGTTATCAACAACTGGACATTTGGATTCAAATGATTGGTAACATCGTACCCATCTCTCCTTCAGATATTTGAGCAATGATGATGCACATCTAGGTGTAATTTTGTCCAACCTTTTCAGCTGTTCGTTAAATCTTCCACGTACGTTGACCAAGCATAATCTTAAAATTGCTTTCGCGAGTCTTTTCCTTAAAATTTCATATACCAATTGTGGTATATGTGACGTGCACACATACGATAAGTGGCATATGAGATTGTGTCTTCTGCTGCTCTAATCAATCCCTATAATAATGGAATAGATAAAGTTAATATATAGTTGATACAATATAATATGTTCATTAATCAATGAAAAAAATACCTTCTACACATCTGATAATATTGTTAGCCCTTCACCACTACCTAACTCCAAGTCTAAAGCTAACAAACTCATAAACTAGGTCCAATGTTCTTTACCTCGATAACTGCCCATGCTAACGGATACATACCTCCATCCCCATGCCTCCCAACTGCACTCAATAGTTGACCTTAGAATTTAGTCTTCAAAAAATACCATCAATACCCTCAAATGCCTCCATCCTCTTTTCATCATATTAAAGCATATGTATAATCTTTTGAACTACACAAAAGAGATAAAGATGCATGACTTAATTAATAAACTTCATAAACAACTACATGTTTTAATTATCATTGTAATGAATAAACTTCATAGACAACTACATGTTTTAATTATCCTTGTCAATAACATGTAAAACTTAATAGTTGCATACCTGTGACAAACTAGCTTCTTGATTTGTAGCTAACTTTAACTCAATTGTTAATCTAGGGTTACTATTCCTCAACTCATGAGCATATCCTTATAGTTTTGCATACTCATTCATATAATCACTCGCCCTTTCTTTTCCCAATCATCTTTTGGTAGCTTTACACATACTTGAGTTGATAGATATATTGAGCTTTTCTCGACATTCTTCAACCATCTATGCCATCGAGATACTAGGCTTCTCGAGTATTTTGTTCCAAAAATGTCTTAACAAAAACCAATTTCGGTTTGTTGGTTTTAAAACACCTATGCTCATCATTGTATGTCACCACTTTAAAGCACCCATCATTCTTATGACAAACGACATACAACTCCCATAGGCATCCCTCAATATATCTCACTCTCATCCTATGTCTTTTACTTTTCTTAAACTTTGCATTTTAGCCTATCCGCATTGCATAATTTACAACAGACTCTTTAAAATCTTTTACAAAGTCAAACTCCATTAACAATCTCCAATTTAGTTCAGCCTCGGATGGATTGTGCCTTATAATACTACTTGGTCTTCGTAATGCCTCACCAGGCTCTTCTCTGCTAGGATATTGATCACTACCAATAGAATTACCAAAATCTATCTACTCAATTTCGACTGGTTCGTGATCATCGAGAATTTAAACATGTATGAAACCATCGTCATCCTCCTCACATCCACCTCTGCATCAACTACTAAACCCACACCTTCAGTACTAACACCTTCTGTGGCTCCAGAACTTTCCTCCTTACCCTCTGTGGCCCCACAACTTTCCTCCTCACAACTTTTCTCCTCATCCTCTGTGGCTCCATAACTTTCCTCCTCACAACTTTCCTCTTAACCCTCTGTGGCTCCATAACTTTCCTCATCACCGTTCCCATCTCCATCCTCTCCTCCTGATATAGGCAATACCTCAAGTACAAATGATGGGATATTGATCATATGAGTTACATACAAATCAATCCTTTTGTGAATTTTCATCAGATTGATAAGTCGTAAGTAACTTTCATTTGACTCACTAAACTCAAAATCGAGTTCTCTGTAATATGCCTTATTGACTTAAAGGCATCCTCATTCCTTCCCCATCTCACATATTTGCCTATAGCTAACAAAATCCAGTTCTAATTTATCAAAAATGCTTGATTCCCTATCAACATATTTTAACTCTGGCTCTTCAACAAACTTTCCACTATAAAACAACCTTATGCTTCCATGTTTAGCTATCATATACTTGTTCAAAACAAATTTATAAAGTCAAGTGTATCACCAAAAAGCATACATTTAAATGATATTATCAACAATATAAAGGATACTTCACCAAAAAAAATACATTTAAATATTACAATGCATGTTCCTGAGATTGGTTACAAATAGCACTACCATCCTCTACCCTCAGTAAGGTGATTATGTTATTGGAAAGATGTGATTTTTAACTATGTTTTTATAAACAAAAAAGTGAAATATCTATGGAGGAACATGGTGGGGTAGTGAAACAAGGAGGAGGAGGCATGTGTACCTAAAAGTTAGACTATATGTTAAACTTAAAACGGAACTAAAGATTGTGGCCAAAGACAAGTTTGATTACAAAGGAAGATTGTTATTTGAGATCGATAATGTTTAAGCAAGTGTGCAACTGAAGTGTATTGAAGCTACAGTTTATAGTCAATGTTCACTTTTATGTTACTCAATCATATTGTGAAAATAATGGATTAACCATACCTCTTTAATTTGTATGATATCCCTTTTTGCAGTCTAGTAAATTAACACCGCCACTAGTAACTATCACCAAATAGTATATTGTATGTACTTTTATTAAGAAACAATAAACTACTTGTGAATATTTTTCAAGACACTTCAATGCTAGAGATGCGGGATCTAAACTCATTCCAAGGGTTCCAAGTGAATTTATCCCAAATTATATAATTAAGATAAACTAACACTTAAACCTTAATTTATTTAATATTTAAACAAAATAACGACTTTGTTAATTTCAAAATTTTGATGTGTGTTATTCCTCTTTTTCATCGTTCTTGCCAGAGATGAGGGGAAAACAACATAATCTGAAAGAAGATAATAATAAGAGTTATGTTTTTGTAAGCTTTTAATGAACACCTATAAAAATACATGTTTCATATAAACATACGGAATAAGGGAATTGTAATGGCTAGTTGAGGAAGTTAGTTAAAAAGTTGTTAGAGGAATATAATCATTAACTTTTCTTTTCTCTCTTTAATCTCTCAATTTCTTATTTATTATGTGAAGAATTATCATATATCTTTAATCACGATCATAGTAAAGAGATTAGATCACATGATTAGAGAAAATTTGAAAATTTTAAGAAAAATCATTTGAAGGAAATGGAGGCTAAACATGAGCATGGAGTTAAGTAAATCAAGACACAAATTTATCGATATTTTCAATAATAACAATCATCAAGTGGCATTAATAAGAATATAATTTTAAGAGTGAACATTTATTTCTACTAGATGGAACATGATGAAGGTGAGAATTACATCGATGCTATATTGGTACACCAACTTCAACAACAATCGTAAGGGACCACAACAATTATAGGATACCACGACTTACATGCAACATCACAACAACCATAGGAGACCACAACATGCAATATTAAAAAAAAAACCACGATGAGGTGGACAATAATGGACACAAATAGACAGATTTAGGGGATCATAGAAAACATAAAAGCCAGACAACAATGACCTATCACGATAAAATGTCATATGAGGAAGAACACATAGGGAAGAAGACGGAAGATGCACGAGATGAGCGATTATGTCGGAAGAAGATAGGAGATTAGGGATTAGGGAATGGAAAAATGGGATTGTGTCGAAAGAAGATGGGAGAAGAGCATGAAGATTGAAGTGTGGTGATGTTTGTGGATGGCAGACGTGGGATTAGGGATTTGGGAAGAGGAAAAGGGAGACGGTGCATTTGTCACAAAGTGGCATCTGGCCTTATTAAAACGCAATACTTCTATCTAAAAATGTTGCGTCTGAGTGAGGAAGAGACGCAACGTTTTTTTATCTTATGTAGGACCCACCTCCATGACCACGTCATCAATGTTGTGTCCCACATCTAGTAAAACTAAAAAAAACATGTCAACATTTAATGGGCCATGTAAGCAGATGACTTACGATGGCCTTACAACGTTAGTGCTCAAGGTCCAATCTGAACGGTTTCCAAACCTTGGAGTCTTATTTGAACGTCTGATAAGGTTTAGGATTCAATTTGAATACTCCAAAACGTTAGGGTTTATTTGTATATTTGTGAAAACGTTAGGAGCTAATTAGCCCTTTTGGCCTACTATAATACGACAACTTATCTATCATCTAACGAATGTCAACACATTTTGTTTTAAAAATAAATAATCCTTTAACTTTTACTATAGACTTACTTAATTTCTTAAATTTTAATTTGATAAAGTAATACTAAATTTAAAAAGTATAATTAGACTTATACTTTAATGATTTAATTTTATTTATTAGATATGCCTCTAGAAAATTGAAATACTAAATTTGTTGAACATATAAATGAAAAAATGTTTCTATGAATTTTCTAATATAGATATGAGGCATAAGACGTATATCTAATAATAATTAACAAATTAATGATTTATTTAACTTTTTATTAAATGTCTTAAGTACACTTGGATCAAATTTCGTGGACTTAATTAGGCTTTATTTCTATAATTTGACAATTTTTGTAGGTTTAAAAAGAGGCAGAAGTTTGCTGCCAAGAGTGAGTTATAATTATTATGCACACTAACTTCTACCAGTTTAATTAGCTACTAGCCATAATATGAGGAAGCAGTCTAGTTTTTGTATAGTATCTTCTCTTTTATGTAGGCCGAATGTAGCATAATCCAAAGTTAGGACGACGTGTCTGGTTTGGGACTTGACATGGTCTATACTCTATATAATGCCGCTATATTTTGGATTTCCTTTTTCGACCCAAACTGCGCTCATTTGGTACATAAATACCCGTTACTAGACCAGCTTTAAACCCTATTGAAATTCTTTTTTCCAGATGTCTTATTGATATGTGCTTTGTTACAGCCATTGTATCAAGCAATATCAATTAGAAAATGCAATTTCTTAATTATTATCTTATCCCTAAATGAAGTGTTTTACGATTTTAACACCAGTCAGTCACCTATAATTTCGGATTCATCTTTTTTCTAATAATTTCTGGTTCTTTTATATTAATGTAGTAGTTAGTATTAAGATCTTGTGTTATAATCCATCATCTTGTCAAGACTCTTAACCCTATATCAAACATTGTTAATAATCTCATTTTCCAGCCACTATATTTGGCACTTGTATTTTTTTAGGCTTGAAAAATAGTTATTTCAAACTTACTCTTTGATTCATTTAAACTTAGAGAGGAATGTTACTATTATCTGATTTATTTACCAGAGTTAAAAATTAACAGCATAAATATTCTAAAAATATTCAAACGTGTATTTAATGAATATCTACCACATTTTTCATTTTTCATTTGCAATAGAATCGTAAACCTGATCGTATACTTCATGATTAAGTCTTAAATTATCTTAAATCAAATCCCCAACATTATTTTAATAATCCCATATGTCAAGCAATGAATTGCAAGGCTTTAAAATAGTTAAGACTTAAATGTGGAAAGTGAAAAAAGAGAGAGAGAGTTTCAAGTACAAAGATTCGAAAAAGGTTATGCTTGTCTAGAATTTCTTGGTAACAGTATCTTCTAAAATATAAACTCCAGACCAAAACGGGTGCCTTCCCATCCCATGCAACAAAAAAGGAAAAGAAGGTGGGGAGCCAAGCTCTATAATATACAAGCAGTTTTTTTAAATCATGTTTGTTGGTTGGCTTATTCTGGGCTATTCCAAAACCCGGATTATGCCTTCCTGTTGCTTTGACCCATACTTGGACTTAATAATCACACTTGATTGAAACCAAACCGATATTGGTGAATATAAGAGAATTGTATCTTTAATTACTTGAACCGAGATATACGCCTCATATTAAATGAAGGTGGCCCATGTGAAAACTGCAAAACAACGGAATAGATTTAAAGTCAAAAAATGGCATAGTGAACTGATAGATGGGCAATGTGCTTGTTGAACAAATGCGATTCAGCGAAATGTCTTTATCTACTATGTCAGCTGTATCTACATGACCCTGAAAGCTCAGTCACAACCAGTTAAGTGAATCACGATTTCCCCTTTCTTTTATGTGACTCGAACTACGAGGTGCAAGTTGGAAGATTTCATTTAACAGTCAACACCCCAACCAAAACCTCTCCATTTCACCTCAGAAACCTACTGTAATGCACTCTTCTTCAATCATTATCTACTCGATTGCTTTATCATTTCAAACTACTCTAATTCTTTTCTTGGCAGTTGCACCCCCCCATGCATGTTTCTCTTGCATTTTTATTCCATATGCAAAATAAAAGGTTTGTTATTTTGAGAGCCTTTGTTCTCGATCCATTCAGATTTAGAACTTTATGTTGCGTACTCCTTTTACATATTCCTCAGAACTTTAATAGAAACTAATTAAGCAGTACCATAATATCACTCCCAATGATTACTTCTAATTTTGTAATATTTTTTATAGTTTGGTGATTATATATATTAAATAATAAGAACCTCTAAAATTCAAAATACTTATGGACGCTCAGAAAATAAACAATTTTTAAGAGTTTTAGTATTACCAAAACATATTGTTGCATGCATTTTTATAAGTGTAAAACACATATATACATTATAGAATGTACGTAGGGTAACTTTCTCATTCACATTAGAATTTAAATATATCTTCTTAATTTTTGAAGAAAGGGTCCAATGTCGTCCACTCCTCCGTCGTGTTCACTACAAAGCATCATTGCTATTTTGTAAACAAAAGGGTTTCAGACGAACCCTTTCCTATTTTAGTTCTTATTTCCTCGATTATATATATATAAGATTAAAAAATAAAACTATAATTATTATTTTTTGGCAATTATTTTTAATTTTCACTCTAATCTGTTTAAGGCATATATTAAAATCAAAGATGAAATGTATTAACAATATAATAGATTTTTTTAAATTTAACATTAGAAAGGAGTGGTTGTGGTTTGATTTTGTAAAGGTGTCCTCAAGAGTAATGGAGATTGGACCAGCAATAGCAACAATGAAAGATGAGAAATGAAGATGTGAAGAATTCAATTTCAAAAACTGTTCAATATTAGGCCTCGTCCCAACCACTCTGTTCTGTTGTCATCAGATCCTGCACAAGGTATCACTGTGAAGAAAAGAGGGCATACATATTTGCATGTTATTCTTTTATTGTATTATTTCTTTTGAAAATGAAAAAATTTGTTACGTGAGGATAAATTTGAAAATAAGAATTTTAAAATAGTTATATTTCAAATATTTTTCATAAATTTTGTTTAATTGCCTATGATATATTGCATTGAGTATAATTTTGTTTTAATAATAATTATAAATTGTTTTCGGTAAAAAAGAATTAATTATTTAGGAGAAATTGGAGATTAACTCTCAAAAGAAAGTAAATGCTTCATCTGATTATAGGGAAAACTAATAACAATTTCATAGATAAAGATATGCAACTTCCTTGATGTTTAAGATATCCCTGGCATAAGACATTTTTATAGACTCTAAGCATCTTCTCGTTCCTCTTATCAAGTGACATTATAATAACCCTTCGATTAACACGTTGGCTTTAGTTGGAAAATTGTAGTATCATCTCATCATCTGTGATATTGGCACATCGTATTGTGTTGCCGACTCACAATTTTTGAGCTAAATTTTTTTGCACAATATATACGAGCATTTATGACACACAGAATTTTACATTTGTAGCACAATTAATGTCAAACGTATAATTCTTAATTATATTTTCCTTTTCCAGCTGAAATGAACCAACAGTACACGAACAGATGAATATGATATAATGATATCTAAAATGCCTTAAGTTTATATATTATTAGCATATCTACGTGACAAATTGTCTAATCATTGAGAATTTTCGTTTGCATAGAAAGTCAATCAGTGTCATGTGGGAATCAGATGATGATGGACAAAGTTGTTGAAGGATTAGAAGGGAATATTTCAGAAAAGGAACAAGAAGCTTACAAAAGGCATTTGTGCAACTAGGGTTACAAATGATACCAAACAAACAACCCTTTAAGGGTCTCAACATCAACGATCCATTCAGGTCAATGGGTCCATTTGCCTCGTTAATATGCCCTTGACAATTATGTCCACCCACTTCTTTTTTCATCCAAGACCAAGAGAAGAGCTGTTTTCCCATACAAATTCATTGTCGTCAGTTGATTGCGAGGCTTTCTAGCTACATGAACGTGTCAAAATGTTAGCCTAAGGATTCAGATCCATTTTCTGCCAGTACTGTTCTATTTTTCTTTTTTTACCCTCCGGTCATGGACCAAATTAATACAAGGACAGGCCACGACTGATTAGCCCTTTTTCCGTGCATATGGTATGGGGTTAACCAAAGTGAGAAACTTATGAAATATGGCTATTGTGTAAGCTGCATTCAATGCTTAATTCGCACTCAAGAAAAGAAAAGGAGAACTAATAAATAGATGGTGTGTGAATGCAATCTAAATATTCCAGATTCTAGCTACTTTCTATTGTTTCAGAATAATCTGCAAAGTTGATTGATTTTCTTTGGAATAAAGAGAACATCTCATCTATACCTCCTTCTTTGTAAAAGAGGTATAATGGAGAACAGCCATGTATTTAGTTATCCCTGTCTTTCAATCATTCTTTTGAATGATGGGAAATCAACAATTAGATAATTTCGTTCCGTTTGATTATTTACGCAAAGAAAAAGAATGTCCAAGCCAACAAGCCCTTATAATTAGGTGCCATATCTCTCCTTCCCATCTCCCTACTCGGATTTAAATTTGGAAGACCAAAAATAAACATTCAATTTAAAGATAATTAAGGTCATAAGTTGGGTTGTACTATTGTTTTCCAAAAGACAAAAAACTATAATTTAACTTTAGTCTTATGATTCGAATTCAGTCCTATGAAGATTTTTGCATAAGTATGCTTCACTTTCCTAGGCGCTGTACTTCAGGAATATAATTGTTACCTTTCAAGGGGTAAGGTAACGCCCATTTTCCATAAACTTTCGTTCTCCTCCCCACATGAAATGTGAACCCACAAGGATGATGCCGCAGACAAATTCACTCAATAAATTCATTACTCGCTCCCTACCTTTGTGTTCTATTCAATTCATTACGGTATTTGATAACATTGGTTAAAGATCAATGCTTGATCCGAATTTGTCTGAGTCCTACTTATAATTTGAGAATTCCAAGTCTATCCAATTTTAGTGCGTTATCAATGATAGAAATTAGATGTATGTTTTTAATTCTTGAAATAATATTACTGTTTAAATTATTATTCTATAATTTTGAATTTTGATATGGAGATTACTGTGCTTTCTTTCATATATAGTTGAAAAGCACATATTCGTTAGTGTGATATTATAAATAAAGCAGTGGTGATTTCCCACTCCTTCACATCTAAGAAAAATATTAATATCTACTCATCCCATGTTAATCTTTTACATGGTCCCCATTTGATTAACTTAATAGTTGTGTACCCTTTTAGAAGTAAGGATTCGAAGTAGATAAAAATTTGAAATCGTGTGGTAAAATTTTATCAATACTTGAAAGCATAGAATATGAAGGACACTTCAACTTAATGTTTAATGACAGAAAAATTATTTTTAAAGAGTTATGTACGTTTTAGAAAGAGATATTTCAAAACTTATTGTAGGAGACCAATAAAATTTGGTAAGTTTTATTTTGTTATGGTTTAATTGATGGTTTTCATATCATAGCTAAATACAATAGTTCCTGTTTATGTATATTATATTTAACATTGAATACAAATTTAATATATCTTCTACTTATTATTGATCATATATTTTAAAAACACTATGTAATATGATTTTCTATTTAGTTTTATAATTGGTAAATTTCTTAATAGAAATTACCATTAGATCAAGAATTATATTTTTTTCAAAAAAGTCTGCTAAGTTGATTTGACAATTTATTTTTATTATTGTTCATTTCTAAGTTGATTATCATCACATATTCTTGTTTTTATAAAATATTTGCTCCTATCAATGTTTGAAACAAGTTATATGCATAAAAAGGTTATATTTAAATAAAAATATTTTAAAGTAATTTCACTTCAAATTGAATGCATAATTATCATGTTTTCAAACCAAGTCATATGAATGTTTATATAGCCAAAATTTGAACTAAAATTTTCATATATATACATTTAAAAATTTATTAGTGAAATCATTATATATTAAAAAGAATATAAAAAAGAATTGAGTTATATTTAAATTCATTATCTAAGTTTTTAAATCAATGTTTTTTTCAATTATAAATGACTTCAATTAAACAACAGAAAGATTTATTTATCCACCAGATGGAAAGAAAAAAAGATAAATTATTAATATATAAAATTACAAGATTTATTGTACTTTTACAAATAGAAAACTAAAATATTTCTTATCTAGTTGCTAAGACGGGATTAATTACTATTTTTAATAATGCGAACTTATAATCACTTTTTTCTTTTACATGTATATCACATAAATTTTTAAAGCAAATGTAATCATTTGTTAGTCATATAATTCAAATAAATTACTTAATATAAGAGATCAGTTATTTGAAATGTAACAAAATTGTTATATGATGCATAAAATTCCTTAGCAAGTTGTATCATTTTGAACAGTTTCGTGAATGTTAAAATAAATTCCTTAGCAACCTCTTTGTAAAAAATGCAAGGAGAAAGCTACGATCATCATCGATGACTACCTGGTTAGTTTTTTTAACAGTCACATCAAATTGAAGGTTAATATTGATATAAAAATAAATAAAAGAAAAGGTTAGACGTTAGAGAATATTCTTAATAATCTTATCTATAAATTATTTTATTTTATTATAGATTATTATTAATATATAATACTAATCATAATCGTCATAAGGATTACCAAAATAATAATTACCAAAATATATCATAACTATTCAAATTTTAGGAATATCAAAATGGCTTGACTTAAGGATGTCAATGGGCCCATGGCCCAGGCTATGGCTCACGGGCCACGGTCGGGCAAGGTTGGCCGACATGCCATTTACTTTTTTAAACAAAAAATTTCCAAAACGACCGTTTTTTAAATAACGGGTTGGCCACGGGCCAGGCTGAGCCGACCTTCTTGACTCAACCTAATCATGTATGGTTATGATATATAATTTAATCATTTCATTTTCTAATATTTCAATTAGACATAGACCATGAATTTAATGTCTAATCTTTTAAATCTAATCATATTCGTTCTTGCTAATTGATAATTGATATTTGAAAGCACATTTTCAAATCTCAATTTACTATGGCTAGAGTATTCCTTAAATAACTACTAATTAAGAATAATAGAATATTCTTTCTAATTACTTTATAGTAACAAATCTTTTATTGACTTATTCAATTATCACCTTATGATTTATTTATATCAAAGTAATACTGATTAAGCTATTCTAAATAAAATAGGGCATGTATAGCTTCAAATCATATTAATTCTTACATGAGATACTTTGTTAATCTAACATCTAAGAATCAATTATATAACTATTATAATAAGGAAATTCATAAACACATGAATAATATTTCATTTCGAATTCTTATAATCATGTTAGTTTAGTGAAACTAGTCTAGTAAGCACTCACACATTTGTTTAAATATCTCCATATTTGAATTTTATAAAATTAATTACCTTTTTATAAGAAAGTAATATAATATGTGCTAGTTTTATTATTTCATCAATATCTTGTCTAGATGGAACTATAACTAGGAAAAATTTGAAAATAATAGATAAATACAAATTGAATCTTATAATTAAGATTTTATCCTAATTTAAATTACATAGTAATTTATTTTAAAGATTTTATCTTTAGTATTAAAATATAGAATATAAATAACATAAATATATAAAAATAGAAAGTGCCTTTAAATATATAAAGATAGAGAGTGTCTTTAAATAATTATGTCACAAAATCTACACCCAACTGATTAGTTATAGGCCATACACTAACAATGACACGAGACATTGCTTATATCTCTGGATATTTTAATAAAGGTAGGCCAGCATGTCCCCATATAATTTTTGTTAAGATTAAAATTATAATTTTGTGTGCACTTCCTCATTAATCGAAGTTTGGAAATGGCAAACAAAAGAGACATAGGTCCGTAAACTAAAAAATGGAAGATGCCAAAGTTGCGCTAATATATATAAGAGCAACAACATAACTTAATCCCGAGCTCCTGTGAAAAGGGACAAGCCGGACAAGGCAAAGCCTACCTCCAAAGAATTAGAGTAAAAGATGAGAAGAAATAATTACACATATGAACCATTAAGTTTAAAACAAGCAAGCGAATCAATCAAGGTTTATAACCATGGGATTAGAGGAAGAAGATTACGAATACGTAAATTTGGGAAGGTAGACAAAATAATCCATAAGTTTAAAGCTCAAATCGATACTCTTAGATCATTTAATTGTTAGGTTCAAAGTCTTATGATCAATCTAAGAAACAGTTCATTTATAATTTGATGCAAAAGACAAAACTGCTAATTATGCAGAAGAATGTTTTTTTCTCCAAATTTAAAAGGTCAATTTAAAAAGTAAAATGGAATGTAAGAGAAATTAAATGATTTTCACCTGCTCAATTTCAATTGTCTCTGTAATATTTAATACAGTTTTAAGTACTAATAAAAAATTTAAAACTAATTTTAGAAATATTTTAAAAGGTCTGAAAAGAAGAAAAACTAAATCACATACAATAAAGGTTTGAAATCCTTGTACAAACGAGCTGGTATTTTTTTTAGTAGACTACTGAATGAGTTCAACCATATATATTTTGGTACTCTTTTAAAGCAACAGTAAGCAAGTTTGAAGTTAAGATGTGCACCGAGAAAAAGAAGATAGAGAAAGAAAATTAATATTTTTGAGAGAGAAATATATATAAAACACTATCGAGTTAATGAATAATCACTCTCTTCTTATAGTTTGAAATATGTTAATTCGATGAAGAATAAAATATGAGTGAAAATTAATTCTTAATTATTTAGATAATTATTTGGAAACCTAAAATTAAAGAGTTCCATGAAATAATATCTATTGAACGAAATATAATACTAAAAACCCAAAATAGACCATAAAATTGTGATGGACAGTGTCAGAATTTGATTAGGGTAACAAACTCTCCACAGTTGATTAGTGGAAATGAAGGAAAGAATGATGAAGCTATTAATATTTCTACCCCCTCTGAACAGGACAGTGTAAGTAGCATAGATTATTACTTCTCCTGAGCATAGAACAATGGTGCCTGAAGGTGATAGAACAATGGTCGCAAACAGTTGTAGCACAGAACAGGGAGGTGCAGATATTGGCAAAATTGTGCAGCAATAATCAAACGGTTTTCAACTAGTTGGATTGAGAATTAAACAAGTTGACACATACATTTTTCAGGGAAAAACAACTCTTGACAAATTTAGTGCAGACAATGAGGAGAATTTAGACCACAAAGCGAAAGATTTCATCTCCCAATATTTGGAGCATTGTCATAAGGATTGGGCAACATGTTGTCTCCACTCGCAACTGTAGGACGAACTGATAATCAAGGGACAGGAGACATCCAACAAATAAAGAACAGTGATACCACATTAGCAGTAGACTATGTCCCAGACATTTTTGGTGATTTTTGCATGCAATCTAAATCTACAATAAGGAAATCAGTTAAAAAGAGAAAGCAAAATTTCAAATAACAGTGATAGTAAATGAGTCTTCCCATTAATATGAAAGTTCAATAGTGCCTATAATTATATCTTGTTGTTGTTGTCTTGTATGTAGATAGACATACTATCTTCCTTAAGTAGGTTTAGGTTTAGTTCTTTAGTCATATTGCCGTATGATAGTAAGCTTAAAGTGTTGAACTCCTTGTAACGTGGTTTTAGTTTAACTGTAATTTAAGTTCATTTTTATTTTTTAAAAAAATTGTGATGCAAAAGAAAATTTTTCTTGTAAAAAATTGATATTACTTTCTAAAGTATAGGTTTAAGTATTTTGAAACTAGAATTAATTTGCAACCTCTTCAATTCTTTTACGATTTTTTACACAATTCATCACAATATGTTTCTTGTTTAATTTTTGTTTATTAACTAATTATGCTTAAAGTGATGGTTTCGTCTATGTTATATACGTTTTAAAAAAATTATCAGAACGAAACATATATTTGTACATCTCTGATTTTTAACGGCGAGAGCAGATAATAAGTTAGTAGTGGTATATGTTTTAGTTTGTGGTCTTTGGTTTATAACTTAATCACTAGTTATGGTCAGTAAGAGAATATAAAATTAGTAGTGAATTTTACATATGTACTATTGAAAACAATACATCTATTAATAATTAAAGATAAGATTGCAGTGAAACTTTTACTAATTTGCTGTAATTGTTATTTCTACATATGTACGAGACTTTAGCGATAAAGTAAAATTGATTAGTACGAGATTTGAGAGGTGTAAACTAAAATTTTAAAAATTTATAACTTTTAATATTTGAGTTTGATAGTTTTCACATAATACAAATTGGTCTTTTAATTAGCATTTACGTTGAAAACGAGGCAACTCTTCATAGAAATTCAATTCTCCCCTGTTCTTGGATTATGGAACATCCGGCCAATGCGATTCAGGAGGATGATGCAGTGAATTTGCTTCTAACTTCACAAACTAACACTTTAAATCAAGAAATAATAATCTAATAAGCTTATTTGCAATTTTCGAAGAATGGCAGTGTAAACTTAAGGAGGAAAAGTCAGCTGTTTTGTGGATAACAAATTTAAATTTTAATCTAATAAAAATTTTATAAATCCTAAATAATTATGATAACATTTATAAATAATTATGATAACATTTATAAAATAGAATAATATATGTAACTTACTGTTAAAAAGACTATTTAATACAAAAATTTTAACACAATTTAAATTTTAGTCCTTCACTTTTCGATATTAACTCATCTCTCAATCTTCATCCTCCCAAATTAAAGCTTATGATTGACTTTAATGCATCAATTAAGTTAGTAGGTTTAGTTTATAATTTGGGAAGCTTAAAATAAGAAGAAAAATTATAACTGTTTTATGCTTATGTTCCTATCATATGCTTATAAACATAGACATTAAAACTAAAATGTGTCATTATACACAAATCATTTTATTAAAAGGAGTTATTGGTTAATTAAGACTTAAAAAAGGCTCAATATCAATACAAAATAAACAAAGGTCGTAAAAGTATAAAAATCAAAGTTTTACTAATTTTCTAAACTTAATTTTAGTACATATCTCAAACTTACAGTAATTTACCTTTTAGATTATAACTAAAATGTATTATAAAAGAGTTTTTAATGTAATTAGCCATAAAATAATGAGTGGATCATAAGATGTTAATTCTCTCCTAATAATATTATATAGTAATAGGGAATATATAACGCTTAATTTCATGAAAAGGGATAATAGCTTAGTGACTAAAAGCTCTTCCACATGTAGAAGATAAGGTCGTGGTTACCATTCTAAAGGAAAGAAATTAATATCATTTTACATTCTCGATTTCGTTAATGTAATTGTGTTTCCAATTTTATGCAATTGGAATTGCAGTTATGATATTTGAAATTTTATTTAATTTATAATTATTTAATGAAAATAAATAGTTCAAGTTTATAATTTCATTAAATAATTAAAGTTTATAATTTCGTATATTTTAATAATTAAAAATTGTTTAAGATAATAAAACATATGATCGATCTCTTTTATAATTTAAGAAGTCGAAAATTATTTTCGAATATTTTGTGAAAATAATTTTATTTTTTAATTAATTTTTTAAAAATAACTATAAATGTACATAATCTAAGCATCACACTCACACATATTCGCAAATTAAATGTTGATGAAACGATGATATAACCAAATTATTAAACCGAGTCTGAACTAATATGAAAATAAGACACGGAAGTTCAATTTTAGATTTTCAGTGACATGCTCATACAAGTAGAAATATACTTCCAAAGTTTCAACAAAACCTAGTGGAAGAGGTTGCCCGAGCTTTACAATAGGGATTAGCGTGTATTGACTTGGAAGAAAAAAGGAGAGTTGAGAAGGAGCTGGGACTGGGAGGCAGGGGCTTCGTTGAAGTGTCATTTTCTTTTATATACTCTCGAGGTATGGTAGGCAACCTAGACCTCCATGTGTCTCTCTTCTCTCCACTACAAAGTAATTCAGAAATTTTTCTGTTCTTCTTGCAGCAGCATCACTTTTCATACAGCTTTCCCTGTCTGTCCTAGCGTTCTCTCTCTCTCTATACATATAAAACTACCAGAATGTCTTTTCTTTACTTGGAGCCTAGAAAGAGCTGAGAAAGTCTTTCTTTTACAAGTTGATGAGAAGCTCTCTTTACACCAGACTATTATTCTCTCTTTTGTTTGCTTCCTTCCTCTTTTCTGTTTAGTCTTTCCTTTCAGTTTATGGGTTACCTGAAAAATTACAGAAGATACATCCATTTCTCCTCGGTATCTAGTCTTCTAATCTTCTAGTTAAATTTCTGTACAAAAGGGGCAAAGACTTGCTCAAAAAATCGCACTTGCATATTTAAGTTCTTCACCTTGGAATTTGGATACGCTTTCATTGAACAATTTTTAGTGGCTAGGAAGCTAGGGAGCTGTACTCGAACCATTCTGGGAGAATAAAAATGTCCCAGAAAAGGGTTTTCGATGGACAATCTTTGAATCAGATTCCTGACCTTTCGCTGCACATAAGCCTTCCAAATAGTGCTCCTTCTTCAGTTTGCACCGGGGTAAATAATGATGGTGATTCATTTTCAACTCTCGACATTTGGCGTAGAGACCACTATGATGGCCTGAAATCGCACAGTGATAGTTCTTTAAGAGTGGGGTCACGAGCAGACACTGAACTCTCTCTCGCAAATCCCACAAGTAACACTGCCTTTGAGGCAGAGAGTCCCTGGAGAAGAAACTTCAGTTTTGGTGTCGGCGAAGAGGATCTTTCAAGGCAAAGATTGATTCTTTCTAAATATTTCAAAAGTGGCCGAGCAAGTCATCACATAAATCACGGGATTAGAGTTCTTGAACCCCCAGGCTTGAACCCCATAAAGGGAATTCCAGTTTATAGTAATTGGAGCAGTTCCAGAGAGATAATGGATCCTAGATTTTGCTTCAACCAGATGCCATATCCATCATCTTCCAGTGCATATACTCCAGATCGTTCTTCCATTGATAACAAAACGGGGAACCCTTCACTGAGGTTCAATGGTATATCAATGAAGACACTAAGATCATCTCAGTATCATGATCAGCAGCACCAATTTGGCCTTGGTTTGGGCAGCGCAGAGATAGGAATGATTAGATCAAGAGTACTTATGCCAAAGCTACAAAAAAGGAGGAACATGAGAGCCCCAAGGATGCGTTGGACTAGCTCTCTTCATGCTCGCTTCGTTCACGCTGTGGAGCTCCTTGGTGGCCATGAAAGTACATCCTTATATTCTCCTTCTTGAAAGTGATTATCAAACTATTTTCGTGCTTCTTTTATGCTTAAAAATGATTATGTGATTATACCCTTATACCTTTTCATTCTTTCTTTCTCTAATCTCTGATGGATATATGGCTTATTTGCGTTTCAGGAGCTACTCCAAAGTCAGTTCTAGAGCTCATGGATGTCAAAGATCTAACACTAGCGCATGTCAAAAGCCACCTACAGGTCTGACTAGTCAAAAACTCCGGATTTTCTTTGCTCAATTGTGTTCCATATTTTTTCGAAAAACCAAAAGAAGCACCGTATTTCGGTATATTTCTCTGGCGTGTGATACGGTGAAGACTTCGGCTATCTTTCTGGCACGAGAACCGATGAGGATGAGTGAATGAATGAACAGTTACGTCTGCTAATTCTGAGTACAGGACAATTTCTACTTTTTGATAGAGAGAGAGAGATAAAAGTAGCCATCATTTCTCAATAATTCATGCAATTACTGACCTCACCAAACATCAACCTCGTGGTTATTAAAAAATCTATTTGGCTTTTTGACTGGGGTTCTTTAGTCGGTAAATTAGTCTATCTTTCCACTACATGTTATTTGCGGTGATTCCATTTTTCAAAGGGGGCTCTTTTCCTTTTTATCAAGTCTAGGTCTTCTCGTTAATGGTCCATTCATTTTCTTTGTCTCCTTTTGCCTTACAGATGTATAGAACTGTTAAGAGCACTGACAAGCTTGCAGCTTCCTCAGGTAACTTGCTTTCTATATTTTCCCCAATTTCCAGCTACAGACTTTGAATTTTCAAGATTCTACGATCCTGTTAATGTTAGCATAAACCTGACACATAACCTAACTGGCTAACCAACTCTTGCTTAGGGACGGTCTAAATTAAAATCTATATCTATATATCTCTAAGATCATATGATCTGACTATTCGGAATATCTAACAGATGGATCTGGAGATGAAGATTTTTTTTCTGTGGCAACTCCCTCTGATAAAAATGCCATAAATTTACTGAAACACGGAGAAGCTTCCAATGGCTACATTGATCGAACTTCTCTCTGGAGTAACTCTTCAAGGTATTCCCTCTCTAGGTCCTGATTTACGCTGAATCGCCGACGTTCATTATTGATTGTTGTGGGCGCTTTAAGTTGTCTCCAGATTGACTTTACCTTTTTATATGTGCATGAGTGCATTCATTGTCATGTTTCATGCTTCTAAGCAAGAATGACTTTAAACATATATATATATATATATATGTCTAAATTCTCAACTCAAAAGAGCTACAATGTGGCAGCTTTTACTTTTTGCTTAGCTTTTTTTCTCGTCCACCTTTTTTCTTTCTTTCTTTGCGTCTGCTTTCTTTCAGACTACATGCACGTCAGCACATCAACATGGTACTGGACGAAACAAGTGTAAATTTATTAAAATAAAGTATATCAAGACCGAAACACACAGGTTTAAACTACCTTTTTTTCCTTGATTCTCTCAAATCAAAGTCGCAGCAATATCTGTCTTCTAGGTGATGACCTTAATTAGTGCAATCTCCAGAACGCCAGAACCTAATTCCATACTGTAGTAGTTGAGATCTTTAACTCCATACATGTTTATTTATGGCTATATCTAACTCTTACAATGTCAGCTAGTTACCACTATTTTAATTTGAATTTCTTCCTATCTAAGTTGGCCATTTGATTTGTAATTGGTCACGCTCTTCAGGGGACTTGGTCTTCAATTACTTTTGCGTAACTGAAGCTTAGTCGTCTTGCTACTTCATAAAGATGAGATGCTTGCTAAATTAGGGCTGTTACTGCATGATGAGAATGTGTATTGGGCATATAGAATATTTTTGCATGCTGGAAAATTATTGTGAAAATATCTTATGCTACTTAATTTTACATAACTTTTCTATATAGCGAACTGTAGCTTGAGTACGTATTTCCTAGAGTTTTATAAACTTAGTTGCACGTCGTACCAAATTGCTTTCATCAGTTCCTTTTTTTTTTCTTTAGTATTAATGAAAAGCTTGAACATGAAAGTAAGAAAAAATGGAAAAGGACAGCATATGCATATAATGAGAATAAGAAATAAAACGGAGTACATGCATGCATCATGCACATTGTAACAATTGCACAATTTCATTATAGATAGCTGTTTCCAACTTGGTATACGTATTGCTACGTGGATAAAGTTGGTATATAATGGAATACATATATTTGAAAAGAATATTCGTACATGTACAAATGCTTTTTTGCTAGAAAGGTGAACAAATAACCTTCAACTTTGTACATGCATGAATGAGTTTGATTCAAGTAGCATCCAAGTCTCTTGTTTAGTTTTACTTGAACGGCTTGAATTTGAACTTTAATTGACATAATGAAATTCGAGAGGTAATTAATAGATGGTATCTTCACGGTTTTTTACTTGATGAATTAATTGTGATCCTTGCGTGCGTTAGGTTCTTGATTGAATCCAATAAAATAGAAGTTGTGTTTGCAATTAGAATAAAATAAACTACTACTAATATGTTTATGTTTTCAGTACATGTTCAAAGTTATAAGATGACTAGAAACAGAAAAGTATTTTTTGTTCAAGAAAAGACTCCGAGTCATTGACTCATTCGTTTAGAGCCTCACTGGACAAAGATTATCGTTTAACATATTCACAAGATTATTTCTCCAAAATAAATTACACTTTTTATATACTAATTTTGAATTTATTTCGACTAAAATCTACACACACACACACACACACACACATATATATATATATATATATATATATATAAACATATGTTCTCATTATTACAAAAGAACATTGTTTTTCAACTACATCAATTTGAGTTTAACAAAAACACATCTGTTATTGACTAATAAAATAATGCACCTCTTTGGAGCATATTAACCTTGCTTATCACTTCGGATAAAAAAGAAAATTTCAATCAAAATAAAAATGACTTGAAACAAGCTACAAGGAATTTATTTACTATAAATAACTATTCGAAGATGTTGAAACTCCAAAAGGAATTGCTAAACTTTCGATCTAGGTGATGGATTATGTTCATAATAGATATGTTATCACTTCTAATTTATGTCATATATTTTCATGAATCTAAGGGTTAATAGATGATAATTATTCTTAACCTCTAACATCATGTTAAACATCTAATAGTTCTAATAAAATGTTTTAAACATGCATAATAATCCAAATCAGCAAGACCTTATGAATTTGATCAATAAACTTAAAAGGGTGTGTGTGTATATATATATATATATGTTTGGTAAAGTTGAACTTACTAGGTAAAATATTGTCAAGTATTAGAGATATAAATTAGTAACAAATTGGTAAGAATGCTTCCTTATTAGGATTCAAGTATGATGAATGGAAGAGATAAGTAATTACAAGATATATATATATATATCCCTCTGTGTGTTTATGCTTACAAATTTACCAAAAGCAAAGTTAAATATAAAGCCATTAATTAAATGATTAATGATCAAAAAATAATAATTCTTAATCTAAACTTCACTCCTCATTATCTTTACAATTTCTTAATTAAATTCTTTTACCTTAACTATTTTATCCAATCTGAGTATTTTCCAAAAGGAATCAATCAATTCCTTAAATTAATTTCATAGAATTAGATCAACAAGAAGATAATTCTTTTTGTGCTTTTATTATTACATTTTTCTATTCTAGTCCTCTTTATGATTTTCAATTGAAGCCTTTCTATTATTAAAGAAATGAAGATAAAATCAAATGATTCAAGTTAAGATGTGAAAGATAAAATATGATATGTTTAAGACCCAAATATTTGATTAGTTCATTATTATTATTATTGTCGTGGTGGTGGTCATTATTGTGATATTTGTATTTAGCATTTAATAATCACAACAATTTCTTCTTTTCCTTCTAATTGTTTCTTCATGATATTTACTAGGTGCATGCATTTGTTGTGACTTGTGCACAGTAATATTCTTGTTAGTCTTTGAAGAAGTAACTTACTGATACCGTTACTTCCGCACTTGTAAATTTAACCGTAGAAGATTTTCTTGTATACATGTATAAAAGAAACTTTACATAATCATAGAGGCGAATGTACGTAGAGCCCTCTAAATAGTCGAATATAAGAGCACAGGAAAGATTCGTACGATTATTAATGGAGCAGCATTCCTACCACAAACATTGCCTTCAGTTCGGTTAGTTTAAAGCATATGTAGTTTATACATGCAGTGCTTTAAATTGGATATTATAGCTTATGGTTACTTGTTTTTGGAGTTTAGCAAGGTCTTTTTTATTTGTAACTTTTTATTTGGCTTTGTTTGCTAGATGATCATGGACTTGGTGTCCTACATAACTATGATCTGATGAGAAAATGTAACCTCTTATTATACGTACTCTAAAAAAAGCCCTTGGCAGACACTTGTGGTGGAATAATAATTGTGAGCAACATTAACTATCCTTTAGTTATGTTATTAAACACGCATATAAAGTACATAACTTTATACTCACAAGTTATTGGGTACTTTTCGTAAGTGTCCAACAAATACGTCCAAGTAATGGAGCCATACTCTAAAAGAAGAGGATAGGTGCCAGCCAATTCTTTATCACTCGTCGTAAAGTGTAAAATAATAATAGTCGTTTTGGAAACAACAATTAAATATTCTTTATTAGTTAGTTGCCTCTGCATCTATTGTTTATGGTACTAACTAACTTTTCTCGGATACATGTTTCAATTTCTGCAATCAAATCTGTACCTTGAAACTGAGAAACCGCTTGTGTAAGAAATCCTGGCTACGAAATAATGAGATGTAGCTTTTCCCGTAGCATTATCAGATGAACTATTACAGTTTCATGTGGCATGTACGTCAGCTCCATATGACATTTAATCTTTCCGGGTTCCATTTAGGTAGTTTTTTCTTAATGTAATTTGTTATTTCTATCAACCAAGAGCAATTTATAAGAGATGTAGATGGAACTGTAATGACAGAGGCGATTGGCAACAACCATGCTCAAGCGATGTGGACAGGCTTAGATTAGAGATGCTATCATCTGAACAAGAATTGTCTGACAACCAATTAGAGGTGAGGGACTCAAAATATCATCGTTCTGATGCAATGTTTTTGCTAATCTACCCCAGAATTTCATGGTATCTGTCTGCTAATTCGTGCATGGCAGTTTGAATTTGCAAATGAATAGTCCAGGTACTCATTATACTTCACAAAATTCCTGTATGTCAATGCAATATCTCTGCAGTCGAACAATTGGAATTTCTAGCAAAAGTTCGACTTTGTTTTGGCAAAAAATAACTCTGGAAGCATGTTTTAATTGCTATTTTTATTCTTTTTCCCAGTTCGCTTTTTCTGAGATGAATTTAACTGAAGTAATGGATACATGTAGGGAAGGGAGATTGCACAATCAAAAAGAAAAGGATCCAACCACGAACTTGACAATCCAAGTTTGGAGTTCACCTTAGGAAGAACGTATTGGCAAAGCAAAGAAAATGACTGAAGTGAGAAAAGAATTTGCCTGCCTTTTTGTTGCCTTCTTAACAAATTGCAAATTAAGTCAATATTGATATGCGTATAGATTATACATCATAAAAGCACCAGTCCGTTTCCTGTTACCTTAGTACATTCTTTTTTGTTTAACTTATTCTCCTTATAAGGCGATATTGGTATTTACCATCGGGTAATCAACGAACAAAAAGGCGTAAAGAGTTTTGGTGATGGATTAAGTGAGATTCTATGTTCAAGTTCTTAGTGGAGTCTTGTCATTATTAACTTTATGGAATCTTCACGTCCATTTACTAGTTCATCTTTAGAAGCATCATAGAAAAGTCAATAAAGGAACCCCTCGTTTGTTAATTAATGCTAAACAACCGAGCTATGAAGCCTTTGGTTTATGAAAGGCAAATAAGAGTAATCCAAAGAACTTATTGGCAAGCGTAGATGAGATTCACATGTTGCTATTATGGGGTGCAGAACGTCCCTAGCAAATCACTTTTGGTAACTTGCAAGTGATTCCACGAAATCCGATTCGTGCCACAGTTTTTAGAGGTCTCCTCTTTTTAACTTTTTAATTGAATAAATTATTATTTGTTCGAAATTACATAATTTAAATAAATTAATAGTCTAGAGTTCAGAGATGTTTGCACTTTTGCTTAATGGCTTCCTAGAATAAAACATAACTGATGGTTCAGGAAAAGTAATTGAAGTTAGGTTTCCACAATTCTTATGTCATCAAAAGAATATATAATTTCATTCCCGAAAAAGCAAAATGCTATGTAGGCCTTAGTGAAATGAGTCCCACCTATATGATGGGCTCAATGCTAGTCTAAGCTTAAATATAGATCCGATGGCAATCTTATTCTTGCTTGGATCTTTAAAAAGAACGTAATTTGAAGAAAGTTATGTGACAGCATTTAAAATATGGGAATAAGTAAAAAAACATAAACAACAATTTAGAGTGATCAATTTTAATGCCAATATTGAATTGATAAAAACTTCCCAATTCGTATAATAATATAAATGATTAGATCATCTAAATAGTTATCAACTTCATACCTAAATCTGCAAATTAAATCTTATTCTAATGTTTTTATGAAAGGTCTAAATTAATCTGTCTTTATTTTTTATACCAATTTTTATTTTAGTAGTTACAAAATGATACCCTATACGCCTTAAAATTTAATTTCATTCAATTTATGTTAGATCTCCATTATAGGATCATTAACTTGTCATATGTTACATACATTACATGCTAGCTAGGCAACTATTGCCATCGAAATGCTTCTTTTATGAAATTTAAAATGTATTTTTAATTTATAATTATTGAATTATTAAAAATAATAAAATACTATTTTATAATCAACAAATAAAAGTAATTACATTCGGAAACCACAAACCCCCCTTTCCCCTTTGAATCCTAAACCAAGAAACTTCATTGTCCATACGCAAATCATGTTTTAAAAATCCCAAAATTGTTCTTGCCAAATCCAGTATTTAAATTAACTTCTTTGGCCAACGAAAACACGCTTGACACAAAGTTTCGAAATTTGGTATTCGGCAGAAAAACATACTCGACATCGACCCACATCACGATGATAGGAGGGTCGTGGTTGAGAAGGTCATCTGGAATTACACCACTAAGAGAGAACCTAGAGTGGGTTACTTGGAGTCATCACGATGTGATCCCTCCTTATCTAAACAAGATGACTAAATTGTCAAAAAACATCTATTTTCATGTTTTTAGTTTTTTTTAATCTTAACATGAAAAAATTATTTTGTATTAAAATGCAACAATTGTTTTTAGTATTTTAGCGTCAAAGTAGTCCCTGTATGTTAGATTTTCCATTTGTCCAAGTAAGTGGTCCTTTTTGTTAAATATTATACTAGTTCTATGATAGGTGGTGATTTTTCGGTACAGTAAGTCATATGTATGGTTGTAGTTTTTGAGCAATTATTTTGTATTCATATGTTAGGATATTTTTAAAATCAACCAAACCCAATCATGTTAAACTAACAAAAGATTAGATGTAGTACCTAATGGAAAGAGCTTGAGCTTGCAATTGAGGAAATGTTCTTTTCATACTTATAAAGAAATACATAAATAATGTTTTTCACAAATGAATCCCTAAAAAGGGAAACATAGATTGCAATCATAATGAACCAACTGTTAAATCTTTCATTCATTGTATTAATGCAATATGCATGTTCTTATAAAGTTAGAACATTATTTTAGTAAGTTGATGAAATATGTGCCCGTTTGATGTTGCTAGAACAACAACCTGAATAGGCTTTTTTATCCTAACAACACAAAACTATAAGCTTAATAAGTGAAAAATAATGACATAAAATATATATTGCAGTAAACTATGCTAAAAGTTGTGTACTATTTGTTAGAGTAGTGCTCTAAAGGCAATCACCTTTAGCACTTTTGTATAAACTTTATTTTGATTAATAAAGCGAAAGGCATTTTTCATTAATTTGATATTCGTTTATTTATGAATTGATATTGATCTTAAATCGAATTAATGAAGTTCATGATACAAAACATAGCATGAAGGAAATCATGATGAGATCATGACAATGAGATTCTTATCATGTGTAATTATGTTAGTATCTAAATCATCCCTAGTCATAGGATTAATAAGACAGGACATTATTAATTCAGACAAACTAATACATGTTATACTCCTTGATTTGATCAAACAGTGAATCTCACAAACTGTAAGCATGAGTTGTTTAGAGTTAACATGTGGTTACTTACTAAGAGTAGTAAGTACATCGGATGACCCGCTATGAGATTATCATATGAATGATTTATTGAATGTCAATGATTAATCTCATCATAGCAATGGGGTAAATATCCTTATACTTGAGGTACTCAAGTATATTTTGGATACGAATCCTGTACTTTGACATCATTCCTTGTTACCTCAAGACGAGGTCGCTCTTAGGGTAATGATTGGGTACAGCTATTTGTATTCGAAGGTAATTGAGTAGTCAATAAAGGATTTACCACTCCTGATAAAAGGAGATGATACTCACGACTTCTTTTCGAGATCATTACTCAGGAGCCTCTAGTCTGAGCAATTATGTGTCATGAAGAGAGTCTTCAATCACACACAGAGTAATGAGCTCCTAAGATAAGAACTAATATCACTTGGACTAGATGTGACATAATCAGTCTAGTGGGAGTTGACACATAGCCCATACTTCGAACTAAGTGGGGTATAGTATGGTGAAAGGATGAATTGCATGATAATTGTTTATGGAAAGATTCATAAGTTGGATAATTAAATATCGAAGAGTTCGTGAGTTAATCCACTTATATTTAGACAAATTAGCATCATGAAACCCTTCATGATTTGCTTAAATTAAGAGTTAATTTAAGTGCCTAAAATAACCAGAAACCTAAGGGTCATACGCATAAAAGATCGGATGAAAAACATAATGTGTATGACCAAATTTAAGCAGGCCATGATCGTGACTCATAGGCCATGATCCAAAGGCGAGCCCAGGTCACGATCGTGGCCTTGCTAGCCACGATCATAACAGAGGGCACGACATAGTACATAAGTGAGTTCTTCACTTATAGACACAAGTTTTTACTACTTCTTACACACTAAAGTGAAAGATAAGGACTCTAGAAGAGTACTAGAGTGAGAGAGAGGTATCAAGAACTTTGTTCTTGCAATTTATGCAATTGTTGCATGAATCAAAGTCCATGCAACAAGGTTCTTGATCTATTTTCCGTCATTATTGAGCATTTACTAGAACTCATCTAGTTTGGTGCTCAAATTATCCTTATACATTGTTTCTTCATCTTCTTTGCGTGTTCTTGGGTGATCAAGGAAGAGTTTGGTATTTGTAACAAACTAAACAAGGAGAAGAAACAATAAAGGAGGAGAAACATAAGGTAAAAAGTTTTATATTTCATGTTCTTTTACATGTCCATGCATGCATGTTTGATTATGTGGTTTTCGGGTTGTCATGGTGTTAGAATCTTGATTCCGACACTTCTGCTGCATTATCATGCATGTGATGCATGCAACCATGGAAAACCCAACAGTAGCATTATAGCAATTTTATGCATGTAATAGGTGATGTATTGAACATGTGTAAAGTATTTGCTGAGTTGTGACTGACATGCATGTTGACTTGGAATAATCCGTGTAAATTTTTAAAAAAATTGTTTTTCTGATTTTCTTTCTAAAAATGTTTATAAGATCTTATATTATGTTTTTGTCAAAAGAAATTACAATTTAATGTCATTTGCTATTTTATTTCGAATCAATATCCAGATTGTTCATATGTTGATTCTAGGAATTTTTGAAAAATTGAATGCATTTGCTAATTTTGAAATTTTCGTAATAATTTTTGAATTTTTTTTGTTTTCCTTTCGCATAAATGTTTATAAGGTGTTATGTTATACTTCTAAAAAAATTAAAATGCAATTGAATATCATTTGCTATTTTATTACGAATTTAGTTTCAACCTGATGCATGTATGAAGTTATGGAAATTCCGAAAATGTGATGAACATGCATGCTTGTAAATTCCATATCAATTTTTATAAAAAATTGTTTTTATAAATTTTATGCATGCACATGCAAGATGAGATGTTGCCACGTGTATGAGATGCATGACACTTGTTGTTAAAGTGATTATCTTATGCATGTATAATGTAATGTTTGACTAGTGTTAGAAGTAATGTGACAAGTGTCATACACATGTGATGTGTTGGCTTATTCCTATTTTTTAATAAATAAATCCTAGGAATTAGTTTCTAGAATTTTTTATTAGACACATTTATAATGTGTATAAGACTCTGGAATTTTTTTATAATTAATTGAATTTTATTCAATTAATAAATAAATTCAAAGTCAACATTGATCAACTTTTTGAAAGTTGATGGAGTTGACTTACTTAATGACTTATAATGTATGTATTTCCGTTATGAGACCTAAAAAAGGTTCTTATGTGATAAGAAATGTATTATTTTAAAGAAAATAACATGCTTAATGCATGTGCTTGAAATTAGGGTTTGGGAAATTTTCTGAACATCAAATTGGTCTCTTCAGTGTCTAATAGGTTAACTTATTTATCTTGACGATTTTAACCATCGAGATAATTTTGGCTTGTGCCAAAATTGTTTAGATAAATTTGAGATGACCTAAGGATATTATAGATGACTAATTGATGTATGGAAATTTGGGAAACCCTAAGGATTAATTTAGAATTAATCCAAGTAGAGCGTAGCATTTCTAGTGTGACTAGATAAAGGCATATAAAATAGGATCAAAGTGTTTAATTTGGACATCAAAATAATTAAATTTTAGGGTTCTTAATCGAATCACATTCATAATTCGGATTAGCCAAGACTAACACTCGTACCCGATTAGGTTCAAGAGTTAAATCGAATCATAAACTTTAGTTGCATAGTTAAGTCATAACCTAAATTAAAACTCCTTTGTGTGATACATGCATTAAATGCAATTTTAAGGGTAGTTATGGATATAGGCTCAATTTAATTGAGTTGCCATAAACTAAATGTATATATGTGATATATATATAATCAAGATCATCCAAGTATTGATGAGACCAAAGGACAAATCTCTCAACCAAATATTAGGACTCACTCCTTCCATTGATATGGCAAGAACTAGAGTTCTTTTAGAGTTGGGTTATTGGGCAAACCCAAGCTTGTTCTATATGAATATGTTCAAACTATGCAAATTACATTTCCGGATTAATGGGTTGGTCCTAATTGGGCAAACCCAAGGTCAACGTAGATAGAGGAGAAGTCGGGTTATATATATGGGATGTATACAAATCAAGAGTTGATGACCCAATGAGTGTGCTAAATCAACAGTTGATGGCACAAGTTGATAGTTGCATAAATGAATGCAATTGGTATGAATGATACCTTCTGATTAACCTAAGATGGCTTGTTGGGCAAACCCAAGGTCATTCTTGTTCGGATATGGACCCATTAAGAAAACCTTAAGTTTTCTCAAATTCGTAATGAAGGCTACAGATTTGAATTAGAATAATGGGACCTATAATGCATGTGATTAAAGCCCTTACCGATATGCATTAATCTACATTCTAACACTTTCTCTCGTTCTTCTAGGTTATTGAATCGCCATGATGTCTTCTAGTGTGAACTTATGCTCCCTATTAGATTCCAACAAACTTACGGGACCTAACTTCTTGGATTGGTTACAGAATTTGAGAATTGTTCTCAAAACCAAAAAACTAGGATATGTCCTAGATGAACCACTTCCCGATCTCCCTACTGTCGATGCATCTGATGAAGATCAGAAAGCTTATAAGAAGTTACTAGATGATAGTGAGTTGGCTAGCTGTATAACGCTAGCCTCTATGTCACCAGAATTGTAAAAGCAGCATGAGGCTATAGATGCTCATACGATAGTCTACCATATGAGGGAACTGTTTGATGAGCAAGCTCGGTCTGAAAGGTTTAATACCTCGAGGTTGCTTTTCTATTCTAAGATGGTTGAGGGATCATCTCCAGTGCAGTATGCGCTGAAGATGAATAGATACATTGAGAGATTAGCTAGTTTGGGCTTCATAATGGATCACGAATTAAGTATAGACTTAATTCTGACTGGTTTGACTGATAGTTATTCACAGTTTGTGCTTGACTATCGGATGAACCAAATATCCACAACGATACCTAAGTTGATTAATCTACTAAAAACAGCTTAGTAAATTGTCAAGAAAGACATTAAGGCTGTGATACTGGTGGACTTTACTTCTGGTTCTCAAAAGAAGAACCAAAAGAAGAAGAAGAAGTCCAAGAAGCTAGTGGGAGGTGTAGCTAAGAAGAAGGCAAAGGAGACAACACCAAAGGGGATATGCTTCCATTGCCACAAGGAAAGACATTGGAAGAGGAACTGCAAAGCTTATCTGGAGTCACTGAAGCAGAAGAAGGCATTAGATGCCCCATCGTCTACTTTAGGTATGATATTTGTCATTGAGGTTAATACTATTTCTGATCATAACATTTGGGTATTAGATACCGGATGTGGCTCAC
>JAOQMS010000006.1:27267530-27288836 GCA_027563885.1 Erythroxylum longipes
CTTCCTTATAAGCTTATGGTCTTTTATACTTAAGTGTCTTGCCAAAAATACCCTTATACAATCTTACAACATTAATATTTTAATTCCATCAATTTAACCATGTCATAAAACCCTACTAAGCTTGTCATAACAAATCAACTCCAAAATTAATCTATCAACACCTCATAATTCAAGTAAATCATGCTTATTCATCAAGAAAAATTCGGGGGCTAACAAACAATCATAGAGATTTGCATAAATGGTGGTTGCAACAGAGGTAGGCCATATAGAGTCGTTAAGTATTATTTGATCCCAAATTTCTTATAGTTCTGACACATAACTATGAATTGTTTGGCTAGGTTATTGTTTCATCTAATGAAGTCTTCAGTAAAGCTGAAACTGACTAACATCATCAAATAGACAGTAAGATTCTTTAAAATATCCCATACCTCCTTAGTAGTGTCAAATGGCTGAAAATCAAGTTTGATCACTTTATCACATGTATTTCAAAACTAGGTTTTGATGAATCATTCCTTCTTATGCCACTAGTCGCTTTATAAATTTTTCCTTTTTTTTGTTTGTCGTTTTGGTTGGCTTTGGTTGGCTTTGGTATTTGTCCAGTAACGATTCACTAAAAGAGCATCTCTTTAAAAAAACCACATATTTCTTCTGACCACAAATCATAGTTTAATCCATCAAATGTAACATTGATAGGGTTTGGGATGTATTGAGGGAGATTAAAGGTATCCATAATGAAGAAAAGGAAATAAAATAGAGAAAACTTGCTTATAGAGTTTAAACTTGATCCTCCTAACCTCATAGCTAGATTCAGAATGTGAAAAAAGATTATGAATTGATATTGTTTACAAAGGAAATGAAGGAGAAGGGGTTGAAGTCGATGGTTAAAGTTTTGGTTAACTACTGAATCGATGGATCTGATTTGAACTAAAGAATAGGCATATGTAACATGTGGACAAGTGGTGTAAAGAAACATGGTAGATGTCTATGATGCTGACGTGGCAATTAGAAATGATGTGCCATTGAAAGACTAATATGGACTGATGATGTAATGTTGATTAATGGTGATATGGTGATGACTAGGATGATGATGTGGCAATGACTGATATGTTTGATGGTGTGGTTGATAACATGGCGGCTAGTGTGGCACTTATGTGGCGTCAATATAAGGAATGACTATCATTTAGGTCTAAACGATGTCATTTTGCTTGGAAGCTAAACAACATCATTTAGGTCATCATTTTCCTCCCAACAATTTCAGCTAGGGTTTTTAAAGGTTAACAGCTTTCGGCAGCACGTCAGGTGTGAACGTTGACGACTGATGATGTGTTTTGCACCATTGTGGTCTACTTAAATAGAGGAACAAAAGAAGCTCTGTTATGATATAGAAATTGAGAGTAGAAAAGAAATGGCAAAAGGAATTTTGTATTTTCAGTATGTGTATTCATATGTTTAATAGGGGTATTTATATCTTTTGGATGATTCTAAATAAAGAAGAAAAATTAATATGATAATGACTTGATTATATACATGATTGGGGGACTAGATTAAGGCTAAAGTAATGTTAATAGTTGACTTTTAAAGATTCTAAAGACATGAGTTAATAGTTATTACTGAGATTAGTTATAATGCCATTAACATTATTTTAATGCTTAGAATTGGTCAAGTTAGAGAAAAAATATTGCAAGAATTCATCCTTATTTTCTTATTAAGATAAATAGTAATCGCAGTGTTCACAGTCTTTTTAATGCAATCATCTACATGCTCCTTACATTGATCATTAGAAACCACATTGACCTTACATTGATCATTAGAAATCACATTGACCTATTGAATCGAATCTAACGAACTCCTCCACCAAAACTCGAACTATAACCCATATAAAGTCTCTAAACCTAATTATTAGCGAAACTCACAAATTCACCCACAATTGTGTGCACTGATAGACCTACAAAATAAATTGGGAAGAAAACCAATAATTGGGAAAATATGGTATTAAAATAAATATGTCGAGAAAAATGTTAAAATGGGTGAATAAAATAAATTAGGCAAAAAACTAAAATTGGATCAAATTTATATATTTATCAAGTTTAATTGTAAGTTTTTTATTTATATAAAATAAATTGTCTTCAATATCACCTGGTTATAATTGTTACTTTAACAAAAACTAATAAAAATATAATAGAAAACTTATTTTAAAACTTTTCATTTAACCCAGGAAATTTCTGCAAAACTTCTAAATCAAAGAAAAATTTGATGGAATTCGTGAAGTCAGAGAAGAAATTGTTGCCCTTTATCCTTTTAATTGTAAACGAAGAATAATATTAAGTTTCTTTTTATTTCTTGAAATTGAAAATCATTTTGTAACAATTATAGTGTTTGATATTTATATATTTATACTTTTTATTTTTACTAAAATTTGAAATTATATTAAAGATATTAGACAAATGAAATAAGAAATCTTAAAGATGCATCTTCTGTAAATCAACTTCTTATGTGATGATGTCACTTCTTCTGTAAGGATGCATCGTCTATAAATCAACTTCATTTGTGAAAATGAATCGTCTGTGATAGCGTCAGCTTCGTCTGTAATGACGTCAGTTTCGTCTGTGAGGACGTCATTTCGTCTGTAAGAATACATCGTTTGTAAAGATGCATCTTCACAGGGTCTTAAGCGTTGCATCGTCTTAAGTTGCTTTTGCTTCGTTTTAAGTTGACTTGGGTTCCGTCTACCTTTCGCTTCGTCTGTCTTTTGTTTCGTCTACTTATTATCATTCGTCTGCTCTGTTGCATTCGTTTGCTTTGTTTTGTATGCTTATGACATTCGCCTGCATTGCTTCGTCTTCTTTGCTTTGTTTGCTTTGCTTCGTTTGTGTTATTTTCGTCTGCATTGCTTCATTTGTCTTTTGCTTCATCTGCTTCTTGCTTCGTCAGCCCTTTTGTTTCGTTTGCTTTTCAATTCGTCTGTGATGACGTCATAGGGTCTTAAGCGTTGTATCGTCTTAAATTGACCTCGCTTCGTCTTAAGTTGACCGCTCTATCTTAAGCGTTGCATCGTCTTAAGTTGACTTTGCTTCGTCTTATGTTGACTCCGCTTCGTCTCAAGTTGACTCCGCTTCGTCTTAAGACTTTGCCTCGTCTGTTTCTGATTCGTTTGTCTTTTGTTTAATCTACTTTTATTTCATCTACTTTCTGCTATAGAGTTCCATTTGAGATACTTCTTGTTTCAAAATTATACTAGCGAATTGGAGCTACAATTGTATCGAAGAATTCATGCTTCATCTGCTTTCCGCTTCGCCTGTTTTTCAATTCGTCCGCTTTTGATTGGTTTTATCTAATCCTATAGTCTGGTCCATTTTTGACCCTTTGGACGATAGAATTTGTCTTCAAGGTCTTCATGAAAGTTGCAGATATTGAAGCCCTCTTTCAGATAATTCAAAGAACGCTTTGATTCGACATCTGTCGAAAGAATTGTGCCTTTTGTCCCGAGGTAGGTTTAACATGATTTAGATCACACTATTTGATTCTTTCAGCCATAACTTCATTTTCCGACCTCCAAATGAAATGAACCTCGTGTCTAGATAATCATGAGGCATAGGGTTATAAAATGATCTGAAGGTATAGAATTTTAACCGAGCCTCTAAGATGCTCAATATCTAGATAAAAGTTGAGCATAGAATATTTGCTTCAGTATAAGGAAGGATTTAGAAGATAAGGCCCGATACTACGATATTAAGAGATGAGAATGAACCGAGGATGACTAATGAGGGTTAAATGGAAATAACCTTGCATGGTAACAAGCACAAGCACATGTCCAATGAAAAAGAATGTTGGGCTCCGGAATCGGGGTCCAACAGTTATAGTATCAGAGCATGAGTTAGACTCCGGTATCGGGATCTGACACATTTAACCCAAGAAATTTCTGCAAAACAAATCAAAGAAAAATTTGATGGAATTCATGAAGTCATAGAAGAAATTGTTGCCCTTTATCCTTTTAATTGTAAACAAAGAATAATATTAAGTTTCTTTTTATTTCTTGAAATTGAAAATCATTTTGTAACAATTATAGTGTTTGATATTTATATGTTTATATTTTTTATTTTTACTAAAATTTGAAATTATATTAAAGATATTATACAAATGAATTAAGAATTTTTTTTTAAAATTATAATAGAAAAGAAAAGATACTATGGAAAAATCTTAAGATAAAATTAAAAATAAAAAGAAACTGCATCATATGATCACCTTTCTACATAATTTAATTTTAAATATTTAATTTAATTTAATATTTTGAAAATTTTAAAAAATGTTATATGCTATAAATGAAGTTGAGTAATTAAACATAAAAGTAATGAAATTAGATATTAATATAAACGTAAAAGATGTAAACGACCAAATCTTCTGGTCAGGTGATTGCATTAATTAGTCTATAGTTTAGTTAAGCCCAATGGCCTTATTGATTCTAGCGGACATGTGGTTGTTTCGTCAACGAAAATAAATAAATTAACAGGAAGATTAAATTAGAAGCATTTATAAATATTTTATAAGGATAACGCAATGAATTTAGATATCTTTGGGAATTTAAGAACAAAGTGGAAACAGCAAAGATAACAGCTATCAACTGATATCTTTTGGGTTGATTTGGTGTGGATATCAATATCAACGACTTTAGTTTTTTATTTTTACTTTTTATATATATTAGGTATCTCAGATTTGTTGGACTAATTCTAAACCCTAAGACCCTACCTTAAGAGTTTTAGAAGAGGTAAATTTGAAATCTTAAGGTCTCTCAAGTTCCTACGTAGCCTATACACTTCTGCGCACAAAGAATTGTTACATACTGATTGGTCAGTTGTTGATTGATCACTGACCTTATTCTAAAAAATCATTCTAATATTTCTAACTCCTACATTATTGCTAGAAGCAAGATGTCCTCAATTGATCTAACTAAAGAATATGCCCAAAGCTCAGAGGATTATCTACAAGAAAAATTTCTCTTTTTTTTTTTTAGTTACTCGGACACAAGATTTCGTATAAAAAAAAGCCAAAAGTGAGAAGTTAGAAATCAATTATACCACTCCTATTTACGTATAGAATTGCCAAGGGAATAAAACTACCTATTTACCTCTTTAGTTGTTGGATATAAATCAAATCCAGGACAAAGGAAGGTCAGGAGTCATGACCATGCGCATTATTCAACCAAAAGCATACATTAACAAAAGAGGTAGGTGTTGCACGCCAGCAAGTTAGGGCCAAACCCTGACATAGTGGCAAGTCGCCATATCATTACTTACGCCGCGCTCCTTCCACCGCATGTCATGTCAATCGTCATTTGGTTTCCTCTAGTCTAGTGCTTTCCACCAAAATCTATCTTCTACGTAATACTTTAGACAACCAAACGACACCTGTCATATCCTAGACCAACCAAAGTTTCACTTCCATTGATTAAACAAAGCCAGGCATCATTGCTTGTTTCTCCATTCTCTCTGCCAATCCAACCTTATTATTTCAGTTTTAAATTTTAAAATTAACACTATAATTAGCCATTTTTCTATTATTGGCCAAGCCGGAGGCCGACTGGGCAAATTTCAACTTTCTTCAAAAGCTTTGTATATAAATATATATATATATCCTCTTTAACTATTATTATTATTAATTCGTTCAGTTTTTGTGCGAATCTATTTATGATCAGTTACGGAGCACCAACGTTGCCTATGATACCAGCATTAGAACCATCTAAAGTTGCAACATTTCCGCTCAAGTTCTCATTTCCATATCACACAGCTTATAACAGCAGAATTTTTCCGACACACCCCAAACCCCTGCAACCTGTGCCTCTTCTTCTTCTCACCAACGGTCCACAGTCACCACGCATGGCCACCGGACACTCTTCTCGGGCATGTGCCGGCGACAATATTCTAACGTCCGGAGCAAGCGGCCGTATCAGTGCTCTGTTTTCTCTTCGAGCGTTGAGGAGTCTGTTACTGTTGATAAACGCCATCCTGTTGCTTCTGCTCTTGCCGTTTCGAGGCCGGAGACGAAAGCCGGTGGTGGGGGCGTCCACGGAAGATGAGAAGATGATGCCGCAGGAGATTAGCGGCGGTCAGCGGAAGAGTGTGGTGCGGGTCCCAGCGAGGATCGTGCCGTGGAAGAGCAACGCGGTGGTTGATCCGGAGGTAGCTTCCCGGAGGGCCTTGGCTGTTCGGAGAGTGTTGCAGGACAACGACTCTTCTTCGGTGAGGGAGTTTTCGTTGTTTGCTACGTCCAGGGGTGATATCCTTTTTACGCAGTCGTGGACTCCTGTTTCTGTCAATATCAGGTGATTACACTCTTTTCTGTTTCCTTAATTTTGATAGCTTCTGAGTTGAAACTTGTGATTTGTGATGGCCTGTGTGATTTAGTAAGTTGTTAAATAGGGTAATTTAGGGAATCTCTGCATGTTAAGAACAATTTTAAGCACTTGTTTTCCTACGGGTGATTTAAATAAAAAATGCATGGAGATGCAAAAGTTAATAGAGAACTGGAAATTGGAATTTTCTTTTTTGTTTTTGTTTTTGTTTTTGGAACATCAAGAACAAGCGTTAGTATGTTGGCTGCTATAATCTCTTTGGCAATCCGAGAGTCTTGGTTGATTTTGATTTTTTTTGGGGTGAAATTGCTCTGTTTCCCGCAGTTTTAGTGCTCGGTCCAACATAAGACAAAATTCTAACTTTTGGAATAGTGGATGCCTTGTTTTAATCGTTTGAAACAAATTGCTAAATCTTTTGGTGAAGTTAAAGGGATATTTTTACCGACATATTCAACAGTTAACTTGTGGTCTTTGAATACGGCACGTTTTTTCTTCCCTTTTCTCGTTTCTTTCACCACTTGGATTTGAAAGTAAAAGTTGGGTTCAACTTGGGCCACTGTCATGCTCTGTCTTTACTATGCAAACAGTTGCTCTGCATTCTGCCGCATCTCTAAGGAATAATATGGCCTGAGCAGATGGGTCTTCTTATGCCCTGGAGCAAGGACCATCCGCAGACCAATTTTTGCTCATACATGCTTCCCAATAAAATGATTTGTCCTTCTCCTGGTCCCGTCTTGTCTTACTCCCTTTCTGAGTACCAGGCACCACTAGTTTTATACAGTTTTCTGTTACTGCCTTGTGTTATTCCCTGACCTTATAGTCATTAGTTGGCACGCAATTCTATTTCTTTCATTCTTCTTACTTTCGTTGTTTGTGATGTGCATAACATGCCTAGCAATTGATAAAATCTTGCAGGAGCTTTTGAGTTTGTTTTCAGCATACGAAACTCTGTGGTAAAATATATTCATAGAATCAGGTTTGGCAAAGGAAACATGATAATAATCAGTTCTTTGGCTGGGACGTTGTGAGAATAGTTATTGGAGAGTAATTTTTTTCAACTTTTTTCTATTTTTAAGAAGGTAAGGGCTAAATCTCTCACTTAATGAGTGAAGACAAATTTTTGGAAACTAAATTGACTAATTATTGGTGATGCTACTAGTATTACTAAGAAGAAAAATTGGTCTACTTCAAAATAAATAACTTATTTTTTTGGTTAATTAATCTTCCAAAGTTATCGCATGACCAGATATGCTTCCATGACCAAAAAAGAGACAAGTGGAACTACTATAGACTAAAAGAGAGCTCCGAAAACAACAATCTAAAAGGATAATAGTGGATAACAGTGGAAATACTTTTACTGAAAGTGCATTATGTGGAGGAAAGAAAAATGGTGAAAGAGGCAAACCAGAATGTCTGGCTACAGTATGTATTGACTATTCGGACTTTTGCTCTTGTTATATTCTTTTATGAGCAAAGTTTTTTCAAAATTATTGATGATTGTTGAAACAAAACCCAAAACAGAATCTGCTGGTTTGTACTATGTACTTATCTCCAGGTTTGAATTGGAAGTGATACGTGTCATGGTCAAGCTACTTTTAACCAAGTTTCTTTCAGGTGCTTGCATGAATGCACCCCTACTTTTTAAAGTAGTTTATAGATATCTCTTTGGTACAATATCTGCTGCTGAAATATTATATAATGCCATAGATAAGCATCATGGTGGAAAGCCTTTCTCTAAACTTTAGTGCAATCTTTACACATTTTGATGTATCAGCAAGGACAGAAGGTCTATACTTGAGGAGTAACAGATGTGAAGAAATAACCAAAATCAACATAAATTCACATTCCACGGATGATTTAAGCCTTGAGTCATGGGAATAAAGAACTACCATGACCTAAACTGATTCTTGCCATCATATTACTCATTTGGTTGCTATATGGTACTAATTGATGTTGCGTGTGACTCTGGCCTGTTTTGCAGGGGACTGGTTGTTCTTATGCATGGTCTGAATGAACACAGGTTTGTTATTGCAGCTAGAAACTTTGCATACATTTATTCTGTGCCTTACAGTTTGCTCAGATGACTATTTTTTGCTACAGTGGAAGATACAATGATTTTGCAAAGCAACTGAATTCTCACGGACTTAAGGTTTATGGAATGGATTGGATTGGTAAGTTTGATATATACCTGGGATTGCCATTATTAAGTTGTTTTCTTAATTTGTAGAAGTTTTCCATTTTACTTGTTTGGAAAAGACTTCCTTGATATTGGTAAATGTTTCAGTTCTGCAGTTCACAGTTACCTTCTATTTTGCTTGTTTTGGTTTGAATTGGTCTTTTCATTTGGTGACAACATATTGGTAGCATCTAATTGATAATATCTTCCATACTGGTTTTCTTGGCTAAAGTATATTGTGTTTGGTAACAATGTCACATTGTGAACAAAGTTGTTGGCTGCAGTAATGATTACTTGTTGGTAAACTATCATATGATAATATGGAGAACATCATTTAAAAATGAGCTACATGTGCACCACCCAGTTGGGGTGGGAGGTGGTGGGGTTTGGGGTTTTTAAGAATAAAAGAAGGGAGACCAAGGTCTTTTCTTAATGTATGGAACTGTCAAGGAAAGGGAGAGTATTCTAGCATTAGAAGTGCAGCACTTTAATTCAAAGAGACATACACATAAAATAAGTATTCATTTATAAGGATTAATAAAGCTAAAAAGAATAGTAAGCTGAAAGGGATGCTCAAGCTTGGATTCCTATCTATTATGTGTTCCTATTTCAGTTCAACTTCATTTTTTATTTTTTTTACCATAAAGTAAATCCATGTTTAATGAAAATAATTTCCTTTAAAACAGGAATAAATCAAGTCCTTTACATTAACTCTATTCGGAATTCGATGTGATGATACTTTTATCATTCTTCTATGTATTGTACTTTTCTCTACTATGATCCTCTTAAATCTTTTTGTTTAAGTTTTACTCTCAAAAATGTTATAAGAAGTTTACGTGATCAAGAGCAAAACTTTTGACAGAGTTAACTGCAAGATTATGATACTTAAAATAGAACAAGTTGACATAGAGGACTGTAGTAGTATTCATACACTTTATTGATCAAAATATAAAACTCAAGTTTATTGCAGTGTAACCTTGATTATTGCTCCATGGTATGTACAAACTTTTGCACAAGATTCATGATAGAAATGAGAGCACGTAATGTAGGAAAGAGGGAAACTGTACTTAGTTAAACACTTTCGAGTAGTTAGCAACATTTTTCAGTTGTTGCATTTGTTAAATTTTATCTCTAAGAGTACTAAGATATAATCATAGGAATAATGATGGTAATAACATTACGAGCAAGAATAAGCGGATATTCTTTTTATACGCAGAAAAAGTTAAATATTTTAAAATATAACTACTAAGAGACATGCATTTATGCTTTATTATGATCAGTGTTTGATGGTCTAGAGATCACGACAACAATGCATCTATATTTGGATGTTGCAGGGACTTGGATGTCCATTGGTTCAAAAAAGTAACCTGTCTGGCTTATCTTAATGAGTAAGCTTATTTTTTGAGTGGCCTGTATCTGAGATTCCCTTAATGAAATTGCCAAAGGGAGGATGCATACTCTAAAGCTTATGTTTTGAGTGGCTTGTATCTGAGATTCATGAAATTGCCAAAGGGAGGATGCATGCTCTTAAAGTTGGTCCTACTGAAATATTTCTGTTTTAGAGATGTAGAACCATAGTCACAAAGTTTGTTCTCTAGGCTAACAGAGAGTCAATTTCACTATTTTCCAATTCCTTGAATTATTTTATCAGAAGTTTGAAAATAGCAAAATGAAGGTTTTGAGCTGATCCTGCACTTAGCTGCATACCTGCGTAGGCTTGCAGTTTACTTGAATGTAGAATACATGCAACGAATAACGGATGACTGAATCAATAACATATGAAATTATTCAAGCTGCTCGGTTGACATTCCATCATTTTATATCACAACATCAAATGTGATTTTTTTTTTTTGGCAGAATTTTTTTTCTCTTTTCTGCAAAAATATCTGTGCACTTCTTGTTGTGTAAGCCGAAACAATCCTTTTTTTTGTGACTTCTGACAGTTATTTGATGTTGTAGATACATCTAGTCTTTGGTTTTTCTATTTAGAGCCGGTGTTCTTTAGCTACCTTATGTTGTAGTTTTCAGTAAATGTTCTATATCTCTTTCTTATATACACTCCTATTTAAAAGTGATAGTTTCTTTCTTCCTATCAGGGCATGGGGGTAGCGACGGGCTGCATGCTTATGTTAATTCTCTGGATGATGCTGTCAGCGATTTGGTATGCTACTTGTGTTGCATGTTACATATTTGATTGTTCTTTTGGTGCTGGAGGAAGGTATCTGAATGTGCTCACTTTTTCAACTTTTGATAGAAATCCTTTTTAGAAAAGATCTTAGCAGAAAATCCTGGGGTCCCCTGCTTTTGTTTTGGACACTCTACTGGTGCAGCCATTGTCCTGAAGGTAAGATTGGAATTCAGTGATTACAGGTTTGCTAGAAACAGTAAATTTCACAAATAAAATTAAGTTTTTAATAGCAAAAATGTGGAATGTTTATGTGGTTACTGAATTTGGACATGTTTAAGTTGGCCTTCCTAAACAAGGGCTACACTTGGGCTCGGGTTTTGAAAGCACATCTGTTATTCAATCAACGTATGCCTCAAAATCGGACATCTATCATTTACATTTGCATGGAAAATTGCAGGCTGTGCTGGATCAAAAGGTTGCAAGCCGTGTTGCTGGTGTGGTACTGACTTCACCTGCAGTAGGAGTTCAGCCATCCCATCCTATCTTTGTGGTAAGAACATATGTTTATGTGGCAGTAATCGACTGAATTATTCTGTTGCTAAGTCTTCTTATATTTCATGACAGGTACTGGCCCCAGTTGTCTCCCTATTATTGCCAAGGTTCCAAGTAGGTGCAGCAAATAAGAAGGGAATGCCAGTTTCTCGTGATCCAGAGGCACTAGTGGCTAAGTATTCAGATCCACTTGTGTACACAGGTTCGATTAGGGTACGAACTGGGTATGAGATTCTTCGTGTTGCCGCTTACTTGCAGCAGAATATGAGAAAATTGACAGTTCCTTTTCTAGTGCTGCATGGCACTGCTGACAGTGTTACCGATCCAGTAGCTTCTGAGAAACTGTACATTGAAGCCTCTTCAGCCGATAAAACCATGAAATTATTTGATGGATTGTTGCACGATCTCCTATTCGAACCGGAGCGGCAAGATATAACAAACATTATAACCGAGTGGCTTGTTCATAGAATATGAGTGGTAACCACAAAATAATTTTTCAAGCCAAAGGGAGTTAATGTTAGAGAGGTTCGAAACTCTTCTTAGTTTGATCAGTTCAAGTTAATTATAGGCCAAATCCCAAATGGTGTGGCTGAATAAGATTCGTGTTGAAAAGGAGATGATGCTGCCCTTTCTGCTTGTGCTTGGTTCAGTGTCATTTCATTTGAAGCATCAAGAAGCCGTCCTCATTTGCCCAACCAACTGGCCCACCTGCAACAGACCATTCCATTTCATGTTAGAATTTGTGATAATGAAATGTACTTTCTATTTTTGGTTTAGTATTGTCAAAATAACTTAAAAATTGTAAATATTGATTTTAGTTTTATTATTAATCATTGGGTTAATTATATAAAAATCAAACTTAATTTTGTAATACTATGTTGAACTTCAGAAAGTCATGTTTAAATATTTAAACCTTTGATTTATTACGAAAATATTAGATGTTAAGTTTTTTGTTGACGTAATAAGTCACATTGGAGATTTTTTTTCCATGTCTTTGTTTTTCAACTCAATTTTTAGAAGTTAAATAAAAAATAGACATTAAAATCTGTCCCCATTTACGTATGTGTTATGTTCTTTAAGCTACGTAAAAGAGAGTTGTTGAATTTGGTTATTTGTTTTGCTTGCTTTTGAATCACTTTTAAGATCTTTTTGTTCTTAAAGACATGCCCTCTTTTATCAATTATATTTATTTAATTTTGTATTCTGTTGTTGAATTTGGTTACTTGTTTTGTGTCTTCTTGTTGAATTTGGTTCCTTATTTATATTTTTGTCTTTTGTTAGTTTTGTTGTTTTGCTTAGTTAATTATATCGATATATTATGCTTGTTATTTTCCAAAAAAACATTTTTTTTAAATTCCTAAACCTCTGCAATATAACTCTCCTTGCATGCAGGAAAGATATCATAAACTTCTACAATATAACTGTTTCTTTTGCTGATTGGTTACAAATTGTTGAATAGAGCATTCGAATACACTTTTCATATAAAGATAAAATGGTCTTCTAATTTTGCCTTCGTAATATGGTTTATGGAATATGAAAAGATGGAATATGAAAAGAATGTAACAAAAGGATATTCTCAAATTAGGATGTAGGTTTTTATTTATAGAATTAATCAAGATTGCAATTCATTGTCAGTAAATATTGGACACTATCTTTCATTTCTAGACAACTCTACACCTTTTATATATAAGGCAATGTAGGCAAATTTGAATGTGATAGATTATGAGTGAGGTGGAGGCATTACTTTTAATTTTTAATTGAAAATTTCAATACATCTAGTTTTCATTGTAAATTACTGTATGGTTTACTTTTTTAAAAGGATATTTTATGACTATTTTTAATGATGGTTATTAATTCCTTTTAAAAAAACAATGCTTCTGTTATTCTCATTGCTCAGGCCAGGCCTTCAATTTTCCTTATTAGTGCTTCTACTTGAGTAGTTTATGTTTTTTTCCCCTACTTAATTTTTATTAGTAGTTATTCGTCATCATCTCCTTAATTAGCTATAGGGTGGCTTCCAAAGTCTTGTTATTTAAACTGTAGTAGGAGAATTAAAGAGTTAAGGTTGACAGAGATTTCAACTACTTATCAATTGAATTACACATTTTGTTATCTCTATATTAAATTCTAGTATTTCAAATTCTAGTTTTTTGTTATTCTCTCAATCAATTTCTATAACCTGTTCAATTTAATTTCCTTTTTGCTTCACACAATGATGACTTGTTCTATAAATAAGTTGTAGCAATAAAATCCTTAGAAAGAGCATGTTATGGATTTGGTTTGATGAGGTGCTTGCAATTTTGATTTGCTAGAAATGAATAGTAAAATTCTTTATAATGCAGATGGTAACTTTTAAGTTTCATTTTGGTGGGGTATTGGAAAGAAATGAAAACAACAAATATGTTGGAGTTCAGATCAAACTGAAGAAGGATATTGGTGTTGATAAACTTAGTATGTTAGTACCAAAAGGAGTATCGAAAGATAAATGACATAGAGGTGTATCTATGTTGTACAAATTTCTAGAAGAGTCAATGAGATGCTTGAAAGAGTTGAGCTTACACCATGATAAGCAAAATTTGTCAATGCTTTAGTTCATAGAAGAATTGAAGAACTAAAATGTTGAAACCTATTATGAGCATGGTTATGATAATCCTATAAGTGATGGTGAAGAAATTGATTATGATATTAGTAATGAAAAGAGTTTATTCCAAGTTTAGGTGGAACAAGATGATAAAGATTTTATTGATATGAAGAGGAGTGAATCTGAAAATGATATAGGTGATGATGTTTATGAAATTGATGATAGAAAATATGTTATTACAAAAGCTAATGAGAATAAATATGGGAAGAAGGTAGGTAGCGTGCTTGAATGTGATAGTGTCGTGGAAGGGGTTGGAAGTAGTGAAAAATGTAGTAATGAAGAGCAAAATTAGTCAAACAATTCATAAAGAGAAGTGGAAATTTCACTGGGTTGGTCTAGTGAGTATGGGGATAGTGATGCCGAATTTCAATCACCAATGTGTAGTGATGATGGTGGGTGCGAGGTCTTTGACAAAAGGAAGAAATTTGTTGTTTTTAATCCAAAAGTGGATATGAAAGATTTTTAGTTTTAAGTTGGCATTAAGTTTACAGATTAGGTTCTGTTTAGGGAGGCAATCAGAAATTGCGCAATTTATTATAGATCTGGTGTAAGAATAGAAGCTTTTGTGATCTACACTGTCCCTTTAAGGTTTATGCTAGTTGTATTGGAAATGAAAAAACCTTTGCAAGGAAGATAATATTAAACTATCATACTTATAAGAATGGATAAGGAAACAAACAAGCTAGTAAGAAGTAGATAGCAAATCAATTCTTACACAAGTTTCAGACCAAACGGAATTGTCCAATTACAAAGATTATAAATGATCTTTAAAGGAAGTATGCATTGCAAGTGACTAAATCTTAATGTTATAGGGCTAAATAGGAAGTTATTATGATGCTACAAGGATTAATAGAAGGACATTATGGAAACTTGTAGTCTTTTATACAAAAATTGCGGCAAGCAGATAAAGACGACCAATTTTTCATTTAAAATGAACTTAATAAAAAGTTTGGTCAGTTAATGTTTAAGAGGTTTTATATCGACTTTAACACATTGAAATATGGTTTCTTTAGTGGTTATCAAAAAATAATAAGGCTTGATGGATGTTTTTTAAAGACATTTCTTATAGGTGCTTTGTTAGCTGTAGTTGGGCATGTTGGAAACAATTAGATTTACCCCTATATGTTGGGTTATGGTTGAGGAAGAGAATTACCAATCTTGGTATTGATTTTTAAGTCTTCTTGGTGATGATCTAAACAATAGTCAGAATTTATGGATGTTTATAAGCGATCAACAAAAGGTCAAAGTTCTAATATTGTTACTGTTATTAGTAAATGTGTTTTGAATTGTTATACTTAAATTATAATATGTTGTTTTTCTTTTTTTAAAGGTTTAGTAGATACATTATAGAATCTCTTCCCAGAAGCAAAGCATAGAAAATGTGTCCGGCATGTGTATTTTGATTGGTATAAATTTCATAAAGGCTATACATATAGGAGTTGTCAATCGCACAATGGAAGTAGAAGTTGATGAAATAATAGAGTAATTAAAGAATGTATCAGAAAAGGCTTACGATGACTTCAAAGCAAGGAATCTTGAGACTTTTATGAAAGTATTTGTTAGTACAAGGACAAAGTGTGAAATTGTTCATAACAAAATACTAGAGACATTTAATGGATTCATTTGTGAAGCACAATCAAAAATCCTGATCAATATGCTAGTGGATATTCAAGATGCTTTAATGACTCAAATTCATGAAAAAAGAGATATGAGGTTCAAATCCATAGATGAAATATGTCCAAAAGTGAGAAAGAAGAAAGATACTACACAATGGGAAGCAAAACACTATATCATCAAGAAAAATGAAAGTTTAAAGTTTGAATTAACACATTTTACAAATAAGTTCATTGTTGGTATATAGACAAGAACTTGTTAGTGTAGACTTTGGGATTTAACAAGAATCTTATGTAAACATGCATGTGCTTGTATATCAAATCAAATGAAGGATATTGATGGGTATGTGAGCTGATACTACAGACATGAGTGTTATTTGAAGAGTTATCAGTATGTTATGAAACCCAATAATAGTTTAAAGTTTTGGCCAAAAACTGAAAACTTGTAACCCATATTACCTCCTTTGATTAAGAAAATGCCTAGAAGACCTAATAAGGCTAGGAGAAGGGATAAAGTTGGAGAATTATGGAATCCAAACAAGTTGACGAAAGTTGGAGTACTCATGAGATGTTAATATTGTTTTGAAGTTGCTCACAATAAAAGAAGATACAAAAATAAGGACCAACATTCAAGATAACATAAAATTGGTAAGGTAATTGTATATTGATTTATAATTGTGTTTATGATAAATATTCTTTAGATGTATAATCATTCACTTCAAATTCTACATGTGTAGTGCAAAGAAAATGAGGAAGACCACTGAAAATATAACATCAACTTCCAAATTGACATTGGTGGAAGAAGAAAAGTTAAACAATCAGTATTTACAAGATCCAATACTACAGCATCTATTTTAAAAAGGGAGAGGAGGTTGGTAAGTGAATATTCATTTTTAATTTTGGTTTCTTCTCAACTTCTTAAAATGTCATAAAAATTTATGTGTATACATGCCACCTAAAGATATGGAGTAACATTTGGAGAAATTAGTGGGAACACTTATTTTAGGGTTTGTTACCAAATTACAAAATTTGGCTAATTATTTATTTTTATTCCTAATTGGTTATAATATACTTTATTTATTCCTAATTTGTAATGGTATACCTTTTTGTTTATAAATGTTTTATAGATGGGTGGAAGTCAATTTCAAGTGTTCAATCTGACTCAAGCTTCTTAAAATACAAATGCTCAAACAATAACTACATCCCAGATGAGATACAATGTAAGGGCCAAAAAATCAACTCTAATAAGATCTTAAATTGACGATGGTGAATCAATAATAAAACTAGTCGTGCTTAAACCATGTGTTCTGATTTTGATATGTATTTCAACTATGTGTCGTGATATGGATATGATGTGCTTTGGATATAGATAGGTATGTTTGACTATATTGGGTAATTGATTTGAATATGGATGGATATGTTAGGTTGTCTTGAATAGTATAGTTGGATATGGATAGGGATTGTCTTAGCCACACAAAATATTGGCTATTATCAACTGCTATACATTAACTGTCCAGTATAATGAAAATCTCTTATACGCTTTGCATTACAAAAGAAATTTTCTTTTAGAAGCCATCATTTCCATATTGGTAGATTAACATTACCAGTGTTTGAAAGAGCAAAACACAATGTGGGTCAAAAAATATAGTTACTGGAGTAGAGCTTGATTAAGTATTGATAATAGCAACTTAAATGTACAAAAGCAACATGTTTCAACTGTTAGAGATTTCTTATGTTCATAGTAAACATAGGCATATACTAAGAATATGAGAACTAAGACCATTAGATGGTCAAGCAACAAAAAGTGATCTCTCATAATCATACAATGAGAACAAATCGTGTACATAATAGGGGTCCATCATATGCAACTCTTTCTTGTTCCGTTTTACTCTCTCATAAATTGTTGCAACGTAAGTTCATATCAAAAAGAATTAGACACTTAAGATATATAGTCACATCGAACCTACAAAATAAAAATTAAAACATGAATATCATACTTATGTCAAATTTTGAAATATCTATGAATTATAAAATAAGTTCACGTCTTGCGCATAATAATGTATCTTATGGATAATAGTCTTACCTCAACGTATAAAAGATGTTTGGAAAATTTTTTTATAATAACAATGTCTCAACTCTTTAAGCAATACTATATACCTACAAGACACCTGCAATTTGAATTAGAACATTAATATCATATAATCCATAATTGAAATATTCATAATGCGTTAATAAAATAAAAGGGCAATACTGACATTTGTATTATTACATTGATAAAAATGTTGACCAATATTGGAATTAACATGTGATATTCGTAGCTTTATCTTGTCATTACAATTGGGACAACCAATATATGGAATATGAAAAATTACTCAGGATAATGATATCCATATTATATACTAAATATAATAACAATAAAATTACAAATCTTGTTTTATTGATGAGCATAACACCTTCTTTTGGCAAAATTGAGTCTTTCTTTGCTTCTGCTAAATTGTTGAAACAACAATAAATCTCATTCTTGAATTTATTAACAACAGCTTGACACTCTTCCCATATCAAGTATATGCTAGGTGTAGATGCAACAAAAGCCATATATATTTTACTTCCACCCTTTTTTTTTCTGTAATACACATGATGATCAAGTATGATTAACATATTTTCATACAACTACTACAATATCATATATATATATATATACCAATCGAATTCAAGTAAAAAGATGGAGAACTCAATCCAACAAACAAGATTAAGCTTTGTAGTTATGTTGAGAACTTTTTAATTGTAAAGTTGTTCTTTCTATATTGAAGTTGGATATCTTCTTTTAATGAATTGAACCATGTCTTCTGATCATTACAAAAGTTGGAATTTATAAGTTAGACCCCATTAGCAGTGTGAGATGTCCTTATTTTCTTAACTGTCAATTTTATAGGAAAATTAAGGAGAAAAAAAGGAAAAAAAAGGTGAAGAAGGTTGTGTTAAAAATAAAAAATATATATTTTATGATCTCCTTAATATGAAAATATGGATTTGCATAATTTATATGATAAATAAAGGGTTAATTTTAAAAAAATTCCAAACTTCATAAAAGAGAATAAGAGGCTAAGGAAGAAAGCACAACTTCTCAATTAAGAGAATCAAACACTACCTTATGACTTGAAACATAAGTTCTCTAAAGCTAACTCCAAAGTTAACAACAATATTCATCACCTCAACTCTAGCTCCAATTCCAATCTAAATTTTTCCAATTCCAGTAGTAACTAATCCTACTAGATAAGTATATATATATACCAATCGAATTCAAGTAAAAAGATGGAGAACTCAATCCAACAAACAAGATCAAGCTTTGTAGTTATGTTGAGAACTTTTTAATTATAAAGTTGTTCTTTCTATATTGAAGTCGGATGTCTTCTTTTAATGAATTGAACCATGTCTTCTGATCATTACAAAAGTTGGAATTTATAAGTTAGACCCCATTAGCAGTGTGAGATGTCCTTATTTTCTTAACTGTCAATTTTATAGGAAAATTAAGGAGAAAAAAAGGAAAAAAAAGGTGAAGAAGGTTGTGTTAAAAATAAAAAATATATATTTTATGATCTCCTTAATATGAAAATATGGATTTGCATAATTTATATGATAAATAAAGGGTTAATTTTAAAAAAATTCCAAACTTCATAAAAGAGAATAAGAGGCTAAGGAAGAAAGCACAACTTCTCAATTAAGAGAATCAAACACTACCTTATGACTTGAAACATAAGTTCTCTAAAGCTAACTCCAAAGTTAACAACAATATTCATCACCTCATCTCCAGCTCCAATTCCAATGTAAATTTTGCCAATTCCAGTAGTAACTAATCCGACTAGATAAGCATTATGCTTTCCTTTTTTGTCCAAAACCATATCAACAATATTAATAATTGTTCCAGTTTCAATTCTACAAGACAATCTTTGTATCTTTCTACAAGGGTACTTTTAGTTCTATTTGCATGTTTACCATCGGGGTGAATTTCTCAACTAAATAGATGTATCAAGATATCTTCCATAAATGAATATTATTTCAATTGATATGGTCTCAGCTTTTTAGACTATACCAACTCCTATATGACTCTTTCCTTAACAAACTTCCATACACATAAATTGCTTCACTAATATGCTAAAGAAAAGAATCATAAGTCTTCCTATTCAACACAAATATAAGATTAGTTTTCCATTGGACTTCAATCAACAACTACTCTTGCTAACATTAGCTTTCTTGTCTATTGTTTAAAAATGATGAACCAACAATATAAATATAGATGAAATTCATTAAATCTAATACAAGGTTCTAACTCCAATTGCAATATCTAGGGATGTTAATGATGAATGATCTAACTCGGAAGAACATATGATAATTTCCTTGTTTCTTTATCAAGATGCCACAAGAATGAGAATATTTACAAATGACCAAAAAATCAAGCTTAATAACACTTAATTATTTCTCAAACACATTAACCTAGGGTTAGATGAACTCACCTCCCAAAAAGTGCCACAATGACACTCCCAATCACAGGAGATAGTGACACCCCCAATCACAGGAGATAGCGACACTCCAGATACATTCCAAAAATAGCGAAACTCCAAAAATAATGGAAACTATGCAGGAGAGTTGTATACCATCAAGAACAAAAGAAAACAGACGTAAATGGGGATAGGTTTTAATTTTCTATTTTTATGTAATTTATTTTTAAAGAAATAAGTTGAAACAAAAGAACATGTGTCAGACATATGACATGTTAAAAAAATCTAACATAGTTTATCACATCAACAATGTTAACAAGAAACTTAATGTATGAATATTTTTGTAACAAATTGAAAGTTATGGTGTTTTAGTGCTATGGGTAAAATTTGATATTTTTTGATAATTAACCCTTAATTATTCAATAATTTTATAATTAATATAATTTAAATAATTTGATAAAAACATTATATAAAATAATTTTTATAATTAACAATAAGGAAGTGTAAGTGTATTTGATAATGTAAATATGTAAATCGTGTTCTAAAATTTTGTGTTAATGTTTAACTTTATCTATAGTGACAAGTTAGCTTGTTTTAAAATAAAACACTTTAGCATGACTTTCATCAAATTTAAACTTACTTTCAACAGCCCTCACCAAGCAAACATATGCAAAAGCAATTTCATCAAGCCCTTATTGTTATTCCCTCTTCTTCTCAAGCTCAGATCAAATAGCTACAGCTTTCTCTAGGTGCCTTTTCTTCTTCTCTGCCTATTTGAGTGCTTCTTCTCACCTTATTACACAGACATGTTCTCTATGGAAATAATTGTCTATGACTTAATATCCTGTCTATCCACTTCTAGACAATTTCCAATATGTAAACATTTTTTGTTTCTCTTTTTTCCTTTTCTATCCTTTGTTCCTTATTTTAAGTAATCAAAACATACAAAATGGGAAAATCAATAACTACAACTAGTCAGGCCTGAAGCAATTCCTCTTTTTTTGAACAACACAATCCCAAAAAGAGACAATATAAGAGAAAAATGGTAGCCACTCAAAAAGCCATCCTTCGACACCATTTTTCCCATACTTTTACCCATTATAATTAATAAAATATATGGACAAAAATGATCAAAACAATGAAGACAACAATCAGATTCTGATTCAGGTAGTCACTATAGTTGGAAATGAAACAACATAATGAGTTGGGATGTTGGGCTTCGAATTTTTTTTATTTTAGTAAGCATGATTTGAATAAATTTTGTAGTATTGTTAGACAAATCATTTTAATTGGAGTTAATTATTATGTCAAGTTTAGAAGGATTAATTCATGAATGGATGGAATTAAAGTGTTG
>JAOQMS010000006.1:27288936-27299883 GCA_027563885.1 Erythroxylum longipes
TGGTAAATATGAGTTATGAGTTTCAACTTGTTGATTATTGAATTGTTATACATATATAAGTAAATATGCTTGAATGTTTGGCTTAATGCCAATGTCTATAAATATATAAGCCACTGAGCTTCGCAGCTCATCCCAATTACCCTCCACTCCTCAGGTGCAAGTCGAGAAGATCAGTGATCCTTGCAAGGCATCGAAAACTTCACGATAGCTAGAAGTCTTTTGTACTAAGCTAGTGAACATTTCTGGATAGTTTCAGAGGCATGTCAAACATTGAGCATCTTTTGTATTTTTGTTTAAGTTTGTTGTGTATATTGGCTTGTAACAAACTTTGACTGAATATAAAAATGAGAAAGTGAGATTGAAATTCCTTCCATGTCTGATTTTGTTATGTGTGAAAATTTGGATAATGAAATGTACATGTGCATGTTCTTCTCTGTTGAAATTGCCATAGATGTCTGTGCTAGAATAGCAAGTTAGAATTGGAGAGATTGAGTTCTGAACGCAAGGGAAAATATAGAGGAAGTGTATCGTCTATGCTGACATCACAACACAGAGGCAAGGAAAAACACAAACGAAGTGTATCGTCTGTGCTGACGTCACAACACAGAGGCAAAGGAAAACACAGATGAAGAGTACCGTCTATGATGACGTTAGAACACAGATGACACGTCAGCACAATGTATCATCTGTGATGACGTTAGAACACAGACGACACGTCAGCACACAAACGACATGTCAGAACATAGACAACACGTCAGCACACAGACGACATGTCAGAACACATACGACACGTCAGAACACAGACGACACATCATAAGACAGACGATAAAACACATACGATAGGGGTGGTCAACCCAGATGATAAAAGTCAATCACAGATGAAAAAACACAGACGATAGGGGTGGTCAACCCAGACGATAAAAGTCAACCACAGAGGTCAACCCAGAAGATAAAAGTCAACTATAGACGATAGAACCCAGACGATAAAAACACAGACCATAAACCAAACATAGACCATAGTCAAACATAGACGATAGGCCAATCACAGAAGAAGGAGTTAAGAATTTATGCAAATTGTCCCGAAGCGTGTACAAACGCAAATTGGGGACTCACCCACGCTATCCTTTGACATATTTAGGCTTGAATGCAGATGAGCCTAAAAAGGGTTAGTTTGGAATGCATGTGTTTGTGTAAAATATCTGGTATCCGAATGCGATCGTCAGGCTCTGAAAACGGGGTCCGACATGGGACCAGGGGACATCGAGTTTAAGGTTTGAATTTGATGAAATGGGTAGGTGGGCTGATTTTTAGAGTTTTTTTGGACTATTAAATCTAATGGGTAATAAGAGCCTTAGTTATGCGCTAAGGATCAAAAGTGAAAGTGAATAAGCAAAGAAAACTTGAAAAATGCCTGTTTTACTTTCCATAACTTCAAACAAGCTTTTCGATGCTAAAACCTTTGAAGTTTCTCAACGACCTTTATAAAAGTTGATCAACCGGATGTCGTTAACGTCTTTTTGCGTCTTTTTTAATGCGTGAATCTCTTAAAGGATTAGATAATCTGAACGTTCATGACTTAAGTAGAAACAGAAGACCTTAGCAATTATATATAGTAACCATATTGGGCCTTCCCATTACATGCCTAATGCATATCCTACCCACAATGATTAGGGTCCATTTTCTTCAATGGACTTCAACCATTTAAACCAAATCTTTATTGGGCTACTTTATTATCTTTAATCAGATCAAATTAGATTTGCTTAACTATAAGATTGTTAAAATCATAAAATCATAATTAATTATTGTCCAACTTAGGAAAATTACTAATGTTCTCTCCCTTGGATAATAATTAACTAGAGTAGTTGTAACAATGATAAAACCAGTAAAAAATAGTTAAGGCAAATCAATGTATAGATTGGCTAAGTTTAATAAACATTTTATCCAAAGATAATGAAAGTCCATCAATTTGTCCCGCAAGGCTTCCGATATCGGAAAATATCAAATGCATATGACATTTGTGACATAGATCCAATACAATTATGCATATCTAATACCTTACTAACATGAATAAGAAAATGGAGTGTGGCAAACTAGGATGATGCCTGTATGATTTGAAATGTATCATCTTTTTGTTTGTAGGTCTCAATTTCTTTTAACTTTATACTAAACTGCACAAAATAAATTGTTTTCTCTTATTAAATATCTAGTTAATTTGAGAAAACCCTTATGAGATTAAACACTTATATCTCCCTGTATCATATCAAATTCATGAATTTTTACATGTATCTGTATATGTTCTAATGACATAAACTCAAGATCAATCTATATATATATGCCCAACAGCTTTCTAAATACTTCAGATTGACACAGAACTTTAGACTTTCACTGTATCACGATAATGTATAATAACATGTATGATTGAGAGCAAAATGACGATCCAATCACTTCTATAGGCCCAGTTCCCATCAAATGAGCTTGCGAATCATTCAAAGTTTCATTCGCAGTCGATGAGCCCACATTCTCAGCAGCCTTTGTCTTTCTCACCATACTTTGCACATGTTAACAAGCAAGCTTTATCATGTACTGAGATCACTTTGTTTGCTCCTTATACATTTTTATGTTTTTTCATATGTCATGATAGTATGTTTTATTGATAAAAGCTATTATGAACAACGATGTTGGCCAAAGGGTTTCCTGGGTAGATCAGAGTGATCCGGAACCAGAGCATCCAAGTACTATTGAAACAGGTGATTATCGATCAATTTGGGATTCTTTTGATATCTATAAATTACGGAATGCGGGATTTAAGCTTAATTTTGTCCAACCTACTATTCATGATGGTACTAATCTTGGTATCATAGAATATGATGACATTAAGTCCGAGATTGATTATTAGAATCAGGTTATGATTTGTTATGTAATGGGTGACAGACCTCCTCCATCTATTCTGAATGGGTTTATCTAACGTATTTGGGTTGGTTTCAATATCGATAAAATAGTTACTATGAAAAATGGTATTACATTGGTGAGATTTGACTCTATGGAAAGCCGAGATAAGGTGTTACAAATTGGTATTTATCATTTTGATAAAATACCTTTTTTTGTCCAGCTATAGACTAAAGATTTTGATATGTTTAAGGAATCATTACCCACAATTCCATTATGGATTAGATTGCCTATACTTGATGTTAAATATTAGAGTCTTGCTGGATTTAGTAAGATTGGAAGTCTCATTGGGATTCCTTTGATGGCTGATAAGAATACAAAACTAAAAGAATGGGCTGACTTTGCTCGTATCTTAGTTAAAGTTTAAGTTGGTAAAGAGGTTCCTGAAATTGTTTATTATAGGAATACAAGGGGGATTGTTGTGGAACAAGCAGTTTAGTATGAATGGAAGCCTACTGTATGTGACCGTTGTAAAGGGTATGGACATGATCTGACTAGGTGCAAGAAGAATCTTGGCAGGAAGGAATGGAAGACAAAGTTGGCTTAGATTGAACGAGAGCTTAAACAGTTTAGCATAGCCATAAACAGGGATGAGTCAGCGATGCAGGCTAATATTCTAGCTCTTATTCTCCATAATGTTGGTTCAAGCCTCATTAGGAAGAGACCTATTGAGGGTAATAGAACTCCTACTTATGCTGCTGCTACTAAGATTGGAAGGGAAAAGACCCCTATTTACAATTCTTTTATATTCTTTTAATATTCTCAACTCAGATGATATTGTGGTTAATCCTCTATTGAATGCCAATGATGGAGTACCAGAGAAACACCCTTTGGGGCATGGACAGAATCATGTCTTGAAATGTTGGTGGCCTTAATGGGCTGAATAAGTAGAAAGATGTTTCTCTTTACTATAAACTCAATAAAGTAGGTCTTATTGGTATGCTTTAAACAAAAATAAAAAATAGTAAATTTGACAAAACTATTGCTCATATCTTACGGGTTTGACAACATTTTATGAATCACCAAAATCATTATAATGGCAGAATTTTGGTTTCTTGGAATCTTGCTTACTTTGATGTAGATATTGTTAGTTCGTCGACTTAAATTGTGTCTTGCAAAGTGAAAAAAAGGGAGATAGCAAACAATTCTATGTCTTTTTTTTCTATGACTTTAATGACAAAGAGGAGAGAATTCAACTTTGGAATGATATGGAAGCTGTGGCTAATTATTATCCCTTGCCTTGGTTAATTTGGTGGAGATTTTAATAATGTCTTGCAACGTCATGAACGAGTGGGAGGTAATATTATTGCTTGGACTCAAATAAAAGAATTTAAGGTATGTTTGGATTGTTGTTGTTTAACTAAGTTAAAATGGTCTGGATGTTCTTTCATATAGAATAACAAGCAAGATGATGGGGTTGGAGTCTATTCTAACATTGATAAAGTCTTCGAAAATGATCTTTAAGTGACTACCTTTGACAACTATTGTGTACAATATCTGCTAGAAGATATCTCAGATCGTTGTGCTGCTTTAGTCACTATTGACACTACTTTCAAGCTTAGTAAAACACCTTTCAAATATCAAAAAATGTGGGGCAAGCATAATAATTTTTCAAATATTGCATTCAAAGCTTAGAACATTCAAGTTCCTGGTTCCAAGCTTTATTAGATTTCCTACAAACTAAAGAATGTTAGGCTTGCTTTGAGGAAGCACAACAGGGAGGAGTATAAGGACATTCTTAGAAGCATTCAACATGCTAGATCTGTTATGCTTTCTGCTCAAGAAGCTGATAACAACAATCCTGATAATGTTTCTCTTCAAATCGCAGAAAGATATGATATGCATAGGTTCATTTAGATTAGTCGGGATGCAGAATATATTTTTTAACAAAAGAGTAAAATGAAATGAATTTAGCTTGGTGATCAAAACACTACTTTTTTCCATGCAATTATGAAGAATAGGAGCAGCCTAATCGAATCTATAACATTAAAACCTCTTTTGGTATTGAAATTAATGGGCCTAATGAGATTGTTCCTAAACTTTTAAAATTTTACAAGAGTATGTTGGGTGTTGCTAAGACTTACCAGAAGTCAGTAGATGTTTTTTCCTTCAAAGTTAGGCATTTGTTGTTTCCTGAACAATAATTGAAGTTGATTGCCCCTGTTTCTTATGTAGAAATCAAGTAAGCTACTTTTTCTAGTAACGGAAGTAAAAGCCTAAGTTTTGATGGCTTCACTAGTGGTTTCTTCATAGATGCTTAGCAGATTATTGGTAAAGATATTACTGAGGCTGCTCAAAAGTTTTTTAACTCTGGTAACATGTCTAAGTATTTCAACAGTACTTGTTTTACTTTAATTCCTGAAGTAGATAATCCTAGTTTTGCTTCATATTTTTGTCCCATTGCTTGTCGTACTACTTTTTTTATAAATGCATCTCTAAGATTCTTTATGATAGATCACAGGTTGTCTTGCCTGACCTTGTTTCTCAGAACCAGGGTGCTTTTGTGAAGAATAGAAGTGTTGTGCATAATATCCTAATTTGTCAGGATTTGATTAGACTTTATAATAGAAAATCAGCTTCTTCTCGATGCCTTATGAAGATTTATTTAAGGAAGGCTATGACACAGTGCATTGGGACTTCATTAAGGAGATGCTTGTTGGGTATTGTTTTCTTGAAAAGTTTATTAGATGGATCATATCATGTGTTAAGTCCACCAATTATACCATTTCTGTGAATGGTGCTTCTCATGGGTATTTTGAGGGGAAAAGGGGTATGGGTGATCCTTTCTCTCCTCTTCTTTTTACCTTGGTGATGGATTTTTTGTCTTGAATTTTGAAGACTGCAGCCATTTGGAAGACTTCGGGTTTCACTCTATGTGTAAAAACCTTTCTCTCACCCACATTTGTTTTGCTGATGATTTGATTATTTTTTGCAAGGATAATACTCCCTCAGTCTATAGAATCATGCAAAGATTTGATTATTTTTCTGATATGACTGGCTTGTGTGCCAATAAGACTAAATAAAATGTTTATGTGGTTGATGTTTCTGCTGAGTGCAAATGGTAGATCCTTATGTTTACTAGTTTCCATGAGGGTCCTTTTCCTCTTAAATATCTGAGTGTACCCCTATCTAGTACAAAATGGAGCAAAGTTGACTGTTGCATATTAGTTGAGAAGATTATAAAGAGGATTTATAGCTAGGCTTCTAGGAATCTATCTTATGCTGGAAGAGCACAATTGATTAATTCAATGTTGTTGTCCCTTCACACTTATTGGGTTGGTATCTTCATTCTCACTTCAAGTGTGATTAAGCAAATTGAAGAGAAATGTTGGAATTTTCTTTGGGGAACCTCTGATAAAAAACGAACAACTGGTTTAATTGTTTGGGATGAAATTTGCAAACCTAAAACTCAGGGTGGACTTAACTTTAAGGATTGCAAGACTATGACTCCAGCTCTGCTAACATATTTGGTCTGTGTCTACAAAATAGGATGTTCTTTGGGTGAAATGGGTGAATGGAATTTATGTTAAAGGAATTCATTTCTAGTCTTATAAGCCCAAGATGGACTGTAGTTGGTACTGGCTAAGCTTAATAAGGTAAAAGAGAAATTTTGATGTGCTTACAACAGTGGTGGTATGTGGACAGGTAGTAGTATTGTTTATACTACATCTTATGGTTATGATCTACTAAGGGAACAACTAAAAAATGCAGATATACAAACATTATATGGGGTAGATTAAATGTGCCTAAAAATTGTTTATTTCCTGGCTTGCAGCTACTAATAAACTACTAAAAAAATACAGAATGCACCATCTTGGTTTCCTATAAGGCACTATGAAGTGTCATCTGTATGATTCTGGTAATGAAACCATTGCTCATATTTTCTTCATTTATCCTAGATCACTTGATATCTTGTTGGTCATTAAGAGATGGATTGGTTGGAATTCCAATTAGTGAACACTTCAAAGCTGTTTTCACTGGATTGATAAATACAAGAAATCAAAAGCTATCAAGTATATTCTGGATGCTAGCTTATGTGTTGTGATTTATTTCATCTAGACGGAAAGAAATTATGATCATTTCAGAAATGATTTAGATGTAATAACAACATTGCTGAAGAGATTAAATTGTTTGTTAGATGCAAACTTTTAGATTATTATAGTAAAAAAAGTAAGTCTGATAGTGTTTCTTTTAGAATTTATATAACTAGATTCATTGGAGTGAAGGGAATGAGGAACCCTAACTAGTAGGTGGCTTCATTCTTTCATTGGTTTTAGTATGTATAATTTTGTTTGTTTTGGTAATATCATTATTGTTGTTACTAAAAAAAATAGGGTGATTCCTGACTAACAGTGTCTAAGGACTTAAATAAAAACATGCATATACATGTTTCTCAAAAACAAGTGGGAGAAGTTCTTTAGTTAAAGGATCAGCAAGCATAGCCTAAGTTCTCAAATGCTTCATTTCGATGTCACCTTTTTTGTAACACCCCACTCTCATGAGACACGTGCCCGACATCCTGAGTGATATCCGAGACCGTGCCTCTCGAGAGTAGCATGCTAGAGCACTTAATCGGTCAAAACTTAGTATATTATTTTTAAAACCACAAACATAGTATGTGGAGATCAATCATCAAATAGATCCCACTTTATTCCATAAACATTTTCAATCACAGCAATACAATCATCAGAAATTTCAATAGCCATTTGGGCCCGTTACAAAAAGAAAATACTTGTCAAAATTTCGTTACATTACAAAACCATATACAAACATTTCCAATTTGGAAATTTATCTCAAAATAGAAATAATCGAATACACAAGTTACAATAATTTCGGAAGACTTAATTTGATACAAAATAAAAGAAATACTAATGCAGACGCCAACTGATCCCGACCTCTATCTCTTACTTGCATGCCGTAGGTATACTCCTGCTTGTCTAACGGGGTGCTCTTCAAGCCTGAAAGATAATTCCAAATTTTGGGTAAGTTTTGTGAACTCAGTGAGGTAACCATCATCGATGGTTCACTCAATTCATGCTACACATCATTTCACATAACAAACACTTCATAAAAATTGCACTTTGCATTAGTATCACATTTTTACTTAAGCATAGGCAAATTTGGCATTTCAATCCAGCAAACATACTTAACAAAATGAATATGAAATGCTAATGAGACACTTTTCCAATTATTAAGTTGTTGTGACCGAGTGCTTAACTGTCCCGTATCCATTGGATATCGGGCTTATTAATAACTGTCCCATATAGGGCTCATTAAACGTTGAGCCTGAGGCTTTGAATCACTTTCTGAGCTCGAGGCTCTTTTCACACTTTGAGCTTTAAGCTTTGATCGGTGGCTACTCTGGTCACAACTCCCATTATCTGATCATGCATTCATGTAATGAAATGCATCACATTTATTCAATCAATTGAAAGTGCTCAATGTCACACAATCATATTCACTATCACATCTCATTCACATTGTCGTCGGACCTTAGTCCGACATTCAACACTTAAGTCAAGAGAACACTTATTCCATTCAATTCACATTCAATGAGCACTTTAATATTTCAGTTATACATCACATTCATCGGACCTCCTGTCTGAAAACCAACACAATCACATTTATCATTCATAACAGCATTTAAGTAAACAATAATTGAGAGAAACCATCTAGGTTACTCACAAGTTGCTCCTGAAGCTAATGCCTAGAAGTTCCGGCAACATCTGGAGGATGGTGCTTAATTCGTTCCTCTATATTATGCAAAACATACACATATCATAATTTGCACAATTATAAGTGTTTAATAATGCACATGTATGAAATGAATTATGTACAATGCATGTTCAAGACAATCCTGGGTATCTTTCCATTATTCTCATAACCTAATCATACAAATTTCCAAACTCATATAATTATCATTTATACTTATGGTTTATACCTCAATAAAACTATAAAAATCAAAATTTATAACTCATTTCTTCAATTCAGATTTTTCCTAAGACACACATTCGGGTCAACTTTCCAAGTTCTTTTTGACCCATAAAATGAAGTCATTTGAGGATAATTCTCTCTAAAATTTTTCTTCTATCTCTTAAGTTTCTAATGACACCAAGATCATACAATTTGGTTCAGTATCCTATGAGTTATGCTCAAAATACCACAGACTATATATAATTGAACTTTTGGCTAGTTCATGATCACACCCTCAATTTGTACAACTCATAACTTTCAACTCATATATCTAAAAATTACAAAATTAATACCAATTGAAATATAAGATAATTAACTACAACTTTTGTGTAGACACCTTCCTCTAATTCAACCTATATCCATTCAGTTTTTATGAAAACATCAAGACAAAATTTCTGTCTCGGGTAGTACTATAACCTCAATCAAGACTCAATTTCACACCAAAATTTGAAAATATTAGAGACATAATTAACTTTATATGTCTTAAATAAATTTGTATAATTATGTCTCTATTTTAATTTGAATTAAGAATCACCTCATTTGGACATCTACAGCTCAAGATATCATCAAAAAACCAACATATGTTTGGAAGGCATCTCCTGCGTATCACCTTCGGAGTCGCGATCACGACTTCCGTAGTGGCGTTGCGGTCTCGTCGTGTTGCGACCATGACTTCGGTAGAGTTGTGTCATGATCGTGAAACTTCGGCAGATTCATCAGAGCCGCGATCGCGACGCGTCACGATCGCGACCTGCATCTGGCCGAAGCACCTCCCTTCCCGTTTTTGTTTCCTTTTCTGAACTTCACATCCATTTTACACCTAGAAAACGAGGTTTTTTTTTGGCAAAGTCATCTTCTAAACAATTTTTCATATATGTATTAAGATTCTAAAGAACCTAAGTTCATACAATTTGGCTTGTTATTATAAAATCTATAGATAATTTACTCTACACTATTCAGAAACAGAGATAAAATCTGAAACTCAATTTCAAGACAAATTTCAACTCTCTTAGAGATAGAATTCAAACTAGATATCTTAATGAAAATTGTATCCATTCATATCTAGTTTAATATAGATCAATAATCATCCCATTTATAATCCTATATATCCAGGTATAACCGAAATAGCCAAACATGTTCAGTGAAATCACACCAGTTCATAATATTTTAACAGATTCCCTCACTTTCTTCCAACCAAAATTTCCCAAATAAATTCTTAATGCTACCAATTTTCTTGGAGAGATATAAATATGTGTTAGGAATCTATTGGTCAAGAATCACTCCATTTGGATGTGGGATGACACAGTTATGGCTGAAAGAATCAAACAAGGTTCTGTCCTCCATCATATTGAACCTATTTCGGGGCAACTAGCATAACTTTCTCTATAGGTATTGGATCAAGGTTTTATTTAGATAATTTTGAAGATAAATTCGATATATACAACTTTCATGAAGACCTTTAAGACAAAATTTATCATATAAGGGGTAAAAATTGGACCATAAGAAGTTTCAATCAACATAAGACGAAGCAGAAAGTCAACCTAAGACGAAGTGACTCTCCTGGGCATCTCCAATTATAAAGACCATAACTTTCAACTACGATATCCAAAAGTTTCATATAATATACCTTTGGAAAGCTAGAAAGATAATATACAACTTTACAGAAGAAAAATTTGTCTAATTTAGCCTAAATTAAACCATATTTTTCCCTGAAGTCAGAACACGAAATTTACCCCTAAGGAAGACTTGAAAATTTTGACACTGTACAAATTTGGAAAATCCTGAGTATAACCATCCAGCTACCAATTTGACTTCATTTAACTCTCAAATCTCAACTCAATAGGGTTTTCAAATAGCAAAATCCCACAACGCCTAATCACTAAAATTGGTTTTAGAACACTTAAACTCATATATTTCCTAACTTCATGGTCTAAAACTCTTCCAAAAATTTCAAAAGATTCAAATGATCTTACCTTGATTCTTCACCAAATGAAGAGATCTTTGGCTCAATTTGAAGCTCTCCTCTCC
>JAOQMS010000006.1:27316385-27326807 GCA_027563885.1 Erythroxylum longipes
AAACTCTTTGATAGTTAATTATCCAACTTATGAACCTTTCCATAGACAATTACCGTGCAATTTGTCCTTTCACCATATTATACCCCACTTTGTTTGGAGTATGGGATATGTGTCAACTCCCACTAGACTGACTACGTCACATCTTATCTAAGTGATGTTAGTTATTGTTCTGGGATCTCATTACTCATATGTGTCATTGAGGACCCTCTTTATGACAAATACTTGCTTTGGCCAGAGACTCCCAATTAATGACCTCAACAAGAGGCCATGGGTATCATCTCCTTCTAGCAGGAGTGGTGAATACTTTATTTGCTACCCAGTTACCTTCGAACATAAATAACTGTACCCAATCACCACCCTAAGAGTGAACTCATTTTGAGAAAACTAGGAATGGTGTCAAAGAACAGGATTTATATCCAAGATATCCTTGAATACCTCAAGTCTAAGGATATCTGCACCATTGCTATGATGAGATTAATCATTTACATTCGATAGATCATCCATATGATAATCTCATAGCAGGTCATCTGATGTACTTACTACCCTTAGTAAACATCCACATATTAACTCTAAACATGTCATGCTTACAGTTTATGAGATCCACTACTTGATTAAATCAAGGAGTATAATATATGCTAGTGTTTTTGGATTAATAATGTCCTATCTTATTAATCCTATGAGTTGGAATTATTTAGATACTAACATAATTGCACATGATAGGAATCTTATTATCATGATCTCATCATGATTTCCTTCATACTATGTTTTGTATCATGGACTTTATCAATTCAATTTGAGATTAATATCAATTCATACATAAATGAATATCAAATCAATGAAAAATGCATTTTGCTTTATTAATCAAAATAAAGTTTGTACAAAAGTGCTAAAGGTGATTGTCTTTAGAGCACTACTCTAATAGTATCGATTCACAGTTTATCTTATATTAAGTCAGAATTTTTTTAATATCAAAACAGAACATGTATCAGAGTACAAAACAAGTTAGACTTCCAATCCTTTTTACAGAAGTGGGTAACGGGACCAATACAAAAGATACCATGTTTGGTATCTGAAACAGAAGAGTCTTAAGTCTCTGAAACAGAAGACACAGAAGTGTCTAAAATCAGAAGACATCGGAGTGTCTTGTTACAGAAGACACCTTAGTGTCTAATTACAAAAGCAGTTGCTAACCCTTCTAGGGATGCCTATTTACCCACGACTAGGACTCAGTAGTTTTAAAACAAACCATTTTAGATTTTAGAATTTTATGCAAAAGAAAAAGTACAACATATGTCTTTATTCAAATGAACTTATTCACTAACATTTGATAAAACATAAAATACCTTATAAACACAAACATGTGCAATTATGCATCAATAAAAGTGTTGAGTCATCACACATTAAGTATATGCACACAATTAGCAAGCATTGCCAATGCAATCCTAACTATAAACTCCTCGGACAACTAATGGTCCAGTAATGTTACAATTTTATCATAGAAATTCCCAATTCGCAATCATCCATACTCAATTTGTAAATATAAGCCTTAAAAACTCATTCATTCATGATTACACCAAGCAATTCAACATTAAGTTCATCATTATTAAACCATCCATCCTTTATATTATCATCACCATTAATAAACCATAACTTAATTACCTTTTACTCCATTAATCTAACATCATCCAGGTTCTTTTTTTAATCCTAATTAAGTTGAAAAAAACAATTTTTAAAAGTCCTAACCTTATATATGTCAACAATTACATAACCAAGTTTAGCATTTTCTTAGGATAGGTTTCGGGTCTAATTTGGATAGCCATTTTTACATAGAAACTGAGGTTTCTGGGCAATATGTTCTTTTAAACAAATGTTGTTTCTAATGAGCTAAAGTTCATACAATTTGGTTCGTTATTTCTAAAGTTATCCCCAAAATACTATAGACTATTCCCAACCAGTGACAGAATTCTAAATTCAACTTTGGGCCAAATTTCAAAAATTTTTGGCTCAGAAAAAAGATTCCATTCCTTCAAGAAAGTAATAGGAATATATGTTTAGTTTAATTCACAATGAAAACCACCCCATTTAGATATCTACAGGTCAAGTTATATCTTAAATACTGATGGATGTTCAGTGAATTCTATTCAGTGAAACCAATACAATTCATTCACTTCTTACACCCTCAACACCCTTACTCCAAGGTTCATCCTTTTCATTACATTTCCACCTTATTCATACCCAAATTACACATCACTTTAATGTCCAGACCTCAATTCATCATCAAGTCAATAAATATTCTATCCAATCAAACATCAAATAATTCATATGATAACATGCAATCAAGATTAGTATTCCCATACCTTCTTTAACTCAATTTCCTACTTCAATGAACAAGCCACTCTAGCCTTTCAAGCAAGTATCACAATTCTAAGATTAAGATGACCAAGAGGACAGCAACATAGAAAATAGAAGGATCTAGCTTCTTTGATGCAGTATTATGTAAATACTTCAAGTGACGATGGTGATCCAAAAAGTAAGCAAAAATTTCAGGAGGTGTGAGTGAGAGAGTTTGGGTAGAGGGAGAGCAAAATGGTGACAAACTCCAGCAGAAACTCATCTCCTTCAATGCTAGGTGTCAACAAATGGTAACAGCATATGTCTTCATACATGTTCTTCACTTGTCCCACTTAGGAGCTGCCACTCATCCACACAAAATACGGCCATTAGTCACCAAGTAATTACTCCACTTATCTCTAACTTAAAATGAATAAACAATATTGATGTAGGCTAAATTTGACAAAGTTGTTTTTAAAAAATTATATCTTATCCTCTTATCTTTCTAATGGTATAAAGTTTGTAATTTTTGGGCATCAGAATCAAGAGATATGATCCTTACAAGTTTGAGTGTCACACAGGGATGCATGATCATGACAAATTGAAATTGCTAAAATCAATATAAACATGGGCTTTTAAGTACTTATAAGCCTTCTTTTCACTTAATCTTCACCCAAACCTTGCGTAATGTAACCATGACATATGTTGCAAGACCCAAGCCCAACATTAATATCTTAATTCTCTAATGGTGACAATTAATTCCAATTCACTAAGTATCATTCATTCAACTAAAATTCAAGTCATATGCAACCCTCACTCTTATCACATTTTTTAAACACCTATCTTACATGTTCAATGTAACATTCCAACTAGAGTACAATTTGAGGCCTTACATTGGTGAATCAGATGGATCAATTGGGGATGATACTATTTGAAGAGATCCATGGAAGTTTGCCTAATGCTACTAAAACAAACCATCTAGAATATGGAATGGCAATCATCCTTAGTAGTGAAAAAAGGTACCTAGTAGAAGAAGAAGAGGAAAAAGAAGAGGAAGCAAGTATTAGAGATAAATTAATGGAATACATTGTCAAAGCTAAAGTTAGCTAATGCAAATTAGAAGAAAGGTTTTCTTCACCTAAATATTTTGAGCATAATAGAGAATATTATTTGAACCTATTAATGCAACAGAGTGAAGAAAAGATGACAATTGGCTTTATGAATGAAGAGACATTCCAATAAGATCTTCTTGAAGAAGCTTCCATCCAAGAAGGGAAAGTAGAGGAGTGGCAGAAAGTAATTGAAGAACATGAGACAAAAACCTCTGTCCATGGAGAAGAAGAAGAGTGAACAAAGTTAGTTGAGAAAGAACTAGCGGAGGAGCCAAGTAAGGAAACTACTGATGAGTTGTTAGTAGTGACCTTAAGTATGGAGGGTTCCCACTTCCTCAAAGACAAATTGTTTGAGTTAGCCAATGCTTTAGGGAGTTTCACTATTCCTCATTTTATTAACGTTTTTTCATTTAAAAGGGCATTACTGTAGTTAATTGATTTTTCTAATATAATACGTCATGTCCTTTTGATCATCCTGTAACATATAACTTGCTTTATAGAGAAAAGGATGGAAGCAAGCCGTTGATTATTCATCCAAGAAGAAGTTCAACATAAAGGGTACATTTAGGTAATGATGTTAAACAAGTGCTATATGTGAGACAACCTATGAATTAATATAATTTTTAGCTTTATTTCATTTTTAATTTATTTCATGTGTTAGCATAGGATTTTATTTTATGTTATCTTTATTTCTTTTATTCGTTTTATCCTTTTCTTTTATAATTTGCAAGGATGTAGTTCACTATTTGATGGCTACGAAATCAGTCAGGAAAGTAAAAGAACCCTCTCACTTTTATCATACATGTATTATGTACATTAGGGATAATGTATAAGTTTGGAGATGGGTTTAACGAATCTTTAACTAATTTCGTCAAGCGTATTATAATCCTAATTATAGATCTTATTAATCGATATTCTAAATTAGTTGAATATGTCCATGAATACTTTATTTCCTTGTTGAATATTGATTAAATTGGTATGCAAAAGGATGATGGTTAAAATAAAATTTGTTTTCTAAATCATATTTTTAGTAATCATTGAGATGATCAAGTTAAATGATATTGCATATTATTTACGCACATAATGCCCATTTTTTGTGAGCTTTCAAGCCTAAAGAGCATGTTTCAAAAATTTTAAAACTCTTGTTATTCTTTCATATGTGTGATGTCATATATAGTAGGACAATTCTAGAAGTTGCTTTTATTATGCATATCAAGATCATATTTGTTAAATTAGAAGCATTGACATGATGAAGGCACTTAAATTAAACAACTTGCTTTAGCCTATTTCTTTTAAAATGACCACACCCTTAAGTTTACCTTTAGGAATAACTAAGTTAAGCCTTAGCCATTTTCATTGATTTAACCCACATATTAATCTTTATCCTTTTTTTCATTAAAGACCTTTTTATTGTTTTGAACCTTGAAGGTTATTTACATTGTTTATTTATTGAGACTTGAAATTTTTGAAAGGTCTAGTATGTTTAATTTTATGGTACCAAATATTGCGATTAAAAAATAGAAAAAAAAAGAGTATAGAAAAAAGAAAAGAAAAAAGAGAAAAGAATAAGTATACAATACCAATGGATTTATAATGGAAGGACCTGAATGTTTGTAAACAAGTCTTGTAATTTCTCTTTAGTAAATTTCCCTCAATTTAACCCTTTTTATATCCTAACTATATTGTACCTAAACCCCATTACAACTTGTACAAAGACCTTTTGATTTTTGTTTCTAGTTTGTATATAAGTGGTGGAGATGTGATTTTATTGCAAGCTTATGGTAAGATTTCTACTATGCATTGATTGAGAGTTTTGACACTTTCCACCCTAAACACTTGAGTGCATTGAGTGAAATCTTAGTTAGGTTTGAAGATATTTTTTTTATGTCAATGTGATTGTTTATATGATTACTATTAATATTTGATTACTATTAATATTGTTTTGGCAATTAATTTTAGGATAACTTGACTTTAATTGTATGCTAATTTGATTCAATAGGATATGACGATCTACAGTATGAATGGACTGATTTAAATTGATAAATGATTGATGTTGTAAGAATGGTAATTTTGATTATGGTTTGCTTAAGGACAAGCAAAAACTCAAATGTGTTGGTGTTTGATAGATGCATATTTGACTATATTTTTACACTCATATTTGATGTATTTTTCTTAATGTTCTATACTTTTGTTCTATATTTAGTACCTAATTTGCTCCAAGTGTGTATAGAAATTACAATTGCCATCATGGACTTAAAGAAAAAGAATTTAAATGAAAAAATGACGTAAAATGAAGATTCGACGCACAAAAGAGATGCACATCTATGCATATGCACATGCACTTCTCTTAGGCCTAGCACTTTCACAATTTTTGCGCATTTTCGTCATCCATAGTCTGATGCACAACTATGCATCAGCCTATGCAACTCTTAGAATTTTTCCATAAAATGACATTTTTGTGGCTAGATGAAGAGAGAGAGATGGCAAGAAGTGTTCTGAGTTTTCTAGAGGTGATTGTGAGCCAGAGGAGAAGGAGAAGCAATGATTTTATCGACAAATCCATCAAAATACAAGATTAGACATCTACATCATTAGAATACTCAATAGAATGTCATTAGGGAGATTTAGAATTATGATTCCATTTTTTCGATTCAATTTTTTGTTTATGTATATATGATTTCATATTCATCGATGTATAACTAAATTTTCCATTATTATTTAGGCTAAATGAACCCTATTTGATACCTGAACATGTTTTGATTATTTTGTTAATGCAATTGATTGTTTGATTTATTGAGATCCAATTACTTGTCTTATTTATATTCTAGTAATCTAATATATTAAATCATAATTTAATTTATGACGTAGTCGTGAACATATCCTAAGTTTGAATAGATCTACAGTAATTGGAAAAAGTTGACTGTAACCTTGGGGATAGGACCACATAAATCTTCTAGATTAAAGATGACACAATCGCATAAAATTTAACCTAAGTAATTTAATTAGAAACCTTAGGATTAGTTATTAGTAGACTTAAAGTTAGTCACTAGCATACTATAGGAGTCCCCACGGTCCAATAAATCATCAAACCAATTGCATAACAAAAGATGTTTTTTATTAAGTTTGATTTCCATTGTGTTCTTGTGTATTGGATGCTAATTGAGGGCAAGAATTGCTTATTTTTAGGTAGAAAAGGAGAGGAAGCAAGTTGGAGGATGAACAAGACAGCATAGAGGAGAAGACAAGAGGATTACATCTGGGACCAATTCGAACATTCGTACGAATTAGGCAAATTCCCATGGACGTAGGAAATCAAGTCAAAACGTTTCTGCCTATAATTCCCATGCTCATGGGAATCATGCAGATTCCCACTAGCGCGGGAATTGAAATCTGAGGCAATCTGCGAGGGTTCATTAAACCTAATTTTTTTGACTATATAAAGAGAATTAAGCCTCCATCTTAAGGGGAGACGACACCCACCTATAGAAAGACCATCCTTGGGTGAAGAACACATGTTTAGAGCATCAACAAAGGATTGAAAACAAGGATCATCATCCAGATTGGGCAAAATAGCACATCAACACCGAAATTCCAGATTTTGGCAAAGAAGAGGAGTTTTCTTATTCACTTTCTATCATGTTAATCTCTTCCTTTCTTTGTAAAGATGGCTTATTTGAATGTTGATAGTGTTATGGAGACTATGTTAGGCTAATTTCATATTAGGGATTATTTTTTCATTATTTTGTCAAAACTCGGGATTATTTTTTCATTATTTTGTCAAAACTCATGTCTTATTGAATTGAATGAAGTGTCTTTGATAATTATTGTTCTTAATCTTCATCTTGCAACAAATCAAGAGAGTGAGTGAGATGAAAATTGTGTAGGATTGTACAACGAGAGTTGGCGACCTATAAACTAGCAATTATTATGTCAATTTAATAATTAGAAGAGAGATCTCAATTAGTCAATTGATTATTCATAAGATAGTGTAATAACTAGTTGAATCGGTAGAGTCATTGGGTAGGTTAAGAGATCATTGAATCGATTCCTATAAATTCAATTAGGGACAAATAATTACACCTTAAGAGAGGGTAATTAGTACATTCAGAAATCTAGGATGAGACACAATTCAATCAATGAAATATGAGGGCGACAAAATAAGGAAAAAAGTAATCTCTAGCATTTAGATCCTTATATTCATATTTTCTGCAATTGCATATTATCCATTCGATATCTGCTCTTTCTAACTACAAGTCACGACCCATTCACTTGCAGTTTTTGAGCGTAAAACAAGTAGATAGGGTTTACAATCCATCAGCAAGTTTTTAGCGCTATTGCCAGGGACTGATTGTTTAGCATCTTGTTTAATTTAGATTACTTTGATTTAAGAGTTTTGATACGTTACCTAGTGGACTTGCAGGTGCATGAACATAAGAAGCCCACGGAGGATGAAAGAACTTACTGAAGACGAATTCCCTGACATTAAGAAGCATGAAAGATACATAAGAAGGGCAAAGTGCTTAAATTTCTTAGATCAAAATATGGCTGAAGAAGGAGAGTAATGAGGATCAGAAAGAACACTCATGGATTTCATGAGGTCAGGGTTTAGTCCTTAAGGAGTGGTGAGGCCAGTAGTTCAAGCAAATAACTTTGAGATAAAGCCAACGCTACTTAACATTTTTCAAAACAGTGTGTAGTTCTACAAGTTATCTAACTAGGATTTGAATGCCCACATTGCAAATTTTTCAAAGATTTTTGACACATTCAGATTCAATGGAATATCTGATGATGTAGTGAAGTTGTGACTATTTTCATTCATGTTGAAGGATCGGGCTAAATCATGGTACAATTCTCTAAATCCAGGCCAGGTTATAACTTGGGAGAAGCTTGCTCAAGCCTTCTTCGCAAAATACTTTCCTTTAACAAAGACAACAAAGATTATAAAGGAAATAACGATTTTCCAATAGAGCGATGGAGAATCTCTCTACGAAGCTTGGGAGTGATTAAAGAACTTCAAAGGATCTGCCCTCATCACAACCTCCCAAAGGAATTCCTACTTCAAACATTTTATAATGGAGTGAATCTGAGCATATGGGGCATAATTGATGTAGTAGCCATAGGTTCATTAATGAGGAAAACGGTAGAAGCAGCCCATAATTTGTTAGAGGAGTTGGCAAGCAATAGCTACATATGGTCGAGTGAGAGGAGTAGACAAGGACAGAAGGAACAAAAAGGTATGATACCTATTGACTCAGTTACTACCTTGCAGGCTCAATTTATGGACTTGACGAAACAGTTAAACAACATGCAAGGGGCATCCACCTCAGCAGTTAAGGCAATGCAAGCATAATGTGAGCTTTGTGGGGAGAACAACCACATCTCAGCAAACTATTTCTTATTGGGAACTAGTGAAATTGAACAGGTAAGTTATCTAGGCTAACCACAGCGAGGTAATAATCCATACTTGAACACATATAATCCGGGTTAGAAAAACCACCCGAATATTTCTTGAAGTAATAATAATGTAGGTGGATACCAAAGACCACAAGGACCATTAAGATTCCTACAATATCTAATCAGATCATTGGAAAGTAAAATGGACAAGATGATAGAGGTTTTAGGAGCCAAACTAGCAGCACAAGAGGAGAATCACAAGAGGATGTATGCAAGCCAAGAGGAAAATTAGAAGAGAATGGAAGCAAAGTTTGATCAAATTTTGAAGAATCATACATCATCCAGCCACAACCTAGAAGTACAAGTAGGAAAATTAGCTAACGCATTATCTTCGTGAAATGCAGGAAGTCTACCTAGCAATACTGAGGCAAACCTGAAGGAGAGAATCATAGCCATTACTCGAATAGAGAACAAAGAAAGCAAGCATGGGAGAAACACGGAAATAAGCAAGAAGAACAAGGAATTTCATCTTGGACTTCCGCATCAAATTTTTGCTTAGTGGAAGCCATCTTCAAGGGAAGTAACTTGGAATTCTAAGGAAGAGGAGTTAAGCAAAATAACAGATATAACAAATCAACTCCAAACAAAATTTATGTTAAAGGAGGCCTTGAATGAAGAGGTTATCAATCACATATCAAGAGAAAATCTGCATGTAGCATAAAAGAAAGAAGACCCAGGAGACTTTTTCATCCCGTGTAGTATAAATGGAGTTAAGATAGAGCACGCATTTGCAGATTTGGGAGCAGGTATCAATATGATGCCGTATTTATTCAGTCAAAAGTTGGGTCTAGAAAAGCCAGTACCAACTAAGACATTAGTAAAGACGGCTGATAGGACGGTGCATTTACCGAAGGGGATCATTAGGAATGTGAATTTACACATTGATAACTTTTTTTTCAGGTGGACTTTTACATATTGGACATTAGTGAAGATGATGAAACCCCAATGGTTCTTGGGCGACTGTTCCTAGCTACCACCCGCGTTGGGACCCCACCTTGGCGAGTCACGTTCCTGACGTCCTACGTGACATCTGGACGCGCACCCCACAAGGGAGGAATTCCCCACCAGGTCAAACCGTAAAAACAAATTCATTTCACTTACCTCTGATCCTTTCACGTTGATTTTATCCATAAATTCAAAAATAAGATTAAGAGTTTTAAAATTATATGGAGAGGTAGAAAAATGTCTTAGAAAACCAACGCTTCGAAAAACAAGTCAATCAGAGGTCGGAAGAAAAAGTCACGGCCAAAAGAGCGGAGAGAGGTCAAAATCAAGAAGAAAAATCAAAGTAAAGTAAATTAAAAAAATTTTAAGCCGCGTCGCAAGACGTGCGGCTACACGCGTACTCGCGATCGCGAGATCTCGCGACTGCGACCCCTTACGATCGCGAGGCACACATTGGATGCGCGCGCTTGTGATCGTGACCCATCACGATAGCGTCCAGCGCGCGCTAGCGATCGCGAGGGCTAGGAGGCCAGTGCCCCCCCCCCTTACGATCGCGAGGCACACGTTGGATGCGCGCGCT
>JAOQMS010000006.1:27328824-27396560 GCA_027563885.1 Erythroxylum longipes
AACTTATACTACTTAAACCCATACATCCCCAAGCTCTTTGAACCAAAAGCCAATCAACTTACTTTGGATCTTCACCACCTAATGAGATCCTTGGCTCTAAAGAAAGCTGTTTCTCTCCTCTTTCTTTTTCTCTTAATGAGTAATCTCAAACTCACTTTTTAAGACTAAGGAAAAACTCAACCTTAGCTCAATCTCTCTTCTTTTCTCTAGAACCACCGAAACTCTCTTTTCACCAATTATCATCCGAAGCCTCACTACTTCTGTTCTTTCACTCCCCTTCATGCTACCACCTGCCAAAGAGACATGTCCACCATGCCTTTCTCAAAAGTCCTCTTTACCCTTGGTTCTTAAGCTATATAACGAAAATACCCTCAGTTTCTTCTTATGCATTCACTCCCTAAGCTATTATGCTTAAGTTAATGGAAAAAAATTTCATGGGGCCGACATTCAGCATATCGCAATCATGCATAACTAGTCACAGTTATGACCCATGTCTAGATCCCATGCCTCCATTTGTTCCTTTATTTTCACATATCAAATTTTCAAATTGGTTTTGAAGTCTTCTAGACGTTTTTTTCCCTATGTCTTTAGTTTCCATATCATTTAAATTCATTCCATTTCAACTTCTAAATTATGAAATATGTACTAAATATCACAAGATGCTTTAACACAGGGACAGTATCTGATTACCATAATCAATCTCAATATCATTAAGATAGAATTAGGTCTAAGTCTCTTCTAGAGATTTTTAATACTATGTATTAGGTTTCATTTATAGTTGGAATCACCCAATTTGGAGGCCTGTAGACTAAGTTATGGCCAAAACACTTGGACCATTCAAAGAAATCGAGAATGCTAATATAGAATTTCACTAAATATAGTTAGGAAAACTTACCACTTTCTTTCAATCTTTTGGAAAAATCATAAGCTTTCTTCAAATCATACTCCAATCCATGGAAAATCAGTTGCAGCCTTCTTCTCTCAAGCTTGGCCAAAACCACATTTGGCTCTATAATTTCCTTCTTTTGTTTTTCACTCACAGGTAACTCACTTTCACTCTCACAGTTATGATAAAAAGAATGAAGCAACTGTCTTAAGTTTACACCTTTAACACATGATACATGTTGTCTTCCATCATGAATCATGAATCCTCTATTAAGAACGTAAAAAGACCAGTTTGCCCTAATTGCTATGCAAAAAGACCAAATTGTCCCTTAATGAATTTATTCACTAGCAAACTGAATTACATTCAGAAAATATTCCAAAATAGGCTTATCATCAAATTGACCATAAAATACTCTTATTAAGGTTGATACGTATTGATTAGATTCTTTAAAAATATTCAAATGGGGTTAGAAACATCAATATCCATTATTTTCCAAAATTGGCATTTCAAGTCCTAAACTTCCTGAATTCCCAAAATCCATCCAATCAGAATTATTTTCGATTCGTTTCACTACCATTAGACTCTAATACTTATATGAATATTTTCAATTCTTTTTAGGGTCGAGTCCCAAAAAATCACTATTCACACAAAAATACTATTCACTGAACATTAAAATTTACCTTCATTGAAAAGAAAGGTTTGGGGTTTAACAAAAACAATTAAGCAAATATTTTTTTCCATTCTATAGGAATTAACTAATAAGGAAGTAAAGTCTAATATAAGAACATACTCCTCTTTGAGTTAAAGAGTCATTAACTCCTACTTATTCCTATCTACAATTAATAAGTTTGAGGATGTTACTTTAGTCATCAATTTTAAATGTTACAATTGTATCATGATTTAGTTGTTGTTTTGAATAGGCATTATATAGATCGTGATGTTGAACTTATGATTCTTCTGGTATAGTTATAATATATACCCGTAGAAATTTTATAATAAAACCTTAAAGGAAAAAAATAAAAGAAAGACAATAAATTTTGCAACAAAAAATAAGGAACCAAAATCCTAAACTTACTTTAAGTGGTTAGAAATTGATTTCCCATAACCATTTGTCTTTTGTTAAATCAAAACCCTTTAATTAGTTTTATTTCAAGCAGAGACTTTATGTGGCATTGTGTGAAGTGAATAAAGACATCATACAAAGCACAAATAACTCACACAATATTTTGTATTATATGACACAACTGTGCCACATCCATTAAGTTTTCTAATAAATATGTATGGTAGGAGGGTAAAGTGTTACAAAACTAAAACTATAGGAGGTTTATTGATAATTCTTAAAATTTAAAGACTGGATTGGGAAAGTCTCAAACCATAGGGGTCTAATGAATTTAATCCAAAATTCTTTTTTAAAGTATAGCTCCATTGCAAAGAAATTCTAAATTTCAATTAAACATGTTCTTGGTGGTTATTACATGGAATAAAAAGATGCTAGAACTCACTGTGGTCAAAATATTTCTAAATTTGATGATGATGGTATTGTTCATAAAGATGGAGATTATGTTGAACTTCAAAACTAAGATAAAGAACCTGCATTTAGTAACCTTCACTGTAACTCACCACTACCATAGAGCATATGCCCAAACATCCAGAGGATATTCAAGAACATACCCGATGAAAATGGTATGTTAGAGAAATTAAATTAATTGATTATGGCATCACACATAACACAAGTATTCAAAAGATTAACTTTTCACATTTCATTCGCAAACATAACTTACATTGTAGCATTTCACTTCATAATCCATATATATATACATTACCAAAAACATTTGAGAGTTTACCACTCTTTTACAAAATATTATACATGAAATGAGAAAAGTAAATAAACTCAATCTACTAGACTCCGCAGGTATCAGTTGACTAGACCTTTGAGCCATTCTTATTTCCAAAAATTGATAGTACTAGACTTTTACTAGATTGTCTTAGAAGCTAGGTCTCCCTTGAACTTGAAAATTCACGTTGCAATTTTGATAAATTTGCAAACTCAGTGATTGAACTATCATCGATGTGCTCACTCAGGACAGAACATGAATATCAGAATTATATTTCCAATTCATAAGCAAATAATGTCATCCAATATTGAATATTTTCAATAAGTACAACTTGTATACCTTATTTCACATTACTGATTCATAAAAATCCAATAATTCAATTCAATCATCCATATGATACATATCAAGCTGTATATGCAGATACACACGTGACTCCATTCATTTTTACTTTGGTATGACCGAGCACCTATTTATTGTCCCGTACCTATTGTGGATACCGGGCTCATTTCATTTACTGTCTCGTACTTATTGTGGATACCAGGCTTATTAATAACTGAGCCTGTAGCTCTTTATGCACATTTATGAGCTTTAAGCTCTTTTTCACACTGGTCACTCTAGTCACAATCTCTTTATCTGATTATGCAAAACAATATGAAGGAATGTATCATTTCACATAATATACTATAAATAACTTTCATTCAATATGCACAGTCATTTATCATATTTATCAGATCTAAGTCTAGCATTCAACATTTAGTTGAGTACATATTTTCCATATTCACATACAATTAGAAAGCACTCCCAATACAATCCTAAATACTAACTCCTCGAACCATCAATGTCCGGAATTATCACAGTCATAACAATAAGAGTTCAATAACTGAAATTTAAACAGAAACAAGTCAATCATGGTGAGATAACATCTAGGTTAACTTATAGTACGTTCCAGATAAGCTATTGCCTTGATGAACCGACAATTTCTGGATGCTGACGTTCGATTTGTGCTTCTTTAGACATGCAATACACACATATTGTTTGCACATTACTACATTGATCAATCATATAAATATTTAATCATGCACATATATATGTGTCATGTTCAATGCATGCTCAATTGACCTTTCTTGGGTATGTATCCTTAATCATGAATCTTAACCACGTATGCATCATAGATTGGATATAACTAATTTGCAATTTAGGTTTGTAACTTAATTAAACTTGATTATTCTAAATTCATCAACTATATATTTACCAACCATTCTCATTCATTCATTCCAAATGCATTGTTCATATCCTTTGGATCACATTTATATACATAAGAACACCTTCATTCCTTTAACACTCGTAAATTCCAAATTTAGATACAATGATATCAAACAATCCTTTCCTTAAGTTATAACATCAATTAATAACCTAAACTTATCAAACACTTAACCAACTTATCTCACAACAAAATAGGTTCCTTTTAAGCCTCAATCAAGTCCAAATGCACCAAAGTAAACTGACTTATCTTTAGTTAATCCAATAATCACACAAAACAACATTTTATTCACTTCAAGGTATTTCCCATGATCGTGTATATAGTTCCCACGATCATGGGATGAGTGATAGAAAGTTCACCGTCCAATTCCTTCAATTTTTTCCTAGATTTTAACATATTAATACTAAATTCAAAACATCCTCTTAATAGTCCATTAAATATACCTCAATTATACCTAAATTATACTCCAATTCCTCATCAGTATCATCTCCAATTCTAACTGAAAATTATTGAATTGGCAGTTTACAAATTATTGTCTTTTATGCATCAAAAACCAAAACAGAAATTATCATTCACTATCATACATATAGTCCTAGTTCTTTTCTAATTCAAGAACACTATCCTAACACCTTTCTTTAGCGTAAATTCACCTTCATTATATACTTCAAATCCCAATCTAATTCATCCATATATCAGCCTATACCCCATGATTTTCATACATCAAGAGCAAAGCATAACAGTATCCAAATTCATACAACATATCCCAGCACACTTCATCATCAACATCATATACAATCTATCCAATTTAATCATCATAATCATTCTATTAAAACATGCCATAAAGATCAAATTTCTACTTACTTGTTAAGCTCAAATTCCACCTCAATACATCAAGTTAACCTAGCCCTCCATGCAAACAATATCATCACAAATTCAAGATGAAAATAAGTTGGTTTTTAGCAATAATATGAAGACAACAATAAGCTAGTTCTTCAGCTATCTTGTGAAGGGTTAAATTATGGATTTGGTGTGGCAATTTAGCTAGGATTAAACCAAAATACAGATATGTAAGTTAAAAGCAAATTTTGGTGGAGAGAAGAGGAGAAGATGGTGAATGTTCCAATAGGAACTTTTGCTGTATGAACTTAATCCAACTAGGTGCAAGGTGTCACTATTTTTGTCGCTAGGCATGCTTTCCATTTGTCCCATATTATAGCTATCAAATGTCACCTAATTACTAGTCCATTTGTCATTCAATAATCACTGCCATTTTTCAATTAATTACCCATGCAAAATGTCAATCATTTATCTATGCCATTTGTCACTTATTTCATAGGCTTAGTCATCCTAATTTTTCATGTGTCAATTTATCTTGCCACTTGGCATTTTTCCTAGTCTAAATATACATTTTAATTCATCAATCTCCTAATTTTAACAATTAATTCCAAATTACCAATTGTAATCCATCAAACCAAAATTCAAGACATAACAATTCACAATTCACATCATGATCATTTTAAACCTTCTACACCCCAGAACATGTTAATTAAGTTCATATACTATCTTTACATTGTGTACAAAATCATAATTCATGTGTGTATGCTAATGATATGCACGTGAATGAAATACATTTCATAAACTCTCAATGATATTACTCATGTGCAATGGTCTAGGATTCTAACCCTTAATATGTTTTGGAAACCGGCTATTACATTCACGATGTTATAAGTCATCCAAAAAGAAAAATCAAACTTCCAATAAAGTATGATGATTATATTACTTTTTTAAAGCTCATTCTAATTATTTTGGTGTTTTTGTTGCTTTAATAGAATAACATGAATCAAATACTTTCATAAGAACATATGAATCCATAAATTCAAACAAATTGAAGTGTTCCATAAAAGAGGAAGTGGAGGCCTTGCGTAAAAATAGCACTTATGATTTAATTGAACTACCAAATAGGGCAAAAAGAAATCAAGTCTTGCTAGATTTATAAAATTAAAAAAGATTCAAATGAAATGTTGAAAAATTCAAAGCCATATTGGTAGTGAAAGTGTATACTTATAAACTAGGCATTGATTTTGATGATACTTCTTCATTGGTTATTTTTTAACTACTATTAGAACTACCTGGATATGATTGTTGTCTTAAACTTTAAATTGGAGCAACTAGATGTAAAAATAAAATTTGTGTAAGGAGATCTTAGTTAAAAAAATTACGATCCAACTTGAGGGATTTATTAAAAGAAGAAACAAGAATTTAACTTATTGGTTGAATATATCATTATACGATTTAAAATAAGTTCCTAGATATTGATGTAAGCAATCTGATTTTTTTTAATTATGAGCTTAAATTTTCATAGAAGTGAGGCTTGTTATTATGCCTAATTCTATGGTTGTAAGGATGGAATTTTTTGCATTTTTTTATGTGAATTATATATTTTTAGCATTTAATTATATAAAAATTAATAGTATTAAAGCTCATCTAGCTTATGTCTTTCACATTAAGAAATTAAAAGCTATAGATCAAATTCTTAAGATGAATTTTATGAAAACACAAAAGATATAAAATCAAACAAACTGCCATTTGATGAAAACACAAAAGATATAAAATCAAACAAACTGCTTACCTCGACTACAATTGTAGGGAGATGATGGAAGATAAAATGAAGATGATGAATGGATAAAGAGAAGACAATATGTCGAGCAAAGGTTCTCCCAAAAAATGTTGAAGGACAATAGAAGAAAAGAGGAGGCAAAACGAAAAGGGGAGAAGGGGTCGAGTGGGAGGATTATAAAGTTGACAAAATGACATCATTTGTCATTGAACAAACAACATCATTTTCGTCTAATTTTTTTAAGTCTATAACATTTGCGACAAATTTAGAAATTCGTCACCAAATGTTACAAAATAGTCTCCAATAATATAAATTTTTAAAATTTTTATAGTTCTGATATTTTGTAATATAACATTTTTATAAAATTGTAAAGAATTTATACATAATAAATAGAGTTTTGTGACACCACATAAAATTTTCGTATCATATATATTAAAAGTTTAAAATAAAAAGTATAAAGAAATGTAGTATGAATAAAATTTGTGTTGTTTTGTTTTATAAATTTTTTAAATGACATAGTTGTTAAGTAAATTTATTTTTATACTTACAATCATTGTGAATAATATTAAATTGATAGTTGTATATTTGGCTACCAATTTACAAAATTGTCACCAATACTGTACTTTTTTTTTAGATTTTTAAATTTTGCTAAATTTTTTAATATATCATAAACATAAATTACTATAGGAATTATATAAAATAAATAAAGTTTTGCGAGTCCACATGAAATTATGAAATCATATATATTAAAATTTTAATAAAAATATAAATGACATTTTTGTTCACTAATTTTATTTTTACACTTATACAATCATTTTATTATTTTTAATAAATATTAATGTTTAAGAATAGTAGTTAACTTAAATTTATGATATTAATCTTATTAACATTAAAATTATGATTCGTCGCCAATGAAAATATAGCCAAAAGTCCCGTATGTTATTTTTAACATTATATGAATGTATATATAATAATTGTAGCTAGTATAATGGTTTATGAATTATTACATAATTTATAAATTTTCTCATATCTTACTTATGTAATATATATTACTTTGTTTAATAATAATTATCTATTTACTATATAAAAATTTTGTACTGTAACATATATTTTATATATTATATATAATAATATATAAATTAAGTTAGCCAAAGGTGAAGCCAAATGGTAATAGTAAACCATTTGGTGACAGGTTTTTGAATCCTCACCAAATGGTTAATTTCTTCCAATTTAATCGAAAACAACGTCGTTTACCTTAACAACAAACAATGTCGTTTTTTACTAGGTTATTAACATGAAAACGAAGATGACCATAAAAGAGGAGATGATAACACATCATCTCCTCTATTGTGGTTGTCTCTTGTCTTGTGATTCTCACCATCATTCTTCTTTTTTGTTACCAAAAAACTCTCCTTATTGTGCTATATTTTTCTGCTACATTTTGGAGTTAATGTGGGCATTTTGTTTTGCAAATGGTGTACATGTTTCCCTTTCTGTTTGTGTTTGGAAGATAGTGAACGTGTTTCTATATAATTGGATGACGATGGGTAGATGTTTTTTCCCACCTTTCATGTTTATTTGACAAAACCCTGCTAAGTGTTTGATGGAAGTTCTGGGCACAATTTGCAACAGATAATTATGTACATATTTACCATAGATTGCTTTTACACCAAATCTATACCACTGGTGAACTATCTTACTTTGACTTATCATCGACAAACTAGCATAAAAGATCACATAGACCTTATAGGCATAAAGGGTCTTTTGCATCAGTTCATTCCATGCCTAGAATTTGTGGGATTTGATTATCAAATGAATTTAATTAAACGTAATGAATTTTATGCTAAATTGACTTTTCATGATTAAACTGTTAACATCAATTCATGGAGGAATGTCGATGTGGTGATTGGTTTCTAATGGCAGAAATGAGCTCCGCTAGGAGGAATGGGAAAAATTCTACCCAGTAAAGAACAAATTGATACAAAACAAATTTTCTCCTCATAAACTAATCATCGCTTGCCTTCCACAGCCGATCTTCTTCTTCAAGATTTTTAGTATCATCTAAATTACTTCTCTTCCTTAATTATTTGTATCTTATTTGCATTATAGTAAGTTATCAGATGAATGTTTGATTATATATACTATGTCTTGTGTAAAGCTTACTCGAATCTTCAAGAGAACATAGATAAAAATAGAAATGGTGGCAATGTCTCGATGGTTAGTATAGGATTAGGTCAAGTGGTTGTTTTGGAACAATCATCGATTCCAATTACTATGTCTATTCAATCAAGTAAGCATGTGTTCGAATTTAGCTTCGTTATACGGTTTGACTTAACTAGCTATTTAAGTTCTATACTAATTGTGTCTTAGGTGAAACACATCATACTGGCAGTTCATCCAATTTAGTGATCCATACTTCATTTGGAGATTCATTCACTATATCTTTTGCAAGTTTGGTTGTGGCCAAGAAGTTGGAAAAGGGTGTTAATAACTCAACACTTTGAAAAGATATTTGACTTTTTCAATTGATGCCTTTAAATATGCAAGAACTCTTCTTGGGAATCCAGACATAGCAAACCCATTTACCTTTATCGACTCTCATGTCACTTGGAATAAAAAAATAATTATTTCATTTCCTTTTCGATGGAATAAGCATGAAACTTTATTTATTGTTATATTTGTAAGAATTTTGGAAACAAAATCTCTACTAGTTAAGGGTAAGACTGCATACTATTGAATCTCTCTAGATTTCACGAATCAACGAGATTTATATAGGGTGTTGTTGTTGTTGTTGTTATATGTTGTAAAAATTGTTAAATTTCTAATTAAAATCTTGTGCTACTTACTTGCATATATCTTTATATTATATTGCTTACAATTTTCAATATTTTTATGTATTATTATTTTATTGTTAATAAATATTGATGATTAAGAATAATAATCAACTTAAATTTATTTGTTTATCTTATTAATATGTAAAATTTTAGGTATGTTTATCTTTTTATATCCAAAAAGATAATTTATAGAGTTTCAATGCATTAACTATATATTAAACAAATTTATAAAGAAAATATAAGTCAAAAATATGAAAAATCTTATAGAAATGTCAATTGTAATTAACCTTAGGATTATTAAGTACAATTACTACTAAAAAATTATCAAATTAACATTATTAATTATAAATTCTATAATTTCAACTTTTGGCAACAATTTCAAAGTTTAGTTGCGAAAAGCCTAGATTTGGTGACGAATTATATATTTCGTTGCCAAAAGTTCAATTTTTTTGCAAAGATTTCCAATTCGTAAATATACCGTAGCTATATTTTATTATATTGTAGTGCCTTAAGACTTAAAAAGATAAACAAAAGTGCTCTATCATTTCTATATTTTATATTTAACTTCCATTTGCAAGTTCTCTAAAGTTCCCGCGCTGCGCAAAAAGGTTGCGAAATGAACAAATTAGCTTGGCAATCGACGAAGGAACTGTGGTCGCGATAAAACTATGAAGTTTCAATATCTCTCTCCCTCGCTCCCTCTCTCAAAAGTTTTCATTAGCCCTGAGGTCATTCTCCAAATATAATAATTTTAGCATCAAGTAAACTATATATATATAAAATAAAAAAAAACTGGCAATTGGTGACGGCGATGTTTGTCTTGTCTTATTGGTCCCCCAACTAAAAACACCAAAGTGTGTACTGCTGAAACAAATAAATAAAAACACCCTTCGAACCCAGGGCTTCTACTGACAAATAAACCATCAAACTTCGTTGCAGCAACACAAAGTCTGTTGGAAGACTAATTGGCTATTCACTAGTTTTTAACTTCTTCCAATTGGGAAATTATTTGAATACGATAAAAAGTCTTTGTCCCCCAGTTAAAGCCAATGGCATTGCGACAACAGGGCAAGGGTAAGGCACTTTTTGAGCTTTTGGGTTCAATCAATATCTTTTAAAATTGATGATATATATGTTGTCAAAGATAAAATAAGTCATGTTGGGACGAATAATTTAAGCATTAGATGTTTGTTTTCTTCAAAAGTGGAAAAGCCACTTGCGGATGATGCAAGTATAGTTCCATTTCATATACTCTTTGCCGGCTACAACTACAATCAACATTATTGTCTTGTAATTGTGGATTGAAGGAAGATGTTAATTTGGGGGGGCCTCTTTTTAATTCATTTTGCTATTATCTTCAACTTTTCTACTTGGAACCCATTGTACTTTCTGCTTTTGTCTTGGCGAAGTTAGTTCACATGTTAAAATTATGATAATCCTAGCTATATGCGGTAAAAACATATTCAATGAGATTTTTTCTTTTTAACAAAACAATGCTTATTGGACTATACTTTATAGATCTTCAATTGAAAAAACTCTTTCATGAGTATTAGCTTGAAAATGTGGATTATGCATGAGTCGCAATTATATCCGTTTACTTTCAGCTGGCAATTTTCTTTAATTACCTAGGCTAATATTATAGAAAGACAAAAGATTGTCTGTACATAAAGACAAGAGTATATATATTACGCATCTGTATGCCAAATATATTGGATATGATATGGCAATCAGAAGATATTATATTTATAGTATGCCTGAACTTAGCATTAGGTCATAAAAAATATATTATATACCAAGAGATGATTGAACCTAGAAAAATTACTACTAACTAATTTAAGTTTGTTATGTTTTAAAGAGTTAATATAATTATCTTTCAAATTTAAGTATGTAAGTATGTCAAACGGAGGTTTTCTTTTTCAATTGAATCAAAGTTTTTAAGTGAAATGCGCTTCTATGACTCACCATGTTTATATATTTTATGACGAGAAAGCTAGCATTTGAGTTTACAATGCCATTATATTGGAAAACTAACGCAAGATTGAATCTAAGCGCAGCACAATATATTTAAAATTTTCCACAAAAAGATAGCATTTGAGTTTACATTGCTATTCAACATATAGCTCGATCTCCTTTCACTTTGAGCAAGACGATAAAATAGTTTGATCAGCTAGAAAGTACAAATACAAAGGAAGTGGTCATCTTTAGTAAAATATTTGAAGCCAAAATTTATCTTGGAACTCATTTTTCCAATAAAATTAAACACTTCCTTTCTTATTTGTAGCCATATTGAGCCACATAATGAGTTTTTATTTTTTAATCTCAAAGACATATTATGGTTTATTAATTTTTGGTAGAAAATTTGCTCTCCTCTTATGTTAAGAAGTTTAATAATAAGCCATATACTTGTTACTTCGTACCTTTACCCCCTTCTTAAAAATGAGTTTGGTAGTAAAAAGTTTATGCTATTTTAGAGGGCCAAGGAAAATAAACAATTAAAAGCAAGAGTTTCAAGGAGAATTTACTATCTCTTGCATCTACAAATAAAATATAAGCCTACTCATAAAGTTAATACAGAGATCAAATCAAGTATATGCTGAATCCCTTACCCTACATTCACCCTGTATGCACTAATAGGTAATTAGTTTACATATGCCATTGTGTACGTGTATATATACAACAACTACATTACTTGCGGATATCTCTAGAACAGACAGAAATTTTTAATATGTTTGGCCTGGTCACTTGTATATATATATATATATATATATTTAATAATCAAAGAGTTAAGTGAGTGAACCACAGCCTGACTTATGTCATCCATCTCATCACTTTCACTGACCCTAATGTAAACACTTTTCCAGCTTCCCAAATGGTCTCTTCTCGCATTTCCTTCTTTCAGAAATGAGAGGAACCTTATTCGTCTATCCCTGGACTTATTCTATATTCATCAATTTATTAATCCAGTATATGTCTTCCACTCGAACCTTTTATTAACAATTTCTATCACCTGTACCTAAACCAAACAAAATATGGCTAATTTAGCTAAGCAACGAAAACAAGGAGAAGTAAGCAGATCTCTCTCCCTCTCTCTCGATCTCTATTATTGGATGATTCATGCATTTTATCTTGTTATATATTGATCGTTTTAAGGCGATGATGTCGATGAAGGTGGCAGTTATTAAGAGCATAATAAGTTAGAAGTTAGGAGGCAACAACTTCGTTGCAGAGTTTCCACGCTCCCCAGAGACCATGATAGACCCCAACTCATGTTTGGAGGACACATGTTTCATTCCCACGAGACGCTTACTTGATCATCGAGACACCTGCAAGTACTAGCTGCTAACTGCTTTCTATGATATTCACCATCTATCCTGGTTTTCTTTTTTCTTACTTACTATTATCTTTAGCGTAAGCATCAGTAAGATATGATCTGGTCATTAATATAATCTTGTTTTCTTCTTCCTAATCACATGGACTGTTTGGAAAAGGATCTTTGTTGGGTCATGGAATGTAGGAGGTGTTGCACCACCTGAGGATCTGGAGTTGGAAGATTGGTTGATCTCAGCCACTAACCAAGCTGACATTTATGTTCTCGGGTACGTAATTTTTGTATTTATATTAGCATGACAAGTTTAGTATCGTCTTTATACACCAACTCCAAAATGAAACTCTTAGTTAAGTAATCTATCTATGACTATTTGACAGAAGTATGACAAGATAAAAATTAATGCGATGATCTACAACGGACTGACTTTTCTGGCTTTTGAATTCATTGCAAATGATTATGAGGTTTACGTGACCTCAGGTTCCAAGAAATTGTGCCCCTAAATGCTGGAAATGTCCTTGGATCTGAGAACAGCAAAATTTCCATGAAATGGAACTCTGTTATCAGAGCAGCTCTATGTAACAAAGTATCAACGCCCGACCATGATGTTAAAATGGGACGATTCCGAGACAGAACTGAATCGGATGACACAAATTTTGCAGGAAACAGCTCTCCACGTAACTTTGATTGCATAATAAGTAAGCAAATGGTGGGAATATTCTTAAGTATTTGGGTAAGAAACGATCTCCGGCAACACATAAAACATCCTAACGTCTCATGTGTAGGGTGTGGTATCATGGGTTACCTAGGAAATAAAGTACGTACTTGCATCCAAATGTATAGTTTAGTCCAATATGTTAAACTTACGATGTATGCTAATGGTTACTATAGTTCTGATGACTTGGTGATTAACTGATTAATCTTGGTACCATACAGGGCTCTGTGTCAATTAGATTTTTGTTGCATGAAACAAGCTTGTGTTTTGTGTGTACTCATCTAGCCTCAGGAGGGAAAGAAGGAGATGAAAGATACAGAAATGCTAATGCTACAGAGATTCTGTCTCGTACAAGGTTCCCTCGAGGCCCCTTGCGCAATCTGCCCCGAAAAATTCTTGATCATGAGTATGTATACCACATATACTACCCAGCTATCTATCTATCTATATATATATATACATGTATAGGAGATATTGAACAAGTGACTCTCCTTTATGTGTTCAGTTTTTCTTTATTTTTCATTCTTGATTTGGAATCTTAGGGTATCATAAACTTTACTAAATAATAATAAATTAACTTTTCGAGACACTATTTACCTTGTGAAGAAATCGCGATCAGTCATTGGTTAATTGTCAACCTTTTGGATTGGTTAAGTCAAATAATATGTTTTCAATTGCATGTGGTGTGGGAATTGACAAATATATTTTGGATATGTTGTTGGTGAAGAACACAAAGATAGAATATCTTTGAAGCAAGTTGAAATATGTCTTCCAATGGGGTATGTTGTGTGATTAGATAGACAAGTCCAAGATTTTTGCATAACTTAAGCAAAGCACACTAGTCATTGCAAATGTGTATACATGTCACTGATTTGAAATTTTGTTTTAATGGTACTAATGTATTACAAGTTGCAAATGTTAAAAGAAAAGGAATACATGGTGCATATGATCTAATGAAACCGACAAAACCGACGCAGACAGGTGATTTGGCTTGGCGACTTGAATTACAGGATATACCTGCCTTATACCGCTACACGGTCTCTTGTCCAGAAAAAGCAGTGGAAATTTTTATTGGAAAAGGATCAGGTATATATATTTTTTATTTATTTATTTATTTTTTTCGCTCAGTGTTATATTCTTACTGAATTAATAACTACACTCAATTCCAAGACTGAAAATTAATTAATCGTGTACCTGAAAATAATTAAAAGCTTAAAGCCGAGCTGATGGAGGGTCATGTATTCCAAGGCTGGCATGAAGGAGTAATCGAATTCGAACCTACCTATAAATATTGTCCGAATTCTGGAGTTTATTATGGTTTTGACCAAAAGAGAAAAGGTGAAAAGAGGCGTGCTCCTGCATGGTAAGTTTACATTTTTCCTGCTCTTCTTATACGAGCGACTGCTAATTACCAGCCTGTATTTGCTCCATGTCAGGCACTAACAATTATTTAGTTCTGAAGACGGTTATAAGTGTTATTTTGGCATTCCAGGGTCTCACTAACTCTATTATTCCACGATCATGCCCACATCAAGACCGTAATATTAGACCACCTTATTAATTAATATTGTCGTCTACAACCTATTACTTGGGATATCAAATTTTTTTAATAGGATTTCAAATTAGATAATACCACATGGAGCATAATTTTAACTGTAGGGGAAGGCAAGGACGTAATATATAATTAATTGTCATGAAAAGAGCCTAATAAGACATGCGTGTTTACGTTTTTGTAGGTGCGACCGGATAATTTGGCTTGGAAAGGGGCTGAAGCAAAACCAATATGACAGAGGAGAATCAAGACTGTCCGATCACAGGCCCGTCCGAGCAATTTTCACTGCGGAAATCAAGCTCACCATGAATTTGAGACGATTAGTTTCAAGCCAATCACATTCCTTTTAGCCAAGCAAATGGTTCATGTTTTGTAGAACAGTATAGTCTATATTATAGCAGGAATTTGTAAATATTCTTTAAACGAGTGTACATAAGTCTATTATAATATTGCTAATCCAAAACTAAAATCCAAATTATATATCTTGCGCCCTCTGCTTAAAAGTCGCTTTGCATATTGATTTTACTTGAAGTTTGGAACACCCAAATTCAAAACTTGGTGAATGAACATAGCACAATTATCCACTTGTTAATGACCACTCCCTAACATTCACCTTTTGTGGATGCTGCACTTTCTGTGTATGTTTTCTTATTTTGTGGATGCTGCACTTTCTGTGTATGTTTTCTTATTAACATAATGTGTAGTTTATTACATAGTTATTCTGAATTTTTCTAATGTATAACTGACAATGCATTGAAGTTCATTTTCTATTTAATTTGTTTGTTTATTAACATATAATTAAATAAAATTTATTGATATAATTCAATAATTAAGTATTATAAATAAAAAATTACATTCAAAATTATGAACATTAGTCAATATTATTAAAAATAAAAATAAAATTTTATTTTTTATTTTTTATCCTTAACTCTATAATTAATAATCACACTCTTGGATAGGTCAATATCTATATAATAAATAATGTCTACATTTTTAGAAATTAAAAATAACAATAAAATAGGTATAATCCCATAATTTTCATCTGAATTCCAATAACCATCGTAAAACCTCCGAGCAGAATGCCTTAACTACCCCTCAGTGACGACATTCATCCAAATACCAGACTTCTTGTCATTGTCTTATCCATCGCACACCAAACAAAAAACTTTGAAATTAACAGCAAATAGCATCTTCTGCAGATGTTGCCATTCCACCGGATACACTCATGCTCATATCGGGATTCCAAAGATATCTTGTATGAATTAAAGCTAGACATAGCTACTGGACCTTTGATACGATATGTTATATTTATTTCCTCTTGCCTCACTATATCAGAACCTCTAGAAGCAATTTTGCATATGCATATCCCCTTGTCTTGAGAAGAATTCACAAGCGGAACATTAAATATTTGACTATCTGAGCAGATGGATAATATCTCTGTTAAGAATTGTTGTTACATATTTTGCTATGTTGTTAACTGATTTGTCCGAGTCTTCAAGTGGAGTCAGTTAATTTGTTTGGTTGTTGCGTTAGTAGGTCTAGTCTAGTATTAGTCTATTATAAGTCATGGGCTTATTGTCCAATTATCTAGCACACTATAGTTATTATTGTAAGCCTATTTAAAGGTATTCTTTCTGCTAATGAAGTGTGAACGTTTTAGCTTGTTTCAGTTGTCAAATACACTGCTCTTCTTTATCTCTTTGTGTCAATATTTGCATCAGTGGTATCAAAGACAGGTTAAATCCAGGGGTGAAGGTGTGAGGATAAATAGCCATAGCTACAAGCCCTTCTATCTCGCGAGCTTTTTTCTCCCTTATTCTACCAGCCACCTACTGTAGCTTTGATGTGACGAATTAAGTTAGTGGTCCCATTGCTCCTGTTCACGCAACTTCTGTCGCCAGCTCCCTTCTGTTCTCTTCCCTCCTACTATTTATTGAGTTGACAAATAAAGATCGTTGCCCAAGCTACTCTTAACCCTTAATGGTAGAGAACAAATTTCGTGCAAGCAACGATTCCTCATTTCAATGGTCACTATGATCATTGAAGCATGTTGATGGAGAATTTCTTGAGCATGAAAGAATATTGGCAAGTCATTTCAAATGGAATACCAGAACCAGCAAGAGGCACAGTAGTGTCAGATGCGCAAAAGGCTAAAATTAAAGCAATGAAAATGAAGGATCTTAAAGTAAAGAATTATTTGTTTCAAGCTATTGATCATACAATATTGGAGGCAATTTGTGCAAAGATACAACGAAGCATATATGGGACTCCATGAAAAAAAGTACCAGGGCACAACAAAAGTAAAGAGGCAGCAACTACAAGCACTTCGTTTGGACGTTGAAACACTTCGTATGAAGACAAGAGAATCAGTTTTTGATTATTTCTCTCAGACAATGACAATCGTAAATAAGATGCGTATTCATGGTGACAGTACGGAGGATGTGGCTATAGTAGAAAAGATTCTTCGATTCATGACAACAAATTTTAATTATGTTGTTTGTGATATAGAAAAATCTAATGATATTGATGAGCTTTCACTTGATGAATTATAGAGTTTTTTGATGGTTCATGAGAAGAAGATTAATAAGGAAGAAAAAGAGGAGCAAGCTCTAAAGGTGTCAACTGACAATCATAGATCAGCAGATCACGGTAGAGGCAGAGGAAAAGGAGGTCGAGGCAATAAAGGAGGTCGAGGTAATGGAGATGGAGGTGGTCGAGGCAATAAAAATGGGGGCCGACAAAATCAAAATTTTGTCACCGAGAGTGGACATCAACCATTTGACAAATCTAATATTGAATGCTACAGGCGCCATAAATTTGGCCATTATCGTTTTGAATCTTATACCAAGCTGCCCCAAAACTCAGAGAAAATGGAGAAATCCAATTTTGCTGAAAAGGATGAAGGAGAAACTTTGTTGATGGCTTACCATGTCAATAATGAGCCCGAATCAGATATTTGGTATGTCGACATAGGAGCCAGCAATCACATGTGTGGCAGTAAATCTCTATTTTCTTATCTAAATGAAAACTTTCATACTGCTATACACTTTGGTGATAGTCGCACAATAGATGTAATGGGAAAAGGTGATGTTAAAATTCAGACCAAGAATGGTTTTGTAGAAACAATTGTTGATGTGTTTTATGCTTCTGATTTGAAAAATAATTTATTAAGTGCAAGCCAAATGCTAGAAAAAGGTTATAAAATAACTCTTAAAAATAATAATTGTGAGATATATGAGCCTAAGCGAGGAGCTATTGCTATTGTTCCAATGAGTTCAAACAGGTTGTTTCCAATGAAGATTCAAAGGGCTCAATCTTGCTTGACGTCTGGACTTAAAGATCACTAATGGCTTTGGCACTTTTGTTATAGACATTTGAATGTTTGTGGCTTAAAGACTCTCTACCAGAAAAATATGGTAACGGGTCTTCCGCAAATTGTCATTCCATCTCAAGTTTGCAAAGAGTGTGTTGTTAGCAAACAACATCGCTTTCCATTCCCGCAAGGCAAATCTCAGCTAGCAAAAGATGTGCTAGAGCTTGTTCATTTTGACATTTACGGGCCGATAAATCCATCTTCCAATGGGGTTAAGAAGTGTTTAATTACTTTCATTGATGATTTTATTTGCAAAACTTGGATTTATTTCTTGCAGGCTAAATCAGAAGCTTTTAACTCATTTAAAGGCTTTAAGGCACATGTTGAAAATGAGTCGGGAAAAGCCATTAAAACTCTTCGAACTGATCGTGGTGGAGAGTATTGTTTGAAGGATTTTGAACTTTTTTGTAGAGAACAAGGCATTCAGAGGGAACTTACTGTTGTTTTTTCACCACAATAGAATGGATTATCGGAAAGGAAAAATAGAACAATTTTAAATATGATGAGAAGCTTGTTGGCAAAGGGCAATGTTCCGAAAAAATTTTGGCCCGAAGCTGCAATTGGAGTATTCATTTGCTGAATAGAAGCCCCACTTTTTCTGTTCAAAATATGACACCGGAAGAAGCTTGGAGCGATCGAAAACCAGCTATAGATCACTTTCGAATTTTCGGTTGCATTGCATATGCACATGTACTAGATGAGAAAAGGAAGAAGTTAGTGACAAAGCTGAGAAGTGTACCTTTCTTAGCATAAGTGAAATCTCCAAAGTATATAAGTTATTCAATCCAATCACCAAAAAGATTGAAATCAGTAGATATGTGGTTTTTGATAAACAAAATACATGGAATTGGAGTGAAAATGATTTAGGGTCGCAGCCTATACCAATCACTGTTGATGCTATGGATGAAGAAATGAGATCCATATAGAAAATAATACATGGGAGTTGGTAGAACTTCCAGAGGACCAAAAATCCATAGGAGTTAAATGGATTTATAAAACAAAGCTGAATAAAAATGGCAGTATTAACAAGTATAAGGCGCGGCTTGTTGTGAAAGGTTACGAACAAGAATATGGTGTTGATTATAAGGAGGTGTTCGCTCCAGTTGTAAGGCTCGATACGGTTCGATTGGTTCTATTGATGTTTGCCCAAAATTCCTGGTCCATCTATCAATCAGATGTTAAGTCTGCATTTTTGAATGGCGAGTTGAAAGAAGAAGTATATGCTGATCAGCCACTTAGAAATATGAAGAAAGGTGATGAGAAAAAGGTATATAAATTCAAAAAAATTTTATACGAATTAAAGCAAGCTCCAAGAGCTTGGTATAGCCATATAGATGCTTACTTTACTAGAGAAGGCTTTCTAAAGTGCCCTCATGAACATACTCTGCTTACAAAGCTTGGAAATAATGGTTCATTTTTTGTTGTGTGCTTGTATGTAGATGATTTAATATATACCGGGAATGATAAGGCCATGATTGATGCATTTAAAAGAAGTATGATGAGAGAATTTGTTATGATTGATTTGGGGTTGTTACATTATTTTCTTGGTATTGAAGTTATTCAGTCATCATCTGGTATTTTTATTTCACAAAGATAATATGCTTTGTAGATTTTGGACAGGTTTAAAATGAAAAATTGCAACTCAGTTTGTACTCCAACTAAGTATGGTTTAAAATTGTCGAAAGAAGAGGAGGCTAGAAAGGTTAATGCCACTTTGTTCAAGCAAATGGTTGGAAGTTTGATATATTTAACTTCCACAAGGCCTGACATCATGTATGGTGTTAGCTACATTAGTCGATTTATGGAGAACCCAACTGAGAATCACTTGTTAGCTGCAAAAAGGATTTTTCGTTATTTAAAAGGCACAAGTGATTATGGAATTTTTTATATAGATGGAACAAAAGAAAATCTGATTGGATTCTTTGATAGTGATTATGAAGGAGATCTTAATGACAGGAAAAGCACATCTGGATTTGTATTCTTAATGAATTCTGAGGCTGTATCATGGTCATTAAAGAAGCAACAAATTGTTACTTTATCAAGTACAAAAGCTAAGTTTATTTCTGCAACAACATGCTCCTGTTAAGCTGTTTGGTTAAGAAGATTGCTTGAAACACTCCAATATCAGCAACAAGGTCCAGCAGCAATTTATTGTGACAATGCTTCAGCAATTAAGATTTCCAAAATTCTAGTTTTACATGGAAGAAGCAAGCATATTGACATGCGATTTCACTTCTTGCGTGATCTTTGCAACAATGGCATGATTAATATGGTGTTTTGCAAAAGTGAAGATCAAATGGTAGATATTATGACTAAAACACTCATGCAAGTTGCAATCATGAAGCTTCAAAGAATGGTTGGAATGTGTCGTGCAAAAGAAGTTGTTCAAGATCTAACTTAGTCAGAGTTGTCAATTCGTTTCCTAAACTAAATTCTGCAGATTTCAGTTTAAAGGAGGGTATTAAGAATTGTCATTTTAATTATGTTACATGTTTTGCTGTGTTGTTAACTGATTTGTTCGAGTCTTCAAGTGGAGTCAGTCAATTTGTTGGGTTGTTGAGTTAGTAAGTCTAGTCCAGTATTAGTCTGTTATAAGTCATGCGCTTATTGTCTGATTATCTAGCACACTAGTTATTATTGTAAGCCTATTTAAAGGCATTCTTTCTACTAATCAAGTGTGAACGTTTTAGCTTATTTCAGTTGCCAAATACACCACTCTTCTTTATCTCTCTGTGTCAATATTTGCATCAATCTCAACTCATCCAATCAAGTTACCATGCAAAATACTTTTCCGTCAAATATTCTCATACATTTTCCGTCAGGCTGGCGAGAGTTACCGAACACCCTGGAGACCAGACATAAATCACAGGACCGACCATCCAACATGCCTCTGTAATTTTGCTAGGTAAAAAGAATTAAAGCACTAGAAGTCAAGATTACATTAGTTTGAGATTCAGGCGAGCAGGAATTACCAAACACCCTCGAGACCAGTCACGAGTCATAGGATCGATCCTCCAAAATGTCTCTTAAATTTCGCCACGTAAAAAAAATTAAGTTACCATCCCTGTTGCCCTCTCCTCTTTTAGTCGTTTCAACTCTAAACAACCTAATAGTAAATAGAAACGAATTTTCAAATCAACGATAAATCTAGAGACAAAAAAGAAAACAAAGTTCATAGAAGAGAAGTACAAATCATCGAAACTTGTGGACGTAGAAAGCATTAGTACTATAAAATCATCGAATCTCTCAATTTTTTAATTTATGATTAAAAATCTGAAACAATTTGACGGATTCATCTTAAAAATTATGAATCAACTAATTTTGTAGTTTAATTTTTAACTTTTTATTTAATTTATTTTAATAAATTTTATTGTTAAAAATCAATTTGTTTATTAATTAATCAGTTAATTTTTATAAAAAAAAACAGTTTTATAAATTAAAATAAACCAATTATTTTTAATTTGAAACTCTTTTTTCAATTAAACTTTAAATTCTTTGATGAGTTAGAACGGTTTCTTTTAATCATATTTTAATTCTTCAGTTTTATATAATATTTAACTAGTTTTATATCGATCTAATACTAGTTGAACCTTTTAAACCTTAAACTTCTTGTTTTACCGGTTTAACTATTGGTCAAATCTTTACGACATTGATTTTTTTAATTTTAAAACTATTAACATATGATATTAATTGAAAATGCTAACATATTAAATTGTCCTGCCGACACAGCAAGTTACATTAGCAACTAATTATAAAATTAACTAATATTTTATTACTATTATTAATTAATATTATAAAAGTAATTATAATTTAAGATTTTTAATGTAATCTACTCTTTTTATATATTATAAGTTTTACAATTCTAAGAAAAATTTGCTTGATAAAGTATTTTTAGTATGTAACTGGACACAAACTTAATAATATATGTTTTAAGTGTTTACTTACTATTGTTTTTCAATTTAATCTATTGGTTTAGTACAATGAGCTGTAAAAAGAAAAACTGTGGACAAAAAAAAATACACCCATGTCTATAAGCAATCATCATAACTAGAGGAGTTCAGACTTAGTATCAGCAAGAGGTCCATATTTGACTTTTGTACTAGATTGAGAGACAATTATTTGTTTCTTACTTCACTACAAAGTGAGAGATTTCCCCCGAAATAAATAATAACAAATGGTGAATTGACGATTCGTTAAGTCTCTAGCCCAATCAGCATTAGAGTAGGCTTGTAGCTCTAATGAGGAAGAGTAACAAAAGTGAAGACTGTGAAATAAAGTACTTCTAATGTGCCTTAATATACAATGAATAGCAGAGAAGTGAGTGGTATGAGGTACTGATATAAATTGACTCACGATATAAACAATATGGGCAATATTTGGACGAGAGACAGTGAGAAAGATAAGGTTGCCAATTAATTGACAGTACAACGTACCATCCTAAGTAGGTTCCCATTAATAGCAGAAAAGTGATCATTGGAGTCAGGTGATGTGATAGTTGTCTTAGTATCAATAGTACTAGCCTAAGAGATGAGTTCAATAGCATACTTAGCTTATGACAGATGTCTCCAAATTCATCAGAAGATACCTCAAGACCCAGAAAATAACTCAGGTTACCTAAGTCTTTTATCTTAAACTGCTGATAGAGAAAGGACTTAAAAATAGAGATATCATGTGTATCATAACTAGTAATTATCGTGTCATTCACATAGAGAAGAAGAGTGTACCCTTTAACGATTTTATGAAGAAACAGGGCATGAACATAGGAATTGAACTGGAATCCAAGATGGCCAATGGTGAAACTAAATTTTGCAAACCAAGCTTAAGGAGTTTGTTTTAGTCCATCCAGTGTTTTGCGAAGACGACAAACCTTGTTAGAAGAATGATCATACCACGGAGGAGGTTGCGCGTATACTTCTTCTGTGAGTTCACCACTGAAATTGACATTTTTTACTTCCATTTGGAATAGTTTCCGTTTTTGCTAGCAATAACAACAATAAGACTGCGAACAGAGGTCAATCTAGCTACTGAGCAAAAGTATCTTTATAATCAATGTCATATTCTTAAGTGAATCCTTTGGAAACAAGGGGTGCTTTGTATCTTTCTACTGATCTATCTGCTCAAGTCTTGATTTTATAGACCCATTTATAACCCATAACTAACTTATCTAGTGGAAAGTCAACCAAGTCCCAGGTAATTGTGTGGATAATTGCCTATAGTTCTTCCACTATTGCTTGTTATCATAAAGAATCAAAAATAACCTGACGATATATAAGTGCAAGGTTCATATAGAGAGGTAATAGTGGAATAAACATGGAAATCATGAAGATGGACAAAATATTGAGTTACACAGTCAATACGACAAAGCATTGATGGTTAAGGGAGAGGATATGATGAGTGATGGTCATTTAGAGGATTTCGTGGATCCACAATTAAAGAGGACGTTAAGGGAGCAGGTGTAGGTGGAGCAAGCTGGATGGGCTACTAGAAGAACCTGCAAGAAAAATATCAAGAAAAAGAGCTATGGTAGGACTAGAAAAGAAATGAAGGGTTCGCTGAATCAAAACATTGAAAAAGTTGAAAACATCTTATATTCCCAAAAGATTACATAACAAGAGATATAGAGTCTCTGTGAAAAGGGACCCCAACATCGAAACCCTTTATATTCTATTCCATATCCTAGAAAACAACATAGTCATGCTCGTGGTTTTAATTTGGTGTACTCGTGAGGTTGTAAGAGAACAAAACAAGCATAACCAAACAATTTGAGAGTTTGACAATAAGGTGTCCGATTAAACAGACATTCATATGAAGAGATGTTAGCTATAACAAGATGAGGGATATTATTTATAGTTTAAACAATAGTAAAACTTACTTCTCCCTAAAAGGTTTCTAGACAAGAAGAAGCTATAAGGAGGATCTAAACAGTATCAAGAATATGTTTGTTTTTTAATTTGACTCGATCATTTTGTTGAGAAGTACTTGGACAAGATCTTTGGATAATAACACCTTATTAATCGAGAAATTATGTAAAATGTGTATCTCAGTATTCCATGGCATTATCTATGCAAAATAATTTGACCTTATAAGAAAACTATGTATGAATAATATTAGTAAAAACTAGAGTAAATGGAGAATAAATCAAGCCTATGATGCATGAGATAGATCCATGTATAGCTAGAAAAATTATTAATAAATATCACATAATATCTAAAACTACCCATAGTGTCATGAGGAGCAGGACAGTGAATCATATAAACAAATGTTAAGGAAATTGAATAATTAAGGGAAAAGTGTAAAGCACTTTAGAATGTTGACAAGAACATAATAGTGTTCAGGTTTAACTGAGCCTAAAGAACCACCAGAAATTAAAGACCATAATCTAGTGGGAGAAATATGACCAAGGCAAGAATGCCAAATACGAGAAGTGAGTGCCCCAAGAGTATTTTTAGATGAAAGAAGGCGGGAAGTAAGCTCGAACAGTTGCCCAACCTTATGCCCTATCTAAAAGATCTCATCCTTCTGTAAATCCTACACAGTATAACCATAACTCAAAAAGGATAAGTCAAACCAAATTTACATAATTGACCCATAAAAAAAAGATTTAGGACATTTTAAGAATACGAAAGTATTAGGCGAAACATACACAGTGGAATTGTCAATAATATGAACAATATGTGAAACAAGTGGTATTTATGGAGATAAGAATAGAGGAATCAGAGGCCATATTATTATAATAGGCAAACTCAAAGTACCATGGTTATGTAGTACTTGATGTGATAAACAAAGTGGATGAAGAGATAGTATCAAAATCGGGTTGAAGTTGCTGGAGAGGAGCATACAAATCTTTCAAAGAGAATTTTGTAGTACTCTTTGTAGGACCCTTTGTGGCAATGGTAGCAATAGTAAAAGGGGGCTAAAAGGGCTTGAAAGAATTATTTTATTCATATGTTTGTTTGAGTCATTTTCTATATTAAGGGAAGTGATGCCCAAGCTTTTTGTAATAGCTATAAGACCCCTAATAAAACTTTTTACCCGAATTATGAAAAGTTTAAGGATTGAGGTTCTGAGTTACAAAGACAGCATCAGTATATGGAACAAACTTTTCCATGTAGAGTGTATTGAGTCGGCTCTTTTTCGTGATGAGTTCCTTGATGACAATATTAAGGTTTGGCAGAGATCCTCGATGAAGAAGAAAATCGCAAATAGATTCAAACTCATCTTGTAGAGTCATCAGTAGATGCCAAATATGTTGGCGATCACGAAGATTTGCACGTATAATAACAACATCAGTATTATGCTAAGCACGATCTCCAAGAGCTATTTGATCCTAAAGTTCTTATAATTCGAATACATGGCCATAAATAGTTTGTCCACGTTGTTGTTGTTGAATTCAATGAAGTCTTCTATATAGCTTAAATAAACTCACATCATTAGAACAAGAGTAACAAGAGTAACGATTCTTTAAAAAAAATCATACCTCTTAGGCTATGTGAAAGCATCAAAAATTGAGTTTAGTTGCTTTAGTATGTGTTCCTAAACTACATTAATAAATAGATGATTCATTCCAACCCAGGATAGTATTTTGTGAACACATCTATGTCTTCATCTTTCTTTTATGTTGGTTTGGTATTTCTCTAGTAACAATGGGCCAAAGAAGTCTTCCTTTGAGAAAACTATATATTTCTGTAGCCCACAAATCATAGTTTGAAAAATCAAAGGTGATATTGATAGGATTAGAAATAATTGGGTAAGATTAGAAGCATCTATAATGAATAATGGTAGAAAACCTATTTGTAGAGTTCAATTTTGATTTTTTTAAAAAATGAAATTTGATTATTCTAACCTTAAAAATGGATTTAGACCGTTAAAAAATCTTAGGAATTGGTGTAGCGCACAAGAAAATTGAAGGAGAAAGGGTTGAACCAGGTGGACAGAGTGTTGGTCAACCCTTTTTGAACCGAACTAAACCAATGGTTTGAACTGAACCTGATAGGACAGATTATGACACGAGGGCAAATCAAGTGGAAATGTGCAGCGAACAATTAGATTGTTGATGTGGCAATGAGTGTTGAAGTGGCATTTTGAATAGGATGCTAATGTGGCAATAAATTGCTTACATGGCACTAGTTGAGATATTAGCGTGGTGTTAATTTTGCATTATTTTGTTGGCATGGTTGTTGACGTGGTGCTTGTGTGGATGTTCTCATGACCAAGTGGAATGTTTTGAAGTGTTTGTCATTTCCTTATAAACAACATCGTTTTGCTGGATCCAAAACGGCGTTGTTTGACTATCTTCTTCCTATAGACACTCAGCAAGGGAATTTCAAGTTCAACAGCTTGCAGAGGCACATATGGGCATGTATATGGGTTTCTAGAGATGATTTTTGCACTATTGCAAACTATTCGAGTAGAGGAACAATTTGGTATATGATAAATTGATTTTGGAGCATATTAAGAACCTAGAATATGAGGGCAGTGGGTTGCAAAAGAAAAGTTGACAAGAAACCTCATAATTTTTTGGCGCCTTTTCACAAAGGATGCCATAATACCATGTAAAAAGAAAGAGCAGAGAAGAAATGACGAAGGAAATTTTATATTTTAGTGCGTCTATGCATGAATATTGTAAGGATATTTATATATGTTATATGAGTCTAAATAAAGAAGGTATTACACATAACTACATATATGATTCAAGTTAAAAATTGAAAATGATTGTTGACTTCTAAAAATATGTAAAAAGATGTGTTAACAAGAGTGAACTATGTCATGATTAACATGCGTATGGCCCAGACTCCCCTCCTAACAGATGGTAGGATCTCTTCCAACATTTGTTGACGTAGTTAATAAAGAGATTAGAGGAACTCCCAAATCCTAATAATTTGACGTACTAGAAACACGCAAAAGATTAAGCAGTAGTAAAATACGAACGCTTGACAATGATAGAAAAGTTCATGAAGAAAGTTGTCAGGAACGAGAAATACTTGGAATTCGTAACTTGTCCTTAATCTAGGGTCTGGAACCACATGAGATATATCCATGGAACAGCTCAGGCAGATGAGAAATGGCACTTCCAAACTGATATTATTTTCTCAACCATAACAAACAGATCACACAGGTTCCATGAGCAAAATCATCCCGGGTCTCCTCTATGAAGTCACCATCAGCCAGCTGCCATGCGTTTAAGTGAAAAGACGGATCTGCAATTAAAATACATAATTCAGATAAATTAAACAAGGCAATGCAATATCAAACAAAAGATTGCCTATGAAACATGAAACAACTCACTATACAATATTAAAGTTCAATCAAGTCTATAATCTCAACTAAATATGATAATTTAATTTATTTAAGTGAATTGTTATCAAGAACGCACACAAGATGCAACTTAAATAATCTGAAGTACACTAAAGCACTAAGAAGTCCTATTCGAGTAACCTAAATATGGCGTAACTTAAACCCACAACTTGCAGCCTAAAAGTCTCTTTGAATAAAAACTAATCAAGACAATATATGACCAAACTGAAAATACATCAACTTAAGTCCCTCACATTTGTATGCACTGTATAATTTAAATTTGACCTTGCACACCTGTTAATAGCGTACTCGAATAAGGGCTAAATTGTTGGATTTTGTTAAGCTCAGAACCTTGATTAAATTTCAATAATAGTAGTGGCCAACTTGCCAAACAATAAGAAAAGTTCCCCCACTTTCCAAAGTTTTATACTAATACGCAATCCCATTTGAATAGACATCAAAGAGATTACAGCACAGTTCAAACAAGGATCAAAGCACCAAAAAAATCAAATAAGATGCACACAGAAAAAACATGGTTGACGGAGCTTCATAAGTCAACCAAACCATAGCTGACAGAACTGGTTGTCACGATTACGCCTTCTGTGTTGCAGTATCATACCAATAATAGGAACAATATATGCATAATGGATCATGTCTTCAGTTTCAATATATGCATAATGGATCATGTTTTCAGTTTCAGTGAGAACTTAAAAAAGTGTCTCAAAGGACTCATGATTGATATGCTGAATGGAGAACTACAAATATGTTTGTGCTGATGCAAACATCAAGTGCAACTGGTGATGTCATCTTAGATATCAATCAAGCAAGCAATACCAAGCAGTATGATTGATGAACTTACAACTTCAACTTTCTATCAACACAGATGTTATGACTTGAGCAAATTTGAAGAAAATGAGAGAACCGTTTGGTTTTATTATTCACACGGATATTTGATGTGCTTCCCCAACAATAGATGTATTACCTCAACTATATCCAAAAATGAAAAAATTGCAGAAATTTGAGAACAGACCTTGATAACATCACTGCCAAAAATCAACCTTCTCCTAGGCATCCACTTTCCTTCAAACAAGGGTAGAAGAAAAATTCAGTCCAGCTGAAATCTTGTATCCAGATGCATGCATTATACAACTTCCTATCCATTTATCCATGTTTCTGAGTTGTGTAAAAACCTAACTGCAAAAGTAGGAAGGAGCATCTAACAGTTTTATAATACAAGAACCAATCAATCTGACCAAAAAGGAACCTCACAAGTCAGATGGGAAGCAAAATCAATTCTATAATCAGATCAAAGAATGCAGCAACATGGACGAAGCTTGGAAAACCTGATTTCTGGTTGAATTTGAAACTTCTTACCCACCCTTAGTAGCCTAATTTTCAATTTCATACTTCTAGCTATACGTAGAAAGAATCTTTTATTCACTTATTTGCTCCAAGAGGGTACATATGCAATGTTTAGCAACAGGGAACAGTATGTAAGTAGTATTATCTCAATTTATGCATAATAGAATGAATAAGATTGGGAAGCATAAATCAGAGCAGCTCCGTAAAAGATAAAGCTCAAAATAGTTTTAGCTCTAATAGTTTTTACCTCTAATATAGTTTTAGCTTCATGGTTCAAAGCTTTGCATAGAATTTCATAATTCTTCTCAACTCCCATCTGGGTAAAACAGTTAACTCCCTTTACGAAAAGAAGTGAAAAATGAGATTATGAATAAAATACTTACTAACCACATACCAGGGGATCAACTTTTGATGGTGATATGCGTGATATAGTATATCTGATAAAAATTAAACCATTAAATTACCAAGAAAAGGAAAAATATACCCAAACATAAATGCCAGTCAAAGACAAAGCGTAAACAGATCTTCATTAAGGAAGAGAAAAAGAAAATAAATTCTTGTACATTCAAAGATAATCACAGATTATATCAACTAGTTCTGCATTAGAAGGGTGGGAAGATTAAAAAATGTTTTCAACTTTCATAGTCATTTATACTGGTGTAAGATAACTGCTGGGCCGTATTTCACCTCTACAATATGAATCATCGACTATACAAGAAATCTTTAAAATGTGCTAGAGGATATTCTGCTTTGAAATTTCAATATTTCACTATCTTACAGAAGCAAAAGTTTACCTCAGTTTGCTAGTATAGAAATTCATGGCTGCTGTATTCGCTTTTTGAACAGTGAGGACCACAGCACTCATGCGACACTAGGAAAAGATTGAAAGACGGATTTAAATTTAAAAAATACGAAGAAAGTCAAGAAATTGAATATCAGAGACAAACAAAAAGCGAAAAGGTGTTTTTATAAGAAGGAAACATATCTACAAAAGAACAAACAATATAATGGATACACTCATACACACCTTGTGAGCAATAAGCTCAAGTAGTTGCATTAAAAATTTCCCCATTCCCTTCCCTTGAACGCGAGGCTCGAGCTGTATTTCATAAACATAAAGAACAGGCAACTCTTCCTCGAGAGTGAAGCGGAAATGTACAAAGCCAACTAAAGGGGACACCTCATTGGCACTATCGCATACACCATCACGCACAAATATGTAATGGGCATTGGAGGAAACCATATCCCTACGCTTTACTTTCTCTTCCATTGGCCACTCTGGACCAAATGCCGCCCCCATATTTACCTGTAGAGTGTTTTTTTCATTAGTCGCCAAGTTCCGTGACACTAACTAATAACCAATGACAATAATTGACTATATACACCTTGAGCAGATTTTGGATGTATTGCTTAACAGAAGATGAGAGCTTGTCTCCACTACCAGATTCCAAGTACAGAAACAAGCCTAATCATGTAAAAACGCCAATTTAGTCTCCGAAATAAGCATTTCTGGAGAAATTTAGCAAAATGGGCAGTAAACATATACCATTTCTATCGTAACGACAAAAGGGTCGGAACGAAGCGAGGTGATCCTTGTTAAGAGAAGCTGATTTTAACAATTCATCTACTGCTTTCTTCTTTTCTAGTACCTAGATAAAGCCCATTCACCCACCATTCAATGTCAGACAGATTCTGTTTCAGAAGCAAAAACGATATTATAAACAAAAGAAAGCTTATAAAAAACGGCATCGCCTTTTGCTGATTATGAATTACCTCTTTGCGTTTAGCCCTTTTCTCTCTGCCATTGTTGCTCGACTTCATAGCTGCTTTGTCCGTCCCTTTATAAATACTAAACAATACCAGGGGAAGGAAACTTTGTTTCCACAACAGGAATTTATGTTCACATACTTTCTTTCCAATAGGTAGCCCCCAAAATAGCGGCTATGAAGTCGAATTTATAAATTAAATTACTAATGAGATGCAAAGTTGCGAATACAATCTAATATTAGATTTGATTCTAATATATCAGTATCAGTTAATACTGGGTGCTATTTTAGGTAATTTTTAAATTTTATTAAATAGTCTTTAAATTTTTTTAAAATTTGTAAAATAATTCATTAGTATATTGTACAATTGTACTGTATACTTTATAAGTTTACATCAACTATGTTTCTAAAAACTATAATAATAAATAATAATCACAATTAATATGAAATAACAATAAGTTTTAAATATTTCACATATAAATAATAACCACAATTAATAAGAAAAAAGACATTCATCATAATACAAATATAAAATTACGAATAATACAAAGTATTTAAAATATTACAATAATACAATTTCATCAATTTAATAAATAATAATTATATCAAAACATCTAAAAAAGAACAATAAATATCCTTAATTATTATATTTTACAAAAAGAATTCATGACGACGAAACAATCAAGTAGAAATTAAACCTGAAACAAAAAAATTTATAATTACATTACATATATAGAATTTAACATAAACATCAAGTATAAGTAAAATTAAAAGAAGATGAAAAAAAAACTAGAACGAAATACAATCGTCAACGGGAGGATACTCACTACAACTGCACTGATCCCAATTATCATTTCGTACAAAATCCTCATCATTAAGAGGAGCTTCCTCATCATTATCATTCAAATTTAGTGCACCAAATGATATATCAATGCTTTCTCATCCAAGATTATCTTCTAAGTCATTGACATCTACTAAATTCGGTTCTTTAGAAACTCAATCCACCAAAAGATCAATATTATCAATGGAAATTGAATTAGTTGAACTAATTGTACTATTAAGACTCATAGTAAACAATAAATTTTAATTATTAGAAAATTATAAGAAATTATATCAAAATTAATAGTGATAATAATGATAATAACATACCTTTCTTGAAGTTTTAATTTGTAACGAACAAAAACCAAGTCATTCAATCTCTTATGTGAATCTATTCCTTTTTTTGGAATGGATAAGTTTAAATGTGATCTAGTTTCGTTCACTGCCTGTTGCACTCACACATTGACTTAAAATCTGAATTGCAAACCTTTTCAATTTTGGAACACCAGTTCTGAATTAATCCCACCAAGAAACTGTAAGTTATAAGATAACAAAAGTAGCGTTATAAACAAATAAAGTGATAATTAATTTTTAACAAATAAGAAAAAGGAAATAACTAATACTTGAAGAAAATTTTCCTCTTTGTCGAATAGAAATCGACATTCTAAAATCCCCATAAAATAACTTGTAAAGCTCCATTTGTGAGCTTAAGAGATCTTGCATCATGTCAATGCTAACAATTGTTGTAATAGTTAAAAGCTTCCTCTATTAACTTTAGCTTGCTTAGTAAGATCTAGTCTAAAATAAACCCTAGGATTCAAAAATGCCTCAGCTGCAAACAATAAAGAAGAAAGTTGTCTTTCCCTTCTCTCATTAATGATTGAAAGATATGGTGTGTATAAAGAAGGTCTATGTTTTATATTGGCCTTGATTGTTTCCGTCACTCTCTCCATAACATCAAAAATATAACTCATTGTTAGCCTTTCTTCACTATCAACCAAGCGAAGTACCCTCACCAAAGGCTCACAAACTCGGATAACAAATTGACATTGAGACTAAAATTCTCTATCTTCCAATATAATATTACAAACCTCCACTCTAGCATTAAACCTAACATGCTGAGATGCAATGCACTCATCACTTGTAAACATTTTTCTTAACTCTTTCTTCATTGAAACAAAGGACTAAAGTGATAAAAAAATTTGTTGCAAATCTTGTCACAACAAGGCGACACAAATTCTTACCATTGGTAAATTCCTTTCTCATCAAATTCAATACTCACACAATTATAAATGAACTTTGTGATCTTTTTAGCTTTCTGCATAGTCTCATCAATAATAAGAAAATACCTAGGATTCCCTATATTTTCCAGCATTAGGTCAATGTAATGTGCAACACAAGGAGTCCAAAAAAATGAATTATACATACTCTGCAACCTTTTTCCTGCCGCTCTATAAGCGGAATCATTGTCAGTAATAAACTGAACAATATTTTTTGGCCCTACTTCATTCACAACTTCATCAAATATCGCAAACAAAGTCTCAGTATTTCTAATAAGGCCAGATACATCATTATATTTCAAAAACACGGAGCCATTTGCAGAATAAACCTAAAAATTTATAATAGGCTCGTGTCTTCTATTTGTCCAACCATCACACATGATTGAACATCCATAAGTACCTCAATTCACTATTCTTTCAGCCAAATAACTTCTAATTTCATAAACAGAACAACTCAAAAAATTTCAAAAACTCAAAAAACACACCCAAAAATAACTTACTAGCTTCAAGTTTTGGGTTGGGTGAAGGGTCACAGGCTTCGGGTGTAGTCGTACAGATTTGGGCGAGCAGCTGCCTTCTCTCCTCCTTCAGACGTTCAGTGGCGACGACATGGTGCGGTGGTCCTCGTAGAGGAGGGTTGAACACAGTGGTGTCTTCGGGGGACGCGAAGGGAGGAGCTGAGGGAGGATCTTTGTCCTCTGATGTTGGCGTGGATCGGGGAGGATGAGGGAAGAAGCAGCACCACTAGAGAGGGACCAGTATCGTCAGAGATGAAGAGGAGAATGGGAGAGAGGGAACAGCGACGGTGGTGAGTGAAGAAGTGAGAGTCGGTGAGAGAGAAAGAGAAAATTTGAGAAGGTAGAAGAAGATTCGAGAGAGTGGAGGGTGTGCAACACAAAGATCAGAGGGGGGGGTGCGTCATTTAGTTTAGGGTTAATTTTCAAAAAATTGCAAAAAAGTCATTGGCATTTTTAAAATTTATAGTACCGGCCGATATGTGGCCAATATTTTGGATATTGGCCAGTACTGGTCGGTACTATAAATTTTGAAAATGCCAAGGAAAATACCGGTACCAATCGGTATTAATGGGCGGTATGAAAGGAACGAATATTGTTTCGTTTTCCTGTCAGTATGGTACATACTAGTCGAAACGGCGTTTTCCTGTTAGTATGGTACATACTAGTCGAAACGGTATTTTTTCCTCTGATGAAATGGTTTCAATTTTTAAATTATATAAAAATCAAGTCAAATTCAATCAAACCATATAAATTTGATTTGATTTGGTTAGATGAGTTGAGTGGTTTTATAAAAAGTTGAACTACTATAGTAATGAAATACAGAAGCCACAATGTTTTGCCCCAAAAACGATATAATATGCTGCTAATAAAATTTATAAAAAGATAATATTAGATATATTGCCTAACTAAAAAAAGGGATAATTATAAAAAAATTTGAATTTTACTTAATTTGTGATAACAATTTAAACTTTTAAAAAATGCTAAAAGACCAAAATTTTTAATTTGTTATAAAAATAGTCCAATGTTAAGATTCTTGTCGTTGATGTAGCATGTCAGGTTATTATACTTATCATATGGTTGCCACATATTCCCCTTTTTCCAACTAATTATGTTATATTTAATAAATTTGAAATAACAAAAACATAATATTGTTGTAGTGAACCCATAAACCTATTGTCCTTTCCTGTTGACACTCTTCCTATCATCTAATTGTGATTGCACTGCTCCTTCATAATGATAGAATAAAGCTACAAACTCTTCTACAAAACCATCAAACCCCTAAGCTCCGATTGCCCTACTCCTTCATCCTCAAAGAGTAAAGGTATGTTATGATAACTCAGCTTAGTTTTTCTCTCCCTGATTGACTTCTCTCCACCAAGTCTCGAAATTTGTATGTTTTTTGTTTATATATTGGTTAAAAGGGAATACAAGACTTTGTTTCTCTATCTATGTTGTCGTTTTCTAGTTATGGATTAGATTAAAAAGACACAATGATTATGGATAGAGAGGAATAAGTCACATTGAAGTCTAGTTTCTCTAGTAGTAAAAGCTCTTTTTAGTCTGTTATTACTATATTGTTGCTTATGGAAGATAGTGGCAATGTTACCCAAAGAAACATACGAACTGTCAAATTATAGCTGACAGGGCTTGACTTACTCCACCACCTTACACCATTGCTTTAAAGCTTATTTGGTGTGAGCATGTACAATTCACAAGAGGCAGTTATTTCATGGTTAACTTATTGACCATGTTTTGAACCAATCTATTTTAAAGGAGATATCTCACTTGTTTAGGCTTTTCTTTCTTTCTTTCTTTTTTGTTTATGGAGGTGAATCCTCTTGATTAAGATAGTAGAGAGGGTGAAAATAGTTTTTAGGGTGACTAAGATAGTCATTTAGTTTAGGGTTAATTTTCAAAAAATTGCAAAGAAGTCCTTAGCATTTTCAAAATTTATAATATCGGCCACATACCGGCCGGTACTAATCGAAAAACACCGGTACTGACCGGTATTAATGGGCGGTAAGAAAGGAACAAATACCATTCGTACCAGCCGGTATGGAACAATATTCGTTACTTTAATGAAATGGTTTTAGTTTTTAAATTAAATGAAATTAAATTAAATAAAAATCAAGTCAAATTCAATCAAACCATACAAATTTGATTTTATTTGGTTGGGTGAGTTGAGTGGTTTTATAAAAAGTTGAACTACTATGGTAATGAAATACAGGAGCGAACATGTTTTGCCTAAAAAGCGATATAATATGCTGCTAATAAAATTTATAAAAAGCTAATATTAGAGATATTGCCTAACTAAAAAAAGGTTAATTATAAAAAATTTTGAATTTTACTCAATTTATAATAATAATTTGAACTTTAAAAAATAATGCTAAAAGTTCAAAATTTTTAATTTGTTATAAAAATAGTCCAATGTTAAGTTTCTTGTCGTTGATGTAGCATGTCAGGTTATTATACTTATCATATGGTTGCCACATGTTCCCCTTTTTCCAACTAATTATGTTATATTTAATAAATTTGAAATAACAAAAACATAATATTGTTGTAGTGAACCCCGATAAACCTATTGTCCTTTCCTGTTGACACTCTTTCTATCATCTAATTGTGATTGCCCTGCTCCTTCATAATGATAGAATAAAGCTACAAACTCTTCTACAAGCCCATTAAACCCCTAAGCTCCGATTGCCTTGCTCCTTCATCCTCAAAGAGTAAAGATATGTTATGATACCCCAGCTTAGTTTTTCTCTCCCTGATTGGCTTCTCTCCACCAAGTTTTGAAATTTCTATTTTTTTTGTTTATGTATTGGTTAAAAGGGAATACAAGACTATGTTTCTCTATCTATGTTTTCGTTTTCTAGTTGTGGATTAGATTAAAAAGACAAAATGATTATGGATAGAGAGGAATAAGTCACACTAAATTTTAGTTTCTCTAGTACTAGAAGCTCTTTTTAGTCTGTTATTACTACGTTTTTACTTATGGAGGATAATAGTAGTGTTACCCAAAGAAACATACGAACTACCAAATTATAGTTGACAGGGCTTGACTTACTCCACCATCTTACACCATTGCTTTAAAGCTTATTAAGTGTGAGCATCCAATTCACAAGAGGCCCTTATTTCATGGTTAACTTATTGACCATGTTCTATACCAATCTATTTTAAAGGAGATATCTCACTGGTTTAGGCGTTTCTTTCTTTTCTTTCTTTTTTTTGTTTATGGAGGTGAATCCTCTTGACTAAGATGGTAGAGAGGGTGAAAGTAGTTTTTAGGATGTGTGGACAAATAGTCCTTTGTTGCAATAATCTATTTATTTACTTTATTACATATTGTTTTAGAGGCATTCTTGACCTCTTTTCTCTTCAACTTTGCTATTAACTTATAATTGTATGGTTGAAATTAGGGAATAACTATGACTTCTTATACTTCTGCTTCTATGAGGACACATATTTTTCAACTAGTTACTTTCAAGGTCTAATCTATAACTAATTTTGAAACTATTTCATTCTTCTAAGTCTTCTTGTTGACCTTTAGACAAAATTAAACTAACTCAAAGGGGTGCTTGGTTAGTTAGTATAGGAAGTAAGGAATGGATAAGGAATGAAAAAAGATGGTTGGTAATATATTATGAATGAATGAACAATATTTTTATATCCCCTTTAGGGGCAATTCTCCATATCCCCCAATATAGTGAGAAATGGATGCCATATCCACTTCCATTCTTCACTATATTCATTATAATTCTTATTACCATTCCCCTAAGTGAACCAAGCACACCCTAAACCCATTTTGTGAAAATTCAAGCTTATTCTACTTTAATAAAACTTCAATGCTATAACTATCATCAGTAAATAAATATTTTAGGACAATTTAATATAAGATAAGATGGAATCATTTAAACAAACACTTAATTCTCTAAGTAGAACATACTGGTTCATTAGAGTAAATAATACTTGATTGTCAACTTCAAAGCTTGCATTAAAAATTGGAATATGTATTATTAAAGTTTATATCACACGATGGTTAAGTTTATTAGTGTCTTCTGGTAAATTATTAAAATAATTACTAGTATTAGTCTTCGTCCCCATCTTACAAAAATATTGTGATTGATCATGTTACGAATTCTCATGTATATCTATCCCCAAGCATCATTGGTCAAAAATAAAAAAGAATATCATATATAACTTACTAGTCCCCATCATTCAAACTTAAGTTAGATAATCATAGTTTGATTACTCTTTAATAAGAAATCTACTTTTTGCATTTTTATTTCTGTACAGAATGTCCAAAACAAATCGTAAGTTGTCAAAATGAAAGCCACACATTACTTTTATTTTATCCATTCAATTGTTTAGAGAAACCAAAACTTATTGTGAAGCATTGACAAACATTAAATTGATAGGATGAGATATTTAAAGTTTTAACTACTATTATAAATCTAATATAAAATAAATAAGTAGTGATAATCATTAGTATCAGTTGGTTAGATAATGTTTTCTTCATTGTGTTTATTGAGAATGTTTTATTTTTGATACTCTTATGACATGTGAAGTATTTATGTAAGAAACAATCTAAAACAATCTTCATATTTAGTTTATAACTTATGGAAAATGTAACCTAACTTGTTTCTTGTGTTCTAGTTTTGTTTCATGAGGTGTTTAATGTTTTGATTTGTTACACTCTAATATGTTTCGTTAGAAACTAATACTAAAAATCTTTGAAATATAGATGTTAGTAAATTATGAATTTCATTATGGTAAGGTATTGGAAAAGAATGAAAACAAAAAAATGTCAGGGGTAAGATCAAAAAGAAGAAGGATACTAGTGTTGATAAATTTAGTATATCAGTACTAAAAAGAGTATTAGAAGATGAAGGTTATAGAGTTGTATCTATGTTTTACAAATTTTCAAAAGAGTCAATGAAATGCTTGAAAAAGATAAGCTTACACTATGATAAGGACATGTTTTTGATGCTTCAGTGTATGTAAGAATTAAATAACTACAATGTTGAAATCTCTTATAGGTATGGTTATGATAATCTTGCAACTAATAGTAAATAAATTGATTATGATATCGAAGACGAAAATTGAATATTCCAAGTTCAGCTGTAACAAGACAAAGAGGATTTTATTGTTAATGGGTGAATATGAAAATAATATAGGTGATGATAAAATTGAAGCGTGTCAAATGCACCAGAAAATAAAACCTAACTCTGCACAAATAAATTTATAATAGTGGTGAGTAGGGATCGTACCTACAAGGAATATACATGTAACTTTTATAATGAAAAGAATCAGTGTTTAGGGAACATAGGGTTTTAGTTTGAATTAATGAACAAAATAAAGTAAAATTGAACTAATGAAAGCAATTTAAATCAAACAGTCAAGAAGTGATAAATCAATGAATGAGTTTGGAATCTAGCTCTTGATTCAATCTCATCCTACACACAATTAAACATACTTTATCGTCTTGTTGTTCTTATGCTTCTTTTAGAAACTATTAATTGTAGGTTAGCCACAAGCTCTATTAACCTCTATTCTCCCTTAATTTTTGTTTAATCAAAATAAGCTCTTTAACTAAACCTAGCTATCAAACAACCTAAAATAAGCTCTTTAGGTTTAATAGGACAATCGCATTACAAACTAGGAAAATAAATTAATTTAGGCAACAACCACACAAGTTTGAGTCATTTAAATTATGTCATGTTATCTATAATGATTCATCACTATTAGTTTACCATAAATAAATTAAAAACACAACTATTACGTATTGTATTCCATATTCTGGCAATGAGTTCATAAATAAACAATCTATTGAGAACGAGAATATTAATCATTCATACATGAATACCTAAAACATTAAGCTAAGAATAATATAAAATTCTAGAGAGAGAGAGAATCAACAATTCATGAAGAGATGCCTAAATGAGTTATTCAGCTCTGATTTCCCTTACGAAACTGGAGAAGGAATATTAGCCCTTTATAGATCCCAAAGAAGTAAGGTTTTTGCCTCCTTTCATGTTCTAAAAAAGATTCATATTATGTTTGGCCACTTAAAAGTCTATTCATAGCAAAAATTTAAGTTTATGGGCAGTGCATCAAACTGTGCATCACAAAACACCCATTTTGTGATTATACACGGTTGTGTAAGTGGATACAAGGCTGTGCATATTACAAGTTATGCTGAATTCTTCATTTTCTCGCATTTTCTTATCCCATCTTCAGTCTAATCTATCTCCCTCTTGTTCCACAAAGATAAATGAGTTTGAACATCACGAGGATGGTTCAAGGAATGTGATTTTAACTTATTTTAGTTGTTGTGCTTCCAACTTGTACCTAAAACTAAATATGAACCAAAATGAGTATCTTAAGCATTTCATAGCATTAATCACTAAGTGTTATACAGTAAATGTATAATCAATTAAGCACACATCAAGTTCTCCACACTTAGCTTTTAACTCTCCTAGGGGAAAACAAAAAAATCAAATCTATAATCCAAAACACTTACTCATTTTCCGTATTTCCTAAGAAAAGATAGTCATGAGAAAAGAGAAATAACCTTCAAAACCATGACAAGAACTAAACATTAAATGCCTCTACTGATGGTCAATCAATAATAATTCCCTTTAGAAACTGAGCAATCTAAGTTAGACTTTTACTAAATGTGTTTAAATAAGATACATTCACCATTTATGATCAAGACAATCTAAGACTTTGCATATTATTTCATTTCTCTACCACTAGGATTCACATGCATAATCAATAATCAAAGTACCTTTTTTAAGGTTGTAATATGGGCAAACGTTAAGGTGAGATGTTTTTAAGTAATGTAGCATAAACGTCATCAAAGCTAGTAAAGCAAAAAAGACACTCAATGTAACATCAAGGGTAAAAACGACATTCAATCAAAACTTAGTATCATCAGCTATAATGAATGTAAAAACTATATTTCATAACTCATATTCCAGCCTTCACACCATAAATCGCATTAAGCACAATTCACTCACAAAAATTGATGATAAACAATACTTTGTAATCATAAAGAGTGACCTTTCAAAACAACATCTTCATCAATCACGTCATAATCAAATCACCATTTTCATACAACTTTAGGAAGAAGACTAAATATGAATAACTTTGCAACACAAATGCATTTCCTCCTTGATAATTTTATTTAAACATATTTTCTTTCTTTTATTTTTTTCTTTTCTTTTCTTTTTTTCCTTTTTTCTTTTTTAATAAAATTGAGAGAAGCTACACCAATGTTAGAATTTGTTGATAGGAGATAAAATGACATTCCAAAAATTATAACCAGTCCTCAAATAAGCATACCCCCATATTATAAACATCGATATTCATAAATGCCCCACTAGATTTAAGGCTTGGGTAGGACACTTGATTAGGTTAAAAGAATATAATATGGTTAGCACAAAAAGAAAAAGGCTAATAAAGCTTAAGGGGGCTTAACAAAAGGAAAAATCATATCAATAGGTAGACTATTTGGCTAATGTATCTTGTAACATAAAGAATGTCTATATCATTTTCATGTTAATGGATGTGATAAAAATGTGGTCTCAAATAGAAAATCAAAGCAAAGTTAGGATTTACATTTCATGAAGGTTACACATAAACAAAAAATAATGAGACTGATATGAATGTGTCAGTCTATAAAGGCTTAAAATCTCACTAGCTTATATTTACCACTAGTTACTACTTTTCTAAAGATAATGTATATTGACCAATCAAAAAAGTAAAAGTACATGCTCAAATTGCCATAAAATTTTCTAGTTAATTGTACTATCTAATTATGACTATATAGTCCTAAAAGTAATAGAAAAAGAGAAAAAGCTTGTTTGTTTAATTTGATTCTCTCTTTTTTTATATACTTACAAACACGCAAGAGAAAACAAACTTAAAAATACATATGATAATCCCCACCCCCACACTTAAAACTTACACTATTATCAATTCAACAATAAATTTAAGAAATGGAACATTCAACAAAAATAACAAATGTGAAAATGTAAAAGGAAAGGAACAAACTTACCTTAGGTTGCCTCTCAAGCAGCACCTTTGTTTATTATCACTGGCTCGACCCCATACTTTCCTCCTCATATGAAAAATTATGGTCTTCAGATGCCTCCACTTCTGCCTTTTCCAATTGAGGTTTTTTAGGATAAGGCCTAAGTTGATGACCACACACATTCAGTGTCTTCCCTATCTTTAAACTCTTAATCTCTACTGAATCCCTGCATTCTCAAAAAGTCTCTAATATCTCTTCCCCCTTTTCTTTCTTGCTCAATTTCTCCAGCCAGTTAGGGAAAGTGAAGGTTTAGTCTTAATAACAATTAGGGATTTAGTATTTACCTTTGAGCTAGATAATATATCTCTTTCTCCTTCGAGCTTCTTCTCAACTTCTTCTTCATTAGAATCCCTTGAATAGTCCTCTCAAGATTCTCAAGCTTCGTTCAAGGTTAGTGTGTTGATATTTGTTGGATTTACCTAAGGTTAGGAAGACAACTTTCCTTCTTTTTGGATTCTAACAGGTTAATAGTCACCATCGTTTGACCCATTTGGCTCTCCAAATTTTGGATGCTTGACATTATATATTCCAAAAATTGCCTTACATCCTGCTGGAAATGCAAAGTATTAGCGACATTAGACTTACATAAATATTCCAAAGATATACCCGAGTTGGAATAAGAGGCTTTTGATCTATGTGGGAATTAATGTGTACCCTATAGCCTATCTAGGAAGTAGTTTTGCTGAGGTGATCTCTCCAACCTGAGTTGTAGGATTGGAAATATGGTTTATGAGCAAAATTTCACCAACAACATTGACATACTCCCTTCGTAGTGTCTTTTCAATACATAAACACTAACAAACATGAAAAGATAAAGAAATAAATGTAAAAACTAATTATAAATAAATATATACAAAACAGCAATTGAAATTAAAAAAACTAAAGCACTTCACTCCCTGTCAATAGTGTCAAATTCTTGACGCATTTCGAATGCATAAGAAAATTAAACCTAACTTCGCACAGCTAAATTTATAGTAGTGATAAGTAGGGATCATATTTATAGGGAATATATTTGTAGCTTTTGTAATGAAAAGAATCAGTGTTTAGAGAATAGGGGGTTTTGGTTTGAATCAATAAACAAAATAAAGTAACATTGAACTAAAGATAGCAATATAAATCAAATATTCAAAAAGTGATAAAATTGATGAACGAGTTTAGAATCCAGTTTTTGGTTCAATCTTAGCCTACACACAATTAAACATACTTCATCATCTTGTTGTTCTCGTCTCTCAGAAATTATTAATCGTAGGTTAACAATAAGCTCTATTAACCCCGATTCTCCCTTAGGTTGTGTTTCATCAAAATAAACTCTTTAACTAAACCTAGTTATCAAACAACATAGAATAAGCTTTCTAGATTTAGTAGGATAACCGCATTACAAGTTAGGAAAATAGATTAATCTAAGCAACAAACACTCAAGCTCGGGCCATTTAATCTATATTTTGTTATCCCTAATGATTCATCACCATTAGTTTACCACAAATGAATTGAAAATACAACTATTACATATTGTATGCCACATTATAGCAATGGGTTCATACATAAACAATCTATTGAGAATGAGAATATTAATAATTCATACATGAATACTTAAAACATTAAGCTAAGAATAACATAAACAATTTCTAGAGAGAGAGAATCAATTATACATAATGAAGAGATGCCTAAATGAGTTCTTCAGCCTCGATTTTCCCTACAAACGGAAGAAGGAAGATTAGCCCTCTATATATCCTAAAGAAGTAAGGTTTTTGCCTCCTTTCGTGTTCAAAAAACAATTCATGTTATGTTTGGCCACTCAAATGACTAAGTTTTTGGTCGTGCATTACAAAACACCTATTTCATGATTATACATGGCCGTGTAAGTGGATACACGGTCGTGCATCTTACAGTTCATGCTGAATTCTTCATTTTCTTGCATTTTCTTGTCCCATCTTCACCCCAATCCATCTCCTTCTTGATTCATAAAGACAAATGAGTTTGAAAATTAAAAAGATGGTTCAAGGAATGTGCTTTTAACTTTTTTTAGCTTTTGTGCTTCCAATTTGTACCTAAAACCAAATTTGAACCAAAATGAGTATCTTAAGCATTTTACATTAATCACTAAATTTTATAAAGTAAATGTATATTCAATTAAGCACACATAAAAAATATATGCAACTGATGATTAAAAACATATTATTGCAAGAATTAACAAGAAGAAATGTGGGAAAAAGGTATATGATGGGTTTGAATGTAATAATGTTGTGGATAAGGTCGTAAGCACTGAAAAATATAATAATGAAGAGGGAACTTATTTTAAGAATTTACAATAAAAAGAGTTTATTAATGTAGTGAATATAAGGATAATAATGTTAAAATTCAATCACCTTTTTAAAAGTAATGCTGAAGTAATTTCTATAACAGTGATATCAAAATAATATTTAATTCCATAACTTAAATATGTATGATTTAATATTTTCTTATTATTTTTATTAATTTTGGAATTGTTAATGTTGAGTGTTACAAACCTTAATCTCTAATACCACCGTAAGCCAAGGTAAACAATCAAAATATTTACCATGAGTGTAAATATTTACATCTCTTCTAATCTTCTTTCCCTATCTAGTGTCGACCTTAGGCAAGGGCAAGAAGGGCACTTACCCAGGGCCTACATTTATATAGGACCTATTAAAAGAGTTGAAAATTAAAAATTAAAAATTATTTATTAAAAAATTAAAAAATTTATTCATTAAAAAGGGTAAAAATTAAAAAGTCAATATATACCAAAAAGTTTCTTAACACTTTACCTTTTAGAAATTGAAAAGAAAAAATTTATAGTTAAGTTTCTTATTCTAAATTTTAAGCTTTAATCAATAGAGCTAAAGAGGAGTTCGATTCCAACCATCAATTGAGCGGTCTAACGATTTTGTTTCAATCTTGCTAAGGAAAAGACAAGAACAATATCTTTTTATATTTCTCTTTTATATTTTTTATTTGCATTTGTTTCAGATGTGTACATTTACACAAGTTAAAGGATGATAAATATACACACATGCATATTAGACCCTAAAAAAATGAAATTTTGAGATCAATTTGTTATAGATATATGCCAAAATCTTTATTAACAACGATATATTTTATTAATATAATATTTTATTAATATTAATAATGATATATTGATCTTGATATTATTATTAATGATTTTACATCTAAAAATATGTGGAGAATTATTTTTCATGATCATCTGTGTGCTTATTAGTGCAATTCTCTTCGTGTTTTACAATATGATATTGTTATTCAGTTTCTGCTACTATTATTTTATTATTGTTGCTACTATTTTTAGTGATTTATTGGTGCTAACATTTGCAAGATGTTGTTAACAATTGTTATGATCATTTAACAATTCTATGGACTTATGACTCGAGTCACTTATGTATAGGTATTAAATTTTAATAATAAAATATGATTTTATAGTTTACATATCTGTATATTGTCAACTTATTAGGGTCCTTGTTTTTACTTTGTCTTGGGCCTATAAAACTTAGGAACGGCTATGTCCCTATCATTAGGTTAATCCCTTCATTATCTTCTTACCATATTTTAATGATGAATTATTGGAAAATAAAGAGATAAAGAATAGAAAATTATCAATCAAAGTTGTGTCGTGGATGAGCCACTCCCTTAAAAGTGAATTTTGGCACGACCCAGGTGCAATTGATAACACCGTTCGCTCCCTAAGGTTAACACACCCAGCCTCCAACACAGCCACTCGTGATGAAATCTTAGGGAAGTAAACTATAATTACCCAGAATAGATGTAGAATAAAGAAGAAGAGAAGAGAAGTTATGTGACTATTAATCTTTTTGAATCCCCATAAATAGAGCCCTAAAATCTTAATTTTTGGAGTCCAAATCGTAAGTGAAATTTGATTTGTTGGTAGGATGTTTTCAAAACATGGGGGGAGGATTTTAAGGAAAGAAAGATCAAGTCAAAAGGTTGTTTTAGATAAGGATAAAAGGGAATAGAAGTCAAAAAATTGTTTCAGATAAAGATAGAATGGACTAAAAATCAGCAGCCATTTTTTCAAAAATCCCCCACAAATGGCTAACTAGCAAAAAGGCAGACATATTCTAGGCAAAGAAAGGGTCATATACTTAAGCATAAATATCTTTTGTTTGAATTGATACGTAGTGAAGTGAGGCATCAGCTTAGTTAATGAAGTGAATTGCTCTTGAACTTCAAGAACTCAAGTTAAGACCCTCACAACACATATTGTATTCTTAACGTTTACTACTCTGCGATACTACAAATACTTTAGATGGCCATGCACATACCTTAGGTTCTCATTGGTGCTCTAGAAAGATAATCTAAGCCTTTTATAGAAGGCGGCGACACCTTTATACCCATATAAGTGGCTGCATCAAATTTAATCATTTTAGACCACCTAACCAAAGGGCTATGAAACCATTAAAGACCTTACGATCTAACCTCTACCAAGTGTTATTCATTAAGTCCATTCAAAATAGAACCACTATATTGGCTATGAATCCACAACAAATATATACATAATGATAACTCATTAAGTCCATTCAAAATATAACCACCCAACACTAGGTTATGGAACCATCAAATTTGGAACAACCAAAAATTATTCATCAAACCTTATACTTTGATATATGGGTTTAAGTCCCATTCCTTTAGATGATTCAAGAAAAACTCTCCTTGTTAACCCTTTTGTAAGAGGATCTGTCAAATTTTTTCTGATCTGACATACTCTAAAGAAATTACTCCATTCTTCAAGAATTGTTTAACAATGCTATGTCTAATACGAATGTGTCTCCTTTTGCCATTATAAACATAGTTTTTGGTTACCCCAATGCCTGCTTGTGAGTCATATAGTAAGGACATAGGTATTGAGGATCTCCCTTTCAATGGCACAGCTGTCAACAAGTTCCTCAACCATTCAGCTTCTTGACCTGCCAACTTAAGATCAATGAATTCAGATTCCATGGTGGAGCATGCTATACATTTTCGTTTTGATGATTTCTATGATATAGCACCTTTACCCAAAGTAAAGACATAGCCACATATAGAACTAACTTTATTGTTATCGGGTACCTAATTAACATCACAAAACCTTTCAATATTACAAGAAATTTGCTAAAATGTAAACACCAATTCATAGTACCTTTGAGATATTTAAGTAATCTATGCATTCCAATGTTCATTAGTTGGATTATGAGTATAATGACTCAATCTACTAACTGCATAGGCTATGTCTGGCCTAGTATAATTCATAAGGAACATAACACTTTCTAGATTTTAGCATACTCAGCTTGTGAAACACTAAGACAATTATTCTTTTTAAGAGATATGATTTGATTATTTGGTGTTCTCACAGGCACAACATCAAAACTATTGAATTTCTTTAACATTTTCTCAATATAATGAGATTGACATAAGGAAAAGTCATTTTCAGTTTTTCTTATTTTGATACTAACAATCACATCAGCTTCTCTTAAATCTCTCATATCAAATTAAGAATATAAAAACATATTAGTTTCATTAACTACATTCATATTAGTACCAAAGATTAGCATATCATCAACATAAAGGCATATAAGTACACCATTTGATCCAAATAATTTTGAATAAACACAAGAATCAGACCCATTCACAATATAACCATTTCCTGTTAAAGTTCTATCAAACTTTCCATACCATTATTTAGGAGATTGTTTTAGACCATAAAGAGACTTTTTGAGCTTACATACCTTGTTATCCTGTTTAGAAGATACAAAACCCTCAAGTTGTTCCATATATATTTCTTCTTCTAAATTTCCATTAAGGAATGCCATTTTTACATCCATCTGGTGTACTATAAGATCATAGATAGTAACATGTGCAACTAGAGTTCTAATGGTAGCAATCTTAGTCACTAGAGAGTAAGTATCAAAATAGTCGATGTCTTTCTTTTGGGAGTAACCTATAACCACTATTCTGGCCTTAAATTTTTCTATAGATCCATCAGGTCTCATTTTCCTTTTAAAAATCCATTTACATTTAATAAGTTTACATCCTTCGGTAAATCTACTAACTCCTAAGTATGGTTTGTTATTAAAGAGTCAAGTTTACTTTTAATGACTTCTTTCCAAAAACTAGCATCTATGGATGTGATAACATCTTCATATATTTTTGGATCTTCCTCTATTAAAGAGGCTGAAAATATCTTCATTTAATCTATTATAATCATAAATTTCAATTAAGAAAGAAGTAATAAAATTTGGTCCCAAAGTATTTTCTATCCTTCTCCTTTTACTCCTTCTAGGATCATTTTCATGCTCATTAAGAGTAAAAGGTAAAGAGATGGGCACAACAACTTTATTAATAGGACAAGAAAAAATGATATCATCTTTTCTCTTTAAAGGAAATACATGTTCAAGAAATTCTACATCTCTAGATTCACAGATAGATTGTCACCAAAAGATATAAATCTATTTATTGCACTAGTTTGAGCATAGCCAACAAAACACAATCAAATGTCATATCAGGAAACCAAATTTAGCTAAACATCCCCACACTTCCAAATATTTAGGATTAGGAGCAAAACCTTTCCACAATTTATAAGGAGTTTTATCTAGTTCTATCTAACTCTTTGTGAGGAACCTTGTTAAGTATATAGCATGCAGCTAACATTACTTCCCCTGCACATATTATCAATCAAACCAGAACTTAGCAACATGAAATTCATCATTTCTTTTAATGTCCTATTTTTCCTTTCAACTATGTCATTCTGTTGTGGAGTATAAGGGGCAATAGTTTCATGTATTATTCCATTTAATTCACAGAATCCTTCATGGAATTTGGTATTATATTCTCCACCCCCAACAATTCTAAGCCTTTTTATTTTCTTATCTAGCATATTTTCCACTATTTTTTATATTTCAAGAACATTTCTATGGCCTCATCTTTTGATTTCAACAAGAACAACTTAGTATACCTAGAAAAGTCATCAAGAAGGATAATATAATACTTTTTAGCACCCTTAATACACTACAAAAAATAATGCAATCTGCAACATTTTATTGACAAAACGTCGCAGATTGTGAAGACTTTTCGTGACGTTTATAAAAACGTCGCGGATTTATAACACTTATTGCAACGTTTTTTAATTAAAATGTCACAAAATAGAAACTGTGACGTTTTATTGAATAAAACATCGCTGTTGGCTATTTAAAAGTAACATTTTCTTAAGGCACGTTCATTTCCCACCATTTTGCTGGTTTTATCTTCTCTGGAAAAAAGTTGAATCTGTTCCTCTGGTTTTTAATTTTGATTTATTTTTTTCCCACAAAAATCAAAGCCCTAACAACTTAATCTTCTGAGACCTTCCTCGATCGAATCAGATTTTTTTTAATAATAAAAAGCTAAATTAGTGTTCTACCATCTACGAACGTTAGATTTATAAGATCCCAAATCTGACTCAAAAAGGCCCACTCTCGTGTGGTTTATCTGAGTCAAATTTAAAGAAGAAACTTGTGTTTTTGGCTCCACCAAGAGGTTATGTTTGGATTGATTATTAGAGGTAGGCTTTGGGGTGTTTCAGGCTGCATAGATTTGTTGATTCGAGGCTGATCCAGGAAGAAGGTAAGAGTTTATTTTTAATTTTACGTTTGGTTACTGAGAATGAGGATGTTATTTTTGTTTAGTAGAGGAATGAAGATGGAATTTTAGGTTATGGGTTTGTTTTTTATAGTTTGGATTTATTGAAGGAGCTACTTGCTTAGTTGTGAATAGGACGCAGGGAATTGACGATGGAATGAGATTTTTGATCTTGGATTATGGCCATTCTGCTAGTTTGGATGTAAAATGTTAGGAAAATGAAGGAGAGTTCGTGTTTGAATCATTGTTTTTGCTTCTTTTTGAATCATTGTTTTTGCTTCCATGATTCTCCGTCCTTATCAATCATGAGTCGCAGGCTATTTTTTATATCACTTTGGTGCATAGTTTATGATATCTGAAGAGGATGAGTTATGGATTTTAACTTTCATCTCTTTTTTGTTTGGTAGGGAGAATGTGAGTAGTTCAGAACATGAAAGAATACAACTTTAGCATGAATCATTGATTATTTAGCATAAATTACAAACTCTTATGATCTTTATTCTCATACATTGGTCAGGTTTGTCTTGGAGCCAAAATCAGTTTTAATGGGTGACAGGAGTCGAAGCTCAAGGATATTGACACTGCAATAGCCTCTCTACAGGTATACCCTGTTTTTCTATTACATAGAAATCCCTCTTCTATATGTATTCCCAAGCTTATAGAATAAATGCATGTGCTTTTGTATTTGTATGCATAGATATGGAGATGTACATGGGGTGAACCAATTTTTGGCTCGTTTACCTTCTCTCTACTTTCCTTAGTTTACCTTTCTGTAGATTTTGTTTAAATGCTAGTCTGGAACGCGCTTGCTAAGATTTAATGAGAGGGTTTATAAATTCTTAGTGTATATATCAGGTATGCAGTTAAAAGCTACTTTCCTTACAAGCCTTGCAAACAACAAATATGGGATTTCATTCACTTTGTAGGGTGTCTTTGACTGAACTTACATGCATACTGCATCAATTACTTAATTATGCCATTTACAATCTGGAAAACTTGGAATCCCATTCACAATAATCTCTATAAACATCATTTAGTTGATGCGTAAATGTGTTGGGTTGTAGTGTTCTGATAGTAGCCACCTGTTGAGATACTAGTAAATGAACTGCTGGCTTTTCTTCTGTGTTTGAATGTAACATTTGGATCTCCATGTTGGTTCAATAGAAATAATTTGATCTGTTTTACATTGAGCAGACCTCAAAAGAATACTTGGAGAAATAGATGGCAGAGGTGGAGAATAACTTGAGAGAGCTTCTGCAACAAGATCCTAGTTATGCTTATTTTGTTCCTCTGATATCTCTCTTTCTCAGTGGTTTGATGTATTAAAACAATATATTAGACCAAGCTGTACATCTTTTAGGCTTTGGTCAACGTTATAACTTATACATGATAATCTAAGTGATGCGTCTATTAACTGAAACAGGTTGATTAATGAAGATGTTGAGATTGGGCCTTTGTTTTGCGTGTTTAGGTTGAACTGTGTCTTTATTAGATGATTTTGATTTGCATATTAGAGAAGGCAAGATGAGATACAACACAAGTTCCTACCCCAGAGATTAGTTCCTCTTTCCTCACGCTTCTAATCTTAAATTGTATATACCACACAGTTTCAGACTTTCAGTTATCTCCAGAAAGTGAAGAATGTAGGATTAAGATGACAAACTGATCCAAAGACCCAATCTTTGTGATTGTTTATTGATCTTAATTAAATTGAATTCCATAAGTTTTCCGCCAATGATCGTTGCAGGTATCAGAGAGTAAGCCCAGAATGTATTCCGTTAAGCAACGAAAAGAAACCAAATGTCGAGTTCACCACAAGCATAACAACAACAACAACTAACAGCCTCAAAACTAAAACCCTAAGATTCACCCATCAAGAACTCTAGACCATCCCTCACCGGAATATTTTGCATTTTAAAAAATAATTATTAAAATTAAATAATTATTAAATAAAAATGATTTTCAAAAAATGTAAAAAATAATAATTAAAAAATAATACTATCTACGATATTTTTGTATAAACGTCACAGAAAGTCACATCAAAACATCGCGGAAAACATTCCGCGAGGTTTCCAAAAACGTCGTAGAATGTGACATTCCGCGACATTTTTGGAAACGTCATAAAAAGACCAATCTTTCAGTGACATTTTTTAAAACGTCGTAAAAAGTATTTTGTGACGTTTTCTGATATTCTGTGACGTTTTTAAAACGTCGCAAATTATGTTGTTTTCTTATAGTGATAATTGTGTTCTTAAAGTCATCCAGATCTAAATGTATTAATTCTAGCAACTCAGTACTTCTTGCTTTAACATGTTTAAAAGTTTTTTTAGTATATTTTGTTTTTACACAAACTGAAAATTTAAAACAATTTTCATCATCTATAATGTTAATCAGATGTATGTTTTTTAGTCTTTTAATTGAAGTAATATTGACATATCCTGCCTATCATGCCACAAATTAATAAATTCAGCAATATAAGCAAAAACAATAGAAGAACTTTTATTATGAGCAATAAAAGCAATGTTCAAAACAAACAATTCATCAGTTAAATATCCTTTCCCCTCAAATTCCCCACTTTTGTTGATAATTACCTAGTCAGCCTCGATAACAATTTTCAATCCATCCTTATTCAACAAACTACCATAAACTAAATTCTTACATAGTGAAGGCACATAGAAAACATAATTTAAAGCTAAAGTTTCAAAAGTGAGTTTAAGGAAAATCTTCCCTTTTTCGAGCCTTCTAACAGTTGTGGTGTTTCTCATGTAGACATATTCACCATCTATAACATCTTTAAAACCTCCTCATAGCTCCTCATTGGCATATTCACCACCAGGTTTGCCTCTATCATCGCGACGATGATTTCTTCCTCTTCAACAAGATTGTTCTGTGGTGTAGATGAATTCATAGTTTTGTATACTAGATTTTGTTAATTTTTCCTATGATAGCATTAATATGTTTTATGGCCTAGTTTGTAGAAAACATAGCAAACTATCCTTTTCTTATTGATTTTTCCATCACCCTTCTTAATTTGGCTTGATTTTTCCTGTTGCCCATCGTTTTGAAATTTCTTTCCCTTCCCTTTGAACTTGACCTTAAAACCACTAACAAATCCTATAAGGCTAGCTTTAACAAAGAAAGAAGAGATAGAGTTTTGCTTATCTTTTAATCGATTGGCCTTCTCGGTTCTCATGTGACAGATTAATTCCTGTAAAGTCAAATATTTCTTCTTATGTTTCAATTGGTTCCCATAATCACTCCAGGAGGGTGGGAATTTCTCCATCAGCATATTTGTACGCAACATCTCACACATTTTCATTCCTTCTCATAGTACATCAGTCACTAAATTCTCGTACTCATGAACGTAGTCCATCACAGGTTTGTCATCAACCATTTGAAATTGCAACCATTTTCCTACCACATATTTTTTCTTTCCATTATCATCACCCCATAATGTTTTTCTAAAGTGTCCAAAATTAGCTTAGCATATTTATGGTTCACAAACAAATCAAACAATGAGTTCGTCATATGATTTAGCAAGTGAACTCTCACAGTTTTGTTATCTTTATCAAACTTCTTCCTAATTCTTCATCTGACTTTTTAGCTTTTTCAGTAATAGGTTTGGAAATGGAAGTAGCACCTTTTTCAGTAATGGGTGTGGTGAGACGAGTAATAGGAGGATAAGCTGAGGGGGTACTAAGAGAAATAACAGAAGGTTAAGAGGTTTCAGGTTCATCAAATGGAACATCCATGAACAATACATAATCAACTTTGAGTTGTCCAAAAAGAATCAGAAGTTTTTGTGACTATCACCTATAGTTGGTTCCATCAAGGCATTCAAATTTGGAAAGATTAGGAAGAGCTTTGTTCAGAGAAATAACCCTATATTTGGATTCGCTTTCAAATTGTTGGAAAATAAAGAGATAAAGAATAGAAAATTATCAATCAAAGTTGTGTCGTGGATGAGCCATTGCCTTAAAAGCAAATTCTGGCACAACTTAGGTGCAATCGATAATGTTGTTTGCTCCCTAAGTTTAACACAGCTAGCCTCCAACATGTGCACTCGTGGCTGAAGCTTGGAGCAGTAAACTATAATTACATAGAATATATGTAGAATAAAGAAGAAGTGAATAGAGGTTGTGTGTATGTTCATCTTTTTGAATCCCCATAAATAGAGCCCCAAAATCTTAATTTTTGGAGTCGAAATCGTAACTAAAGTTTAACTTGTTGGTGGGTTGTTCTCAAAACATAGGCGAGGATTTTAAGGGAAGAAAGACCAGGTCAAAAGGTTATTTTAGATAAGGATAAAAGGAACTAGAAATCAAAAGGTTGTCTTAGATAAAGATAGAAGGGACTAGAAATCAGCAACCATTTTCCAACATGCATTACCTACATCTATTGTTGCTGACTATTTTCCAACTAAAAGAAAAGCTTCAGCCAAATATATTGGGCAAAAATATGGTCCATATTAATAATAGTAACTAAGACTCACTCGTACATATTGATTATATATTGAACAACATAACTAATCAAAATGATGTGCCGTAAATGAAAAAATGAACTATCTCTGCTACCTTAGCCGCAACAGTCATGGGTTATAATTTCTAGACTTCAAATTTAGATGGTAGCATAATATGCCTATGATGTATAGTTATTAATTTTAAGGTATCTTTTTTTTTAATACAATGGAAAAACACAATTAATCTAAGTCTTGCAAAACACGGAGGTACTCAATTCCCTGTCTATCCCGTCTGATGAGATCCTGGACAGTCAAAGGGGGCTCTTGAAGTATATGGATTCCTGAATAGTTCCTGACTGCAACTGCTACCAGTTGATCCGCGCACTGGTTTCCTTCCCGATGTATGTGTTGGATGCGCACCTCCCAATCACATTGGACCAATCCTCGTATACCTGCCAATAAAAAGTGATGACTATCAATCTCGAAAATGGGAGTGAAAGCAAGTTAATGACTTCTAGGGCGTCTGCTTCTAAGATGACCCGACGCTAACCAAAATTCCAAGCGAGTGTGAGGCTCGAGTGGATGTCCCAGAGTTCGACTATAATAGAAGAGCCGCTACCAATGTGCTGAAAAAAGCCTCCGCACCACTGCCCACTACTATCGCGAATAAGACCCCCAGTGGTAGCTATGTCCGAGCCCAGATTAAAAGAGCCATCCGTGTTGAGTTTGACTCAGTTCTCTGGTGGTAAGGCCCAGCCTACTCGGTGACCCAACGGGAGGCCCAAATTCGGGACGACGCATCTTTCCACTTCTCGCGCTCGTACTATCCACTCAACGTAAGCCATAACAGCTTTCGTTCCGTCTACCGGCCAAACAAAATCCTCATCGAAAAGACTTTTGTTCCGCCACGTCCAAAGTATCCAGCAGGCAACCCCAAATATCATTGCCCATTCCCCTTACAGCTCCTGGGAGTGCTTGAGTAGATTAGTTCTCACCCAAAGTTCCTCAGCTTGCTGGAAAAAATCGAAGTCAATCACCTCCGAGGGAAATTTTCTCCAAAAGTCATGTACTCTCGGACAATCCCGGAGGACATGTAAAGTGGATTCCTCCTGACCGCAAGAATGGCAGCTACTATCGGATGCAATATGTCGCAGCACCCTTTATTGGTTCATGAGGAATTTATTCTGTGTCATGAACCAAAGGAACGCCCAAATTTGTTGAGGAGTCGGCCATTTTTAAATTAATTTTTAGGGACAAGTAGAGTTATTCGAGGTGCGCCCTTCGATAATTTCGAACAATCTTATTTTAAAGATTGTAAATGTAGGGTAGCATAAAACTGATCCCATCTCATAATTACCGTCAATATCAAAATAAAAATTATCGGACCTTGGATTCTTGGACTCCATCGGAATCGTGAGCAGGTCAAACTTGTTTTCCTACTAGAAGATGGGGATTAAATTGGAAGGGGACAAGCAGTGACAAGACTTTTATATGTTCAGGTTGGAAGAGATTTTCAATTATTTAGCATTTAATACCCTTTACGTCTTGTTTCCAGTCATTTGAAACAAGATTTTTTAGGCATTTAACTTTCTGTATTTAGCTACGAATAAAACTTTTCAGCATACTAAGCTACAAGAGGAAATGAGGAGAGGTCAGACAGTAGCTAATTTTCCACTTATAAAAGGTCGAATTTGGAGTTACCATCCCTATTCCTAAAGGATTATGAAGCGCTTAGTGTACTAAAAATCCAAGTTATATGAATAAAGGTCAAGGCATTGGATATGGTTCACACCCGTTTACCTAGAACAATACTTTTGAATGTTTGTATGTATACTCAAAATTAAAAAGAAGCAAAAGTTCAGTGCTAAAGATTTATGAAGAGTTATGATCTCAAATTATCATCATCATTGCCTAAGCACCGTGGCCTCCAATATATTGAACCATTACGAAGTTACATGAACAAACCATCACAAAATTGGTTTGGTCACCAAGAGATTGTCATTATTATCAGTTTATTATATGGGTCCAGACAGTTGCATGTGAGATTTCAAGAGACATATTTATGGCTTTTATAGAAAAAAAAAAGTTCATGTGAAGAAACTCGATGGAATGGCGGTTGCCTTAAAAACTGAACGAAGAAAGATTCAGTTGAGAGTTGAGACACAATTAAATGCTATATTGTTGTAACAGAAAGTATCAAAATCCTTTTGGATAAGTTTGCATTTAACAATATATCAAAAGATCTAACAGAGTTAACACGCGGTAATTTATTGATCAAAAGTTCTATGACTGAAAATAAAAATGCTTTGGTTACAAAATAAGGCATGTAAAGAAAATTCATCAGTACAGTTTCCAGAAATGTTAATTTCCCATAAAGACCTGATTGAGTCTTGCAACAAAAAATAAAGACAAAAGTTTAATATAATCTTAGCATATGCTCAAGAACCAAATGATCCAATTGTAAGAAAACTTAATTATATCGTAGGAGAACTAATTAACGGACATAAGGCATAGAAGGCATCCCCAGTCGTCTCATTCTTTTAACAGGAAATGTGCAAGAGTCCATTCCCAGCAAATCTATATTTGTCGTATAAACATCGACATTTGTTTTCTAGTTCTGTTCTTTTTCACGTGGATCAAACCACGGATCTATGTCACTTGAATTGCGTAAATGAGCTTACGAATATAACTAACATTTTCAAAATTCTCTAAATCTTGAGGTTGGAATTGGCATGAATAATTAAAATGCTAATCAAGTCATTAGCGTGATTAGCCCTCAGATGATTACTTACATCCAAAATGAACACAGCAGAGAAGAGAAAGGAGTTAACTGGATTTGAATCGAAGCTCTTCTCTTCCCATATGTTTTAATGATAACCATAATTTCTGATTACTGAGTGGTCAGAGAAGATGCATTCTCAGTAGAAGCGGTAGCAGTAGTAGTAGAAGAAGGAGAAGAATTCTTATGATTGTGCATCCAAACCTTAAAAACCTGTCTGCTCACTCCAATCCCTCTACAGAACTTCTCAACCTCATCTTCCTCATCTCTCGACCTCTGGAGCTTCCACCCCAGCTTCTCTGCAAACCTCAACATTTTCTCTTTCTGCTCCATCGTAAACTTACTCCTGAATCTCTTCTTCCTACCTGACTCCATCACCATCACCGTACTCCTGTCTTCGCCATACTCGATCATTTCCATGACTTTCGTGGTGTCTTCACGGCTGTAGGTCACCTTGCGGTGGAAGTTGCGGTGGCAGCCGCAGGCTGCGCAGTGGAGGGTGGGTGGAGAGGAGGAGGTGGAGGAGTCGAGAGTGAACTCTCCACATCCGTCAGTGGCGTAGCTGCCGATGCTGGCTGCATGGTTCCTGAGACATTCTTTGTACAGATCGGTTACGTTATGACCTTCCATAACTCTTCTCTCTCTCTATGCTTTATGTTATATTCGGTTATAAATAGCATATGGTGAACCAGAGTAAGAGGCTGTCAATGACTGTCATATTCCTGAAAGTTAAGCTATCGGTTTCCATTTTTTCTTTTTGGTTTTGTGATTGATGATACTGATTCTATCTGTTTATAATATTGTTTTAGACTAAGGAATTACTGTTTATCTTTATGACTCATAATTTAATTAATCTCTAAGCTAAGGAACTAGCGTTGCCAAACTCAACCTGAGACATTGACTTGAGCTAAAATTGGTTCTCACCTAAATTGACTTTTTAGGGATTAGTGAGGTTGAATTAGGTCCCCATGGCCATGCTGAGACTCATTTGCTAAGACGTAGAGGAAATCTTACTTCTAAAATTGATGAGATTCGCCCCCCTTTATTTACTTAGCTTTTCATATTTAATGATATATAATAATAGTCATGCTTGAATGGTATTCGAAAATTGGACAACATTTTGGTAAAGCTATCTATGCTTTATTTAATTTTGTGTTAGTTGCTCTAAGTATAAACAACTTATCATTGCTTTTTTATGTTTAGTGGTCCCAACTTTTTCCATCCAATTGTTATGAAGAAGTAAACAAAGGTAAAATGCAAATTTACGTTACAGAGAGAGTATAAATTAAAAGGTCAACATGTTTTAACTTGAGAAGACAAAATTGAGTTAAGCTATGTTTGTTCTTTCTTTCTTTCTTTCTTTTTTGGTTTTGGTTACTAGAAAGTGCAAAATTAGCATTGCGATAGAGGAAAAAGATTTAACTGTTTCTTTCTACCAAGAAACCACAACTAAATTGGATTTAAAAATAGCATAGATCTCCTCTTATTCTGTGTTAAATGTGCATTTACTTGAGGACTTATCGTATTTCTGAAACCCAAAGTTTAGAAATGATGGAAAAGGAAAATGGTAAGAGAGAAGAGAATAGGCAACGAATAGATTCAAGAGATAGACCTCCCTCCCCTGTTCGTCTTGGCCCCCTCAGGAAATATAACCGTTTTTTCTGGTTTTCTAAAAAAGCACATAACATATTGTAGGATATGTGTCTCAGGAATTGTCGGACAACATAAAGACGTTCGAACCATGCAATTACGTAAAAGATTCAAGAATGCAAGAATTCAAGATGCTTAAGAATAGTCGGTTAAAATACGTTAGATGACAGTTAAAAAATTAGTATAAATGTGTAATTGACTACTGAAGTTGAAATATACGAATCATTGATTGAAATCTCAGTTTTTCACTGAGTTCTTAAAATCCTCTGTTCATCTTTATTTTCGTTTCCGTTTCTCACACTAGTTTCTCTTACTACATTTCCTGCTTCTTAATCGTTTATCTGTGCATGGTTGATCGATAACAACACATACATAGGCTGCGTTGTCACGTAATATTATATTGACAGATTAAAACTAAGTGCACAAAGTTGGGGGGTATCAGGCATCAAGCATGGGACATTGGGACTAGTTCAATAATTGAGGTGGGAAATGGTGAACTCCTCCTCGGGAGTCGGGATTTCACAAACTATTGAATCAGTTTCCTCACCATTCACCAACTCTCTCCCTGTACCTCTTGCGTACACTTGGGACCTCATTTACTCTTAACAAATAATAATATGTATTATATATACAAAACCTTATGATGATAATTAAGTTTATTAATTGACTCATCATTTTCTAATTAATTATAAGGTTAATCTTAAATTATTATGCACATGTTTTATACATATATAAGGGAAGTTGAAAAGAGGAAGGTGATGCAAAGTATGATGAAGATAAGGGGTGAAAAGAATAGTGGGGGAAAGCATTACAGCTGGTGTGGAGAAATCGTGCGAGTACAGGAGGTTCAGTTGCTATGTCTGTATCTTGTCCTTAGGCTTTTGGCAGCATCATCTTTGTTCCCTTTTCTGGGCTCAGTGTCTTGTCATTTCTATAATGCTCACAGACATCACAGGTTGCACCACTGCATAGGGACCCAGGTGAAGAAGACCCACATAAATGAGAAAGTGAAAGTTAATAGCCACTCTTGTGGGATCACAACATAATAGATAACTATAAGATACTTATAATGCCCTAGTCCATGACGGATGCAGTCGCATGCAAGATTTTCATTTTAGATTAGGGATTTTGAGTTGTGGAAGTTATTACAGTAACTATATAGGGTAGTGATAAACAAAATGTAATAAATAAATTCAAACGCAGCCCTAATTTTACATAATAAGAGAATAATTTTAATTTTAATTTTAAGAGGATTAATGAGCAACTTTAGAGTATATAACACGTATATCCTTTACCTCTATTATGCAACTGCAAGATAGGTGCCTACTTGTTCCAAGGCAACCTAATTTCTTTACAGCACAATTGGTTTGGTTGGCATTTAAAGAAATGAACTTAGAGTTTGGTTGGCATTTAAAGAAATGAACTTAGAGCTTGATGCCATGTCCATACACCTTGTTTAAAATCTTATAAAAGCTTTTTCAGCTTTCACGCATATGTTGAGAGCTGGCAAGTTAAAAAGTTTTGAATAATCAAGGAATGGTGCGAATAATAACACGCTTAATAGTATCAGTAAATAACGTATGGTGGGAAACAGGGAAAGCTTTTGGCCATAGCATAAGCTTTATAATTTGAATATTGTTACTGGAGTTTTGTTTACATGTAAACCTAATAAAATGTTGATGAGGTGGAACTAAGTCCTAATTAAGTACTGCCCTTATGCATTAACGAGTAAACCCATCCGTCATAAAATAATTTATAGTGGATCAGTGATCGCCTAGGCAGCACAAGTAGGATCACGTGAAGTTGTCAAGGGATGTTTATTGACAGGCAAAACCTGAATGGCTGGGTAAAATGCGTTTAGAATTAAGAACCATGGTCATGGAGGACTCTTATCAAGATACTGCACAAATGGGTTCATCTCTCGGAGGAGAACTGGTTAATATGTACAACCCATAACCTATTCAACTCTTTCCATCTCAAATATAATACATATTAACTAAATATAAATTATAATATAATAAATATAAAATCCACCCTTTTATTTCATATAACGAAAATATTCATAAACATTTTTATATGGTATAATCAGTTTCTCCATAATATTTTTTAAAGGAGCTATGATTTAAGTATTTTCAAATTTTGAAAATAATCATCTTAAATATCACATATAATAATGTCAATAAAATCATACAATTTTATGTAAAATAAGTGTAGACTAATTTATTTTACTAATAGGCCCATACATGTCAAAATTTAGTTCCTTATTATTTGTTTTAGGTAATATAATGGTACACACTCTATTTTATTTCCGAGTCATTCGTCTTATGATAATAATTTGATACGCACCCCAATTTGATTTTGAACGATTTGTCCCGTGCAATGTGATGGTACATGCTCTATTTTGGCATTTGGTTAATACGGTCCTGTCAACCATTACACTTAGCAAGCACATTCACACCTTTTTAAGGCCTTACTTTACATCCCAACTTGTATGAAACAAGTCACTTATCACCACATTTACAAACAGGCTCCAACACCATACAATGCAGAATATCTCTTCAATCCTCAGAAGCAGACTCTGTATACACATTAATAACTATATGTCATGGAAGACCAAGCCAGGCAAATTAAAAGGTTTTCATGGCTTGATTGTATACTACCGGTGATAAATACCCAAATAAATGATATTCACTTAGTCAAGAGCACTACTTCGAATAACCACTTCTAGAGCCGATTGACCATCATCCCAAATTACATGAGCAATAGGTCTCACATGTAACCTATACACAGGCTGAAAATATTTTCTTGCATAGCTACATTTTTAGGATTTTAGAAGTTTACAAAAAAGGAAACAACTTCTCTATTAATTAGAAGTAAATTAGTTGCATATATTAAGTCTTCCCAAACTTTGTGTTTAATTGAATTTTTTCCTGGGTCGTTATTTGTTTGTTTGTTGTTTTGGAAGGTCACAAAATATCACACAAATTTATACTCAATAAACATACTTAGGTCCCTTAAAACCTATCAATTTGAAAAAAGTCTAAATTGATCATGACCCTTGCATGACTGTAATTCTTACTCAGTTTTAGTCAATTTAGAGAGACAAATATTATTTAATCTTACAATAAATTATTTAAAGCAGATACCCTAATTGGTATATACTACAAATGCCATCAAAATCATTTAAATTTTAATAAATGTCATTAGAATTATCTTTATTTCCTTTTAATTTGCTTTCAAAACTTTCCCATCATGATTTACTACAAAGATAACGATTATTTTCATTAAATACTAAATTTAAAAAAATAGTTTTCAATTATATTGGTTGAACAGTACAATACATTGGTCTACCAATTTTTGATGCCTAACACTAGTCGACTAGTAGGATACATAATTAGTTGATAAATTTGAATTGGTCCTAATTATCTTCTTATGAATTATAAATTATTTTCTTATTTTTTTATAATCTCTCAAATTATCTCAATCCAATATTTTTATAAAAATATTAAACAACTTTAAGTGATGATAGCAAATTAAACATCATATTTTTTATTAAAAATTTCCACTTTTTAAAAATATTATCGTATAATCAATTAATTGTGCACTTTCTAAATATCTGCTATTTCTCTAAAACTTAATTAATAAATATTAAAAATATTTCTAAAAAATTAAAATTTATATAATCATAAATATCAGAACCTCAAATTTTGAATTCTCACATCGGACATGACCAAAACCATTTGAAGCAAAAAAGATTAATCTAGACTAACAATCCAACACAAACTTAAGAAGCATACTTAAATTTCAAGATAACCATAGGAAGACAAATTCAAATATTAAAAAGCATTTTAAGATGCACGTTGTACATTATTTGGTGAAGTTTTAAATTCATCAAAATTAAAGCTGACATTACCGAGGTACTGAGGGCTTTACAAATCAGTTAAGTGAAGTTTCTTATTGGCAAACTGATAGATCAAGTAGCATACAATTATAGACCACGTACGGATCGGATCCATTGAGAAATTGTTTAGATGAACTGAATCTGGCCTATGCTCCAGCAAGAAGGCAAATTGCAGGAAGGGCGCAGTAAACAAGCTGGGGTACTATGAACCTGGTGCATCTCGAGGATACGGGTTGCAACAATAGAAATGAAGAGCGCCATGAAACATCCGCCCCATGTTGGGATAATAATAGAGTCAAAGTTCAAGGAGGGAAGACATAGGAAGATGTTCGAGGTAATTACATAATTGTTATGTAACATTAAAAAATGGTATTTCCAAATTAATCATAAGTTTAAGGAAGAGCCATTAGTATCTAATAGAAGTAACATATATTAAATATCCTTATCGTTTGGTGTCAAAATTATCATTGAAACTGTACCCAACAAAGGTTACCATAGAAAGACTATAATAACTATTCTGATATTTGTACGACTTTAAGGCCTTTCATAAGCGATTGGATAAAGCAACCTCAGTGTAAAATAACGTAGCTAGTCGATCCCAATACTGAAATGAAAATTTTCGAAAACTTTCTCAGCATGTAGCAAAAGTTGACGACAAAGATTAGGACATCGAGCAGAAGAGACTATAAAGCATAGATAGATGCTATTGGAGGGAGTTCGCTCATGTCTGCGAATCAATTCATCATATTTGTTCATTAACTTGTTTGGCTCAATCATAGAGAATTAACAGACTGTCAGGCAAAATGAGAAGGTGTCTAATCACACAAAAGAATCAGTAAAAGGATTCTGTCCCACTGGTTTTCCTCCTTTAGTTTCCCGCATAACTCAGCAAGGGTCTTAGAGGAGAAAAATAACCATGACGGGAAATGCTATATTGTGGATTTAAATTAAAATTAATTTATCTTAAAAGAGGCATATTTTGTTGGCTTGGAAGCAGAGTTTGAAGTTGAACAGAAAGGGTAGGTCCAAGACAACGTGTAGAAACTAATCTACGAGCATGCATGCGACCTAATGTCTCAAGTACAAGTGATCAAAGAATCAAATCCATATAGCTTGATTTAGTAGCACTGACAGCTCATGTATTTAGGCAAAAACGTGCCTTGTAATCTGAACCTATAAGGATAAAGAACATGAATAGACAACACAATTAAACAAATGCAAACAAAAGGTCACAAGTTTCTAGTAAAGGAAGTTAATGACAGTTTAGAAGGTTAGAGATGTTGAAGACAAAAGTACAACTGTTGGTTCTTAAACATTTGATTGTCTCCCATTCTTACATCAGATTCTTGGGTCGCCACTCATTTATACCATAGTCAACTGGGAATCAAATTCCCAGTTCATGAACCTGCTAAAGTTTCGTTTATTATTTATCTCATAGGAATACAGCAAGTCAATATTCTAACAACTGGTGACCATCCAAACATGTGACGGAGTTGGCAGTATATAACATTGATTATTATATTGTTAGTAGAACTGTTCGCTTTCTGGTTAACCCAGTTAGCACAGGTACATTGAACAACTTATTTATTAAGTTCGTATCAATCTTGCATAAATTTGTATGTCACCCTAAAGTTTTTAAAAACAGAAAAAAAATATATATTGGAAAGGCATCGTTGCTTCGAGCAGCTAAATATTGGAGAGGCACCGTGTCCGTTATTTATTTGCTTTGACATTTGATAATCCGCAGCTTCTTTTAAGTGTTTATGTAATTATTAATTTCTGGATAGAAATACATACAAGCAAGGTGATGTGTGCATTCTAAAGTACATGTTGCATGTGCAAATGTTCCATTAAGCATCGCATCTGTCTGTGCATCTAACCTCGTCTCTGAATTGAACTTCAACGAGAACTAGTTCTTTGGTTAAAGTGTTCTGGATATCTTTATGAATTGGAAATCAAGTTATAATTGTTTAGCATATCAAACTGGAGGTATTGTTCTTTGGTCAATAAAACAGTAGACAAGCTTTTAATTTTGGATGTGCACATACATAACTAGGTAGAATGTCTGGGAATCCCATTCTAATCACTTTGTTTGGTTATAGCATCTGACACCATATTCCAGTTATGGTTGTAGTCAGTTGATCAGTGAATGTGGAGCTGCATATTATGAGCTGTAAGATGGAACTTGGTGTTAAAGTATCTATGCCACTTACAATGCGTTCATATCGCTGTCTAGTATCACTTATGCCCACGAAGTAAGATGGAACCCGCGTGAATGATGTATCTGCTAGCTGGCCTCAATACCATCTTACCCCTAAGAAGAAAAGAAAACCTAATAACCTCCGAGCGTATATGTAACTTGCTAGTTGCTAGTTTGACAAGCTTTTAATCATTTCTCAAAAGACTTCGCAGTTGCTTGTGAGGAATTATGAAATTCATTACTTCCCAACACATTTGGTGCAAATAGAATTATTGTCGTTGTTGTCGATTGCCCATGTTGTTGTTGTAAGAATTTTTAAGAATTTTATTTATTAAATAAATAATTAACAAGGTACTAAATATTCAATATTTTTTCTTACATGTTATGATGTGTATCATCAAATAATTCAAGAAAAAAATATGATAATTATAAATTTCAGTAATGTATGTGTAAAATTAAGAATGTTGATATAAGATAAATCATGTTTACGAAATTAGATAGAGATTAGTTTATAATGGTTTGAGAATTAACTGTAAACATTGTGAATTTATGGTTTATCTAAGAAAGCTATTTTCGATGACCATAGATTGATGAGTTGTTGAGATACGAGTGAACTATCTCTAGGTACTTATCCGTGGAGTAGTGACGTGACATTCTGAATCCTGAAAACGTCCTGTGCGATGGTTAGTTATTAGAGTGGTGTCGGGACATCTTAAGTCAAGGGATATTCTATATTGATGGCTAGGGATCAAACTAGTAACGTGGTACCAAATTAAAGTGACAGATTGAGAAATTCTATGATGATATTTATATGTCTTATTACATTTCTACTTAATATGTGATTATGATAAGTACAGATGAGTTAACAGACTATTAAATATAAGCCTACTAGGTAAAACAGGCCTAGTTAATTTAGTAATAAAGAGAGGTAAACTATAAATTGTAATAATAAATATAATATTAGTCCTAATAATTATTAATAATAAGATTAAGGATATTTATTAAGTGTTTGCGCATATGAGTATTGCTTGTATTTTTTAGAATTATATATATATTTTATCATTTGATTATTTTCATCATATATTGAATTCTTTGGTTTTAAGATTACGATCAGGTTATTTTTATTGAATAAGCACTCACATCTTGTTGTCATATTTTTTAAGGAGATACAGAAATTGCCGATAATCTTACTACACATGATTGACTATACGAAAAAGTGAGACCAATAGATCAAATTGAGTACATTTGTTTTTATTGTATATGCTTTTGAATATTACTATTTAGGATACTTATAATTGTACAGATAATTTTTTAACTAATGAATATTATTTTTTAAATTAATAAATTTTTTATAATTAAGTATAACTATGGAGAAATTTAATTAAATTGTACTTTAAGAATTTTGGAGGGTCACAATATATGTTTTATTTTCTTTGCCAAATCCCTAGAATTAATATGTATAGTTGGGCTTAACAGGCATACAAATCCAAAAATTCTCTACTTGTCTAATTTTCATATAATCTTGTTAGTCATATTCTCGATAATAATTTGATGATAAAATTAATTAATCAATCAATTTCAATAAGGATTTTTATTATTTAATATACAACGAATTTACTTAAAATAATATATTTTAAATGTCGTATTTTAACATCATCATATGAATTAGGAATTAGTGCAAATTTAATCACCATAATTTAAGTCTTGAAATAATACTATACCAAAAAAAATTAATTGGCAAAACTCCCTAACTCTCTCGTATGAATTCATTTTCAAATATATGATATTACTAACCACAGAAAGTCTAGTTCATGAGTATGCCACATGCAGCTAGTTCCTAACTAGAAGAAATGCTTTAAAAAATAAAATTGTAGTAGTAACCTTCCTGTCTAGACTTTTGTTGCTTTGACCACTTTTATATACCTTATTCTCTAAACGATCCTTCGTTTCATCCCTAATACACGATCACCTCTTTTAATACAATGCTGCCTTCATTTTCATTATATGTATCACATTTGCGTCTTTTTGCTTCTCTTTCATTATATTCTTAATCACTAAATTGAATATTAACATTTTGAACACAAAATCAAACATATTATCCAAAAATTGTAAACTTTTCTTCAACCATGCATCAAATTATCTCAAAAGAGTTTTTTTTTAATGTATGTTTATTCATTATCTACAAATTCACATAATACTATTCGAATATATTTATTTTATAAATTACAAACACAACTCATTACATCAAGATTAAAAAATATATATTTTTCGTAAATTAAGAGAAAAAATAAGACACATGAAGATAAATTATAATCTTAAAATTTCTAGTTTTTTGATGGGTTAATGAAATTTACAATTTCCAAGACAGAGGGACATGCTTAGGTTTGGGGAGAGTAATGTAACTTATTCTACTATGCTCAGGTTTGAGGAGAGTAATGTAACTTATTCTACTATGTTTTTAGATAAAATTTATACTATTTTCAAATATTTTTTGATGGTCAAAATTGGGGCTAAACGAGTCTAAATCAATATTAGTCTGTGCTCTGTTCCTTTTTTTTAGGTAAAATAGATTTAAAGGAAACAATCTATCCCCTGTTTGGCCCTTTTTTTCTCAAAAGTAAAATAGATTTAGTAGAAACTCTCATATGCATGCCTCGTCCTATTTAAGTTGTCGATCCATAAAAGATTAGTCAATCAATAATTGAAAAATAGCGCTCGATAATTTTTGGAGAGAAAATTCTAATTTACACCAAAAAGTGTACAAGAGACAAAGAATATATTACAAAGCAAATAACCTACTAATAAACATGAACAAACCCTACTCTATCGGTATTTAGCCCACGAACTATCTAAATAAGCCCAAACTAAATGTACACCAAAATATAATCACAAATCCAGTTGCCTAGGTTGCAATTCTAGCTTCTTATCCAACTGAGTCTTTTTCTCCAGCAGAAGAAACTTTTTAACAAGAAGCAAATCTCATTTATTTCAACAGTCCTTGATGGCTTTGTACTTGCGAAGAAAATGGAGGGCTCTCTTATCACCGGCGCGCTCGATCCATGGCGACGGAGCTTAAGAGGTTCGATCAGATGCGACATTGAAACTCATGGTGAAAGCAAGAGAAGAAAAGACTGCAACTTTGGTGCTCTAAAGTTACCCATCTTTCTCGGGAGCTTTCTCTGCCCTCTTTGCTCATCTCTTCCACTCACGATGTCATATTCCTTCTCTTATTCTGCCTTTCTCTTCTGTTGAACCTCTCAGGCTTTTGGTTGCCATACCCTTTCTTTCTCTAGCTTTTTTGGTTATCAAAGATGTTTAAAAGCTATTTACTTTAGATGAAGGAAACTTGTCTAATCATCGAAGATTTATTCACCAGCGGCGTCTCTGTTCTTGAAACCGCCGCGTCGTTATGAGCAGCGGGGCTTAAAGTGACGGATGCTGTAGTTTTGATCGATATAGATTAAGGAGGGAGGCAAAATTTGGAGGAGAATGGGATCAAGTTGCATGCTTTGATAAAGTTGAGTGAGATGGTTAGGGTGTTGAGAGAGAAAGGAAAGGTTGAGGAGGAGATGGA